>CM060354.1:169025583-169618527 GCA_030545235.1 Helianthus tuberosus | reverse complement strand
TCCTTTTGTTTTCTTTTGCATATTGTCTTTATCAAATTGTAGAACCCATCTCCAAGAATAAGGGAAATTGCTATCAAGTCCTTCATACAAAGCCAGAAGACATAAATACAGGTTTTGCGTGTGCTGATATTTATTTAATGCAATAACAGAAAATGCTCACCTTGTGGATATAAAGACCATAGGAAGTCATGTTTGCCTAAATCATCTGGATACAAATCGCCTGCATATGTGGTAATGAGCGGTAAAGGAAGCCCCATGATAGAATAACTCCAAAAAGGACTGAGTAGTTGATTATGTGCGGGCAGATAAGACCACAACTAACACAAGTAGAGTTGAACTACTGAAGTCAAAGTAAAACCTGCAGAATAGAATTTGCCTCATGTTCAGTTTAAGGTACGACCGTTATGACTACTTGATAAGACAAATATCTAAATTAACAAACATATGTATTCTTGTACAGGGTCAAACCGAGACTTGGAATTTGATTGAATCCACATGTATTCCCAATACCGCCAAAGAAACATTTAAACCAACTCCATATTAAGCTTAAGCTCAAAAACTTCCTAAGACACCTTACCTTGTTTCCTGTAGAAGAAGATATGATCACATTTATAAAATACTTCGATTACGTAAATCATAATCTAGCAACTTCAAGAAGCAGTTGATGGATATATTATTCAATTGTTATATATACCTTGTCGCTTCAGCACCAGTAGCAGTGTGGAAACAATTGATTAACATTGCGGTGGCACTTCCATCAGTATAACCTGAAATCATACACTAAATCTGTGTCAAAAATAGCTAAAACAATAGATATATTAAATACAAGGTTATCACAAAATTGCAATAGAATCACTAACAGTATCTAAAGATAAGGATAAAAAGCGGTTAACGGATGACTTACAGAATCATGCCTCAAGTAAGTATCTCGCAGTAATCACAACAATACCTACAAATTCAAAAAAAAAAAAAAAAATTGCGGAATTCAAGTCAATTCATTCATAATAAACATCACGTATCAAATTCAATTAAAAAGAAACAACAACAAAAATTAAAAATAAAAATAAAAAAGAAATATCACCAAGGCATGAGGACGTCCAAAGAGCCAAAAGGTTGCTTGATTTGTGGATTACTAAGCATATCATCTGGTAATCGTGTCATATCTGTAATTCAAAAAAACGACATAAAATGTTAACTAATAAACTTAAATCAAACACAAAATCATGAATAAAAAGAAGAAATTAGAGGCTAACCTGTGAATAATGAAGAATTAGGGCACATCTAAAGACAAATTGAAACTCAGAATCACCGACATCGTCTCCGAGACTGCTAAATGATCCAAACACATTTCCGTCGAAGCTTCCATAAAGCCGATCAGTTGAAGAACCGCGCTCTTCTTTCATTCGCTGATCAAATTCCGTCGCCAGAAAAGTTGAAAACAACATCAATATCCGGAACCGGTGTCGGAATCAATGGCAACTGTGATGGTTCCGGTGCCTGGAAGGTTAAACGGACGTTAATTGGAAACAACAGAAAGGAATCAAAAGAAAAAAAAACAGTTTCAGAACTTACTTACCCTTGAACTCGCCAGAGGAAGCTAAGAACGATTCGATTTTCTTCTACATGACCTCTCAGACGGAATCAACTCCTCCATTCCTTCCCCTTTTTAATCATCATCTTCAATTGAACCAGCAGGGGTCATCCTTGCCATCGGAATCAAATCTAAACAGTAATAAAAAAACACAACAAAGTGAGGATGTGAGAGTTGTTTACAACACAAATGGAAGATTAAAGATGAGAGGTCTGATGTTGGCGAGCGTGGAATGATTTCGTGGGATGCCTCTGTAATAAATGTTAAAGGGGTTTATAAGGCAAATGGTGATAGGTTTATATAGGGGAAAATGGAGGAGCGTATGAGAGAGAAACATCTGACTGCCATTAACTGCTTAACTGCAGCAAAATTGACGGAGGTGGAGAACATGGGAGCGCTTCATCTTCAAAAACCACCGCGAACTGATTCCCCCAAATATAGGAAACTTTAACTGGCATTGAAAAAGGAAACTGCCATTGGATTTGAACGGCTGAGATCAATTCTCAAAAGTAACTGAAACAATTAACACGGTCAGGATCACTCCAAATTGGCAGTTATTAGCTGTGAACAATATAGTAATAATTTTCATTTTATTTTTAGACTTTTATTTGATTTTGAGGTCAATTGTTATGCTGTAATGGATTTGAGGTTTAGGGTTACTTATAAATATATTTTTTCATTTTTTCATCTTGAGTTTTAGGTTAGGGTTTGTTTTATTCTTGGGCTTCTATATGATTTTGAGGTCGATTGTTTGGTGACTTGCTATTGTTGTTTGTTAATTAGGCTGCTGACATCACCGACCGACTTCAACGACATCGAAAGGTTGTAGGACTATGACGACCAACTTAAAGATTCGAACGACAAATATCAGGTGTTTGGTTTCATTTTTTCTATGTTTTACTTATTTTCATATTATGAAATTTGTGAAATAAGGTAAAAATTGTCATTTTAATTACCTGAAGATTGCTTATGATATCCTTTTAATTTTAATCGCCCAACAGGTTTATTGGTTTGTTTCTTTGTTCTTTGATTATTTGTTAGATGTACACATTCTACAGAATGTAGTTAAGAGCCGGACTTAAATCTGACCGGTTATGGTTTCGGCAAGTATCGGATGGTTGGATGGTTGAATTAGCTTTATTTTGGGTATTTTTGGAAGATTTCATCCATTTCTTTAAATAGTTCATGATTGAATATGCAGTTGAAGGTATCTTTTGAGTGAAATGAATGTTGATTTATCAGAAGATGCAGTTGAAGGTATCTTAAATAAGGTAATAATTGCATTAGATCCTTGTTGAAAAACAGAATCGATAAATTTAGAGAAAATGAGATTGAAAGATGATAAGCCAAGAGTGGAGGATCTCATTCTACAGCTTCGATAAATTCAGGGGTATTCTCAAATAATGCTTCCTAGATGCTTCCAAAGAAGCAACAGTTTGGACATTTGTCGGTCTACAAACATCAATTGTCTATTATTTATTATTTATTATCTATTATATATAATAAAGAGTAAATTACAAGTTTTGTCCTTTATGTTTGTCTTAAATTTCAGGCGTTGTCCTTTACCTTTAAAATTGATGAGTTTTGTCCTTAATGTTTGCAAATCGTGCACGTTATGTCCTTTAGGGCAAACCCAGTTAATTTTTTTTGTTAAATCTGGTCACTCAGGGGTATTTTAGTCTTTTTACACTGTTTACTTAGTATTATTAAAAAATAAAACAAAATAATTTTAGTTTTATTATTATTATTATATATATATATATATATATATACCACCACCGTCACCGTCACCACCACCTTCCACCGTCACCGTCACCACCACCCTCCACCAAACACCCTTGTCAAAACCCCTCCAATCCTCTGCCTTCTCTTTCTCACCTGCCGCCACTTCCCACCACCTCCATCAACACACCACCACCACAACCACCTTCACCCACCGCCACAACTACTTTCTCTCTACCACACTACCACCACCGTCTCCACCATCACCACCCCCACTGAAACCCTAACCCCAACCTGCAACAAACACCATTAAACCCACCACCCCCACTGAAACCCTAACCCCAATAACCTACAAACCACCCCATCCACAACCGCTGATAGATCAAAGAAATTTGGGCAAAATTAGAGCGATTTACCGTTGAATTGAGGACCTTCGGTATGTGATGTCGCCGGAGAAGACGGAGGACCTTCGGTATGTGATGTCGCCGGAGAAGACGGAGCGATTTACCCTGTACCAAACCCACCACCACCGCCGTGCCTTCACCACCGCACCTAACCCACCACCACCGTCGTGCCTTCACCACCGTCGTGCCTTCACCGCCGTGCCTTCACCATCTCAACCACCGCACCTAACCCACCACCACCACCGCCGTGCCTTCACCACCGCACCTAACCCACCACCTCCGCCGTGCCTTCACCACCGCCGTGCTTCACCGACGTGCCTTCACCATCTCAACCACCTGCATCTGTTTGAGAGAGAGAGAGAAGAGATGCAAGTTATTTAATAATGTTTTGTTTATATAATGTTTTGTTTTTAAATTGTACAAAATGACCCTTTAATAAAAGTTATTTACAAACTAGCCCCTGGAAAGCTCAAATGACAAGAATGCCCTCATGTGCCTTGCACATGATCAGATTTAACAAAAAAAATTAACTGGGTTTGCCCTAAAGGACATAACGTGCACGATTTGTGTAACACCTCGAAATTTCATGTCCAATATTTTATCGACACGTGTCATGGGCTTAAAACGTGTAAAGGATTTATTTGAAGGACTAAAGTTGACAAACAAGAAAAGTATGTGAATATAAGGGTTCAAAATGTCAACAATGGATAAATATACCTTACAATAACCCTACATGATGTTTATACCCTAAAACGAATGAATCATGGATCATACGAAACTAATTGTGAAAGAAAGTGAGAGGTTACAAACTACAGGGGTTAAATGTGTCAACATGTTTAAAGTATACCTCTGAATGGCCTTTTAACAAACTCGGAGCTTTGTAACGGTTAATTATGCTCACTAGAATGCATGATAAAAATCTCACCAAGTTTCGTTATCATATGAGAAAGTTATGATAAAATTCGTATACGAAGGGTTAAAAGCGTCGACATGTTAATTAACACCTCTGAACGACCTCGTTATAAAGTCCAAGACCCTAATGTATATTGTAAACATCAGATATACTCAAATTCAGTAAATACTATCAATGATTGACCCATAATTTCAAGGGTGGACTCTTACGAAGAAATGCACGATTAAACCTTCGTTTATGGTTTTCCTTTAAAGTCCAAGAAAACATTTCAAAATGGTAGGGTACATAACTGTTCAAGACCCCAAATAAGAGTCCCCATACTGATAATTGAGGCTAAAATTCGAAATACACTGGTTGCCCTTTCAAAGCTCGAAAGAACAAAAGATTTTTGCCTTCTGCAAAGGCCTTACGGACCGTAAAGGACCCTCTTACGGTCCGTAAGCCTTCACCAGCGACAGTAATTCGGGCAGGGGCTGTTATAAACGTCCTAACCGACTTATAATCGATTTTCCACATCTTTGGACGACCCCTACATGTTTTTTAGACTTAGGGGACATCTGTGGATGATCCATGGCCATTGCTAGGCTTATGTGTCAATGATCTAAGTGAGATTAAACACTATAAAAGGCCTCTTGTTGCAACCATTTTGTTCACTCATTCCTTCTGCAATTCTGGAGCTTCCTGGAGCTTAAGAGCAGACCCTAAGCCTTCCTAATTGTGCATAGGACTTCTGTAAGTATGCTTAACCTTTCTTAGTTGAGTTTTTACTTAGTTATAGCTTAAAAGTCAAACCGTCGTAATTAACGGTTGACTTATCGATTAATCACTAATGGTCCAGTGATTAGTTGAATTGAAGGTAGTTATAAGTTGGTAATTATGTGGGCAATAAACCCTTAAAAGGGCACCCTCTGATTCCCACTCTAACTAGACCATTTGTCGGGTCAAAGTTAATTAGAAAAAGTCAACAGAATGCTAATTTTCGAATTAACATGTAATTAGCAATATAGAAGGCGTGTAACCTATTTTATCACTCATATAACTTGGTAATAAGTATAATAACTGGTCTAAGCTTGTTTGATCCGACAATTTTCTGTTTAGACCCGGTTCGGAACCGAAAGTCGCAAAACTTTGACTTTTGCTTTGACTTCAGTTCTGACCCGTTTTAGTATGATTTGGAAATGCCTTAGAGCTTCCTTAGGACCAGGTTACATGCTAGTATAACCCTCTGTGATTATACACCTTGATTCATTAGTTATCCAATTAAAATGCATGATTCCGTTAATTGCCTATATGTTGACCATTATGCCCTTTTCACCATAAAACGTGATTTTTAAAAATGTAAAAGAGTAGAAACCTTAGTTACTGAATTATAAACTTGCACCCAAAATTTGACATCAGTTTGGGGTGTAGATTGAGAGTTATGCTCATTAGCGTAATTAGAAAGCTTTTTAGCGAATAAACGGCATAATTAGCATATAGCCTATTTAAACCCACTTTTTGATATCAAACTTTTTACCCACTGATGTAATATATTATTTTGGGATTTTTGAAGATTTTTAATTAATTTTAGGCTGAGCATAACTTAGAGTTACAAGCATGATCCGGTAATTGTCGGTTTTACCCTTTTGGGCTATAAAATGAGTTTTACATATCTTTTTTACCCCAAACCTTTTACTACTGATTTTATATGATAAATACATTATTTTAAACCTTCTGGAATAATAAAAAATATCAGCTTTCTATATAGAACCCGGAAATGACTCCTAATCGCCTTTTTAAGAGTTTTTAACGCATAGTATGTACTAAAACTATTTTAAACATACATGGGTTGATACTTACTGATATTTTAGGTAAATTATAATATTTTAACAGTAAGCAAAAGTTGTTTAACTCAGACTTCAGTTTTGAGCTTTTCGGCTTATGTGAAATTACCAAAATGCCCCTACGGTGCATAGTTTGGTTATAATTGATAAAATTTCACATATATACTTTACCCTACTGTTATAACTTATTAAATTAAGTATTTTTTCTGATTATATCAGACCTGTAACTCAGGTTAATACTTAAACTCTTTTATAACCTTGTAAATGACCAAAATGCCCCTACGGGGCATAGTTTGTGTTTAAATTCATTTCGGGCATAATAAAAGATATCTTACTGATGTCACAACATATTTGAGGCATATTAACTTAGGAAACCTGTATATGGCTCTTACGGTTACCCGTTACGCTTCTTGCGCGTTCGGTTTGGTTTATGTAACTAGTTTGCATAAATTAGCCGAAACGGGTCAAACCTTATCGTTTTTATCTCAAAATCCAGAATGTGTATAGTATACCCATATTATGCAAGTCTTCAAACTTTTCGGGTCTAAATCACATTCTATTCCGGTCTTCGCTTAATCGTGCGTACGAACCGTATCTTTAAAACTAACCGGTCTAAGTTTAGGCTTAATTAAAGACCCGTTAGGATTCTAATAGGTTATTATAAACCTTCATTCCAGAATAGGAGGACCGGTAAAAGCTACTTGCATTTGCTGTTTGTGAATTATACTTGCAAAGGTAAATACTTTTAACTTATTTTCCCTTATACGGGCTTGGGGTACGGTATATAAAATACCGCTTGGTCGGGCATTCGACCTTAACCGATTGGTGGTTAAGTATTATCGAGATGACCCGTTTAAATATGTTTTGTTTGCTTAACGCCTTTGGGGGGTTAATGACCATGTCCCGGATATCCTTGGCATCATTTTACGAAATGGCCATGACCTAAGCGCGGGGTGTAGGCGTACACCTGTCAGTGCATAAATAAATAATGTGGTGTGTCTATTGATCTTTAACCCGGCACGAACCGGGCTACTGAACGCATAAGGAACATGTAATCCTTTTACAAGTTTATATATTTAAATAATTATCCCAACTTTTAAAATGTTTGTGCCACGTGCATCCAAATAAATTTTTAATCATTTTTAAAATGAGTCGGTTAATTGTATTTACCAGTGTAAACTGACGTATTTTCCCAAAAAGATTAAGTGCAGGTACTACTCGTAATAGGTTGGATTTCTCCTTAGCATCAATAAGAGTCTCACAAGCTTAAGATGCCCAAAGTCTGTTGAACTACCGTTTCCAATTCATTTTGATCCAACTGTGGATAAACTTTCGACTATTGTGATACTTGATATTACAAATTATTAAAGTTGAAATATATCTTTCATTTGCTTCCGCTGGGCATTTTAAATATTGTGTTGTTTGACTGTAATGTTACCAACCACGTCATGATACTCCCCACCGGGCCCACCGGTAATACGTGGAAATATCGGGGTGTGACAATTTGCAAACATTAAGGACAAAACTCATCAATTTTAAAGGTAAAGGACAACGCCTGAAATTTGGGACAAACATAAAGGACAAAACTTGTAATTTACTCTATAATAAATGAAAGTTGATTGGTCCCCGTGGCCCAAATAACTTTTATTTATTATTTATAATAGATTATAGATAATAGATGTTTGAAGACCGAAAAATGTCCAAACTGCTGCTTCTTTGGAAGCATCTACGAACCATTATTTGAGAATACCCCTGAATTTATCGAAGCTGTAGAATGAGATCCTCCACTGTTGGCTTATCATCTTTAAACCCCATTTTCCCTAAATTTATCGATTCTGTTTTTCAACAGAGTTGTAATGCAATGATTCCTCTCAATTAAATAGACCGACACTTGCTTCCTCTCAAAGGGTTATGGAGTGGTTATAAAAGCTGATCATGCTAAGGACTGTTATAACTAACCACTGCTCCTTATAAAGACTGATGGACTTAAAGACTGATGAGGCCTATCCACTTTTAAAGACAAGCACTTATGTACATAAAGCCTGATCAACCAAAGGAAAACCACTGCTCAGTAACAGCAGTGGTTCCGCATCTACAGTGGATTCAAGTTTAGTATTTATGTATCAGTGTTTCTTATGTAACAGTGTTGATTGTATCAGTGTTTAGATTTTCTTACAGGTTCGAAGATGGTTGTTAGATTTATGAAAATGTCTAACAATTTCGGATTGGGTATATTCATTCATTGTTTTATGATACTTCAGTGTTTATGATGAAAACTATGTTGGTTCCATGATTGACTGTTCCCCATGTTGATTCGCTTAATTGTATGTTATGTATATACAATCTCTCCGGACACCCTAGAGTTTATCTCTCGAGACAAACCCTAGACAAACCCAAAGGTGAACCACTGCCCAACAACAACAGTGGTTCAGCATCAACAGTAGATATTCTACCTTTGTTTATATTAATAGTGTTTATATGTAACACTATTTATCTCATCACCTCAGTGGTTTGATCTGTACTATAAATAGAACACTGGTTTGATCTTTATACTAATAAATAAAAATGAAGTACACTTGGATGATTATTAACCTCCTTATTTTGATTGTTTGGGTATAGTATTCTTGAAATTGGTCTTTTTTTTTTGTAAACAGATGTTTATGGGAAAACTTGTGTTTAAGGTCAATCATTTGTTTAAGGCCAAATATCTGTTTATGTCCAAACATCTGTTTAAGGTCAAACATCTTCAAAATAGTTAAAAATGATAGTTTTCATTAATCCTTAAAAGTCTGTTACAACCACTGTTTTGGTTCAAACATCGGATTGTTAAATGTTATCCACTTCTGAAAGACAACCTATGTTTCTTCATTCTTCATGTTGACCACTGACTGACTAAACATCAGTGTATCAATCACTGTTGGCTATCCACTGATAGTTAAAAAATAGCCACTGCTCACATTTTTATTGTTGACATCCATTGATATTGATCATCAGTGGTTTTCCTAAAAAACATCCACTGCTCACATTTTTATTGTTGATGTGGTTAATTAATTATAGAATGAAATTATCAAATGAAAAGTACAATTACAATGAAATTACCATTTTACCTAATCGTTACATTCCAATGAGATAAGAGTTCCTCCAACATTGTTTTGGTGATAAAAATTAAACTTAAAAAATAAAAATAAAAAAAAACTGTTGATGACATTTTGTTGCATATCAAATCAGTAATTAATGTTAATTTCTTGAGCTTTGGACATTGAAAATATGCAAAATGGGAATTTCAAATTGATGGTTATTTTCTCTTAATTAAAGTTAAAATAAAAATTAGAAAAGTCATGATGACAATTGTTTTCAAATCAAATCAGTAATTACTGATAATATCAATAACTTTTGAAATTCAAAATATGCAAAATGGTAATTTAAAATTGACGTTCTCTCTCTTTTTTTCCTACAAACGCAACATAGATTCATAAGATTAAAATTTATTCATTTATTCATGACATTAAAAGTCCAATTATTACATAACATACTGAACAAGTAAACTTTTAAATCTAACAATAACCGTAAGCATGGTTGGAAAAGTCGCTAGGCGCTCCCTAGTCGGTCGACCGGGGAGTTGAGAGTACTCGGCCTAGGCGGAGAGTACACGGGGAGTACTCGGACATGCCAAATTATAAAGAAATTAGTTTTCGGAAATTAAATATATGTCAAATAACAAAAATTTACTAATATTTATAACAAAATACGTGAAACTGATATTCATTCTTTAACATGATAGGCATAGAAATTATGTTTTATTTTATTTTAAGTCAAACTCAGCCTAAGTTGACCTACTAGATCCGATTTTGGCCGATGTTGATCGCATTTGATCGATTCTGAGTAATTAGTCGGAGTTCAAGAAAGTCGCCTCGGCAGCCTACCTTGTATCGACTACTCGGGGAGTACTCGGCCTTGGAGACCTTGTTTTACAACCATGACCGTAAGAATTAAGAAAGGTTAGCTTCAACTCCATCGATTGCTGAACCTCTCAATGTATGTCCTTCAGCATCGCCATGAACTCCACGTCTCTATCACCACACTCTATATTGCTGACAACACAAAGCTCACGAACGGAAGTTGAAGGCATCTGTATAAGATTTCTGGAAACCTACTCTCTCGTGAACAGGCCAACTTGCAATCCATCAAAACATCTTTTCAGCTCATGAAGGGTAGCCATATCTTCATACACCTGTTCCTCTATATGCTTGACAAAACGCCACTTTAAATCATCTGATTTTACAGAAGTGAATGACGCCATTTCAATAAACTATATTACTCGACTTTCCTGAAAGTATGATATCTTCGTAGGAAATCGTGATGAAAAACAGGTGAAGTGGCTATGAGTTTATATACTTAATCAATCCAAACGTGTAGATTTAATATAAACATATTAATGTATATTTCAAAACAGCAGTCTTTTAATGCAAAAAACCTTTTCAAACCCCAACTTTTATGGGAAAACTTTAAAATTAAATACCAAGAAACCCAAGGGATAAATTTTCAAAGTTCAAAGAACAAAAACATATTATCATAATTATAATTAACCTTTTTCATTTGCCATGTAGACGCGTTTTTAAACTCTATAAAAGACCGATAATTACTTTTGATTCAAAACATCAACAAATTGTCCTACAAATCACTGTCTGTGAAAGATTGTTCCACATTAGAAAATCCAACAAAAATCTAGATGGCAAACTTCAGCTTCTACAACTGGTCAGACACCAGCGATGTTAAAACCCAATTCTCGATGTGGTCACTCAAAGAAAAAAGAACAGACGAAGAACTAAACAGTAAAGTCGACATAATCAATGACACTAATTACAAGAAAACCTGGAACAGCATAGCATTGCTCGATGAAGTCCTCCACTCCCCTCCATCGGATTTCCAGAAGAATGTAGAAGAGTTTCTCACACAACTTCTAAAACAGGATTAGAAAATCTACAACATGCTAACTAACCTGAAAAACAAAAGAGAGCATGAAATCACATGGAGAAAGGCAAGAGTCTACGAAATCCTAGCAAGTGTTAACTCTAGCGTGTAATAGTTTATAAATATTTCATTAAATTTCTATTTTTCTATGTAATAGTTTATTTTAATAATATCAACAGGCATCTTAACATATTCTAAAATGTCAGTGTTAATAAAAACTCTCAACATCATCAACTTTTAATCAAAATAAAAAACAAACCTAAAATGCAAAGGTTTCCTCATTTTCGAAGTTGTAGAATGAGATCCTCCACTGTTGGGTTATCATCTTTCAACCCCATATTCTTTAAATTTATCAATTCTGTTTTTCAACAGGGGTGTAATGCAATGATTCATCTCAATTGAATAGACCGACACTTACTTCCTCTCAAAGGGTTATTGAGTGGTTATAACAGCTGATCATGCTAAGGACTGTTATAAATAACCACTGCTCCTTATAAAGACTGATGGACTTAAAGACTGATGAGGCCAATCCACTGTTGAAGACAAAGACCGGTTAAAGACAAACACTGATGTACCTAATGGCTGATCAACCAAAGGAAAACCATTGGTCAGTAACAGCAGTGGTTTAACATCTACAGCGGATTCAACATCAGTATTTATGTATCAGTGTTTCTTATGTAACCGTATTTAGTGTATTAGTGTTTAGAGTTTGTTACAGGTTCGATGATGGTTGTTAGATTTATGAAAATGTGTAACAATTTCAGATTAGGTATATTCATTCACAGTTTTATGTTACTTCGGTGTTTATTCATTCACACTGTTCAATCTAACATGAGTTTCCATCCAACTGTTGACCAAAAGCCAAACAGATGTTCAAACCACTGATTGAGTTATTGAAATTTCTGTTGAATACTAAATGAGATGTCTGACCAAAACTCAAACAGATGTTGATCAAAAGTCAAACAGTTGTTCACCAATAGTCAAACAGATCTTGACCTTAAACAGATGTTTGGTTTAATGCTAAACATCTGTTTATGGCCAAACATCTGTTTATGGCCAAACATCTGTTTAAGGTCAAACATCTGTTTAAGTCCAACATCAGTGTTTCAATCACTGTTGGCTATCCATTGATAGTTAAAAAACAGCCACTGCTCACATTTTTATTGTTGACATCCACTGGTATTGACCATCAGTGGTTTCCCTAAGCAACTGTCATCCATTTTCATCAGATGTTGTCAAGTGTACAGTTCTTAGCCGTCCGATCTTTGTAACCGCAACCACGTCAGCATTCACTTTTATAAAACCCTGATCAAAACCCCAAACAGGGTTTTAACTGCCATTTCGAATTCCAGAATTTTTTCAAAAGCTGTTTCTATCAAATTCTTTCAAACGCTTCATTTTCTTCTTCCTCTCACAAATTCCTTCGAATCACCATGGCTCTTGCTCTCAAAAACTCTCATAACTATTTGTGTACACTTGAGAAAACAAGTAAAAACCCAGATTTTCACTCAATCATCGATGCTCTTTCATCCTCAAAGTACAAAACTTTGTTGACCTGCAACGCACCTATTTATCAAGAAACCCTACGAGATTTTTGGAAAAATGCAAAATTAGAAGTTCAAGACAACAAGCCTTGGGCTATTACATCAACAGTAGGTGGGATTCAGGTTGCTATTACTCCACAAACCATATCTGAGGTTTTTGAGATGAACGATCATACAGGTAAAAAATCTTTCCCTAAAGAAGAGTGTCAACGAGATTTGATTGAAAGGGGGTATGAAGAGCGATGCCCCAAAGCTACTATGCAAAAAGGAACATTCCCACCTCCTATGAAATTTTTATTTCATACTTTACTTATGTGTGTTTCAAACAAAACAACAGCTTTCAATGAAATTCCATTGAAAATTCAATACTTGGGATATGCTATTATGGCTAAACAAGATTTCAATTAGTCCCAAGAGATTTTCAATTATTTGGTTAAAAATGTAAATAATATAAAAGATAAGAAAAAACCATTCCTGTTATTTCCAAGGTTTTTAAGCTACTATTTACAGCAGAAAGTACCAAACGACAGTGCACAAGTGCTTGTCCAAGGTGCTCCTTGTGAAATAAATAGTTTGGCTGCTGAAAATTTTACAAGGTTGTCTGAGTCAAAAGCTTTAGAAACACAAACAGAGAAGCCTGAGAAAACTTTAGATGCGTCCACATCTGCTCCTCAGGTTTCTTCTGTTGAGCCCAATGCTCTTGGTAACCTCAGCAGCACAACCACTACTGTGCAACCCCCACCAAAAATCACCAAAAAGACCATCAAGAAAAAATCAAAAAAGCCCCCCAAACCCTCCAAAAAGGACCTTCTGGAAGATGAGATCCCAGAAGTAACTCCTGTGACAACATAAAAGTCACCAACACCGACTGTTGCTACTTCCTCACAACAGTTGGAAAGATCTCCACCACAGGCCTCAACTCCTCCTGCTTCCTCACAAAAGGAACAGGTTGTAAGCACAGGGACACCCAACCAAGATACATTACCCTCACTTGAGAGTATGTTCAATAGCCCCGCTCCCGGGGCAAATTCTCTTTCAACTCCTATCCCTACAACCACATTACCATCCACTATTTTTCCTCTGTTGAAAGCATTGGATATGGATCAGACACTAATCAGTTCTTCTCAACAACCCATCATTGAGAATATACTCCAACAAGTGACTGAGTCTGATGCCTCTACCTTTGCTAACCCATTAACAGTTGAGGAGGTTACACCCCTAAAGTTAAATGTATCTCTTCGTGGTAGTTCAAGTGGAGCAGCTACTACAGGTGTTGAATCCACTGATTTACACCTGGACAGTAGTTTCATAAGTCAGACTCCCTTGAAGGCAATTTCTTCTTTAGGAACCAAGGTATCCACTGGTGTGTTCAAGCTAAGCACTGGTGTGCTTACTAAGGTAACTACTGCTGAAGAAAGAAGTCCCCAGTACAAAGAAAAAGGGGCATCAGTGGACGAACCATTGGAGACTTCTCCTGGTCCAACTGCAGATACAACTACTGCTGGTGGGAAATCAGATGATCCCATTAAATTGGGTGATGGTTTAAAATATTAGGATTTGATGGAGAGAGTTACCAATCTTGAAACATCTATGGCAGATATAAAAAATATGTTGCAACAGTTGTTACAATCCTCAAATTCTCAATCCACTGTTTCATCATCTGCTATCACAACAAGTGAGCTATGGCAACTTCTACAACCTCTGTTTCATCAACAAAGGAAATATGCAGATCAACAACATGAAATTCAGCTACAAATGTTTAGAAATGTGATGGAAGCAAGGTATAAGGATACTCAAGCTGACATTAAAGCCATCAAAGCTCATTTACTTCAAACCACTGGTACTTCTCCTCCTACAATTGTCTATGTAGAAATCCCTGATGATGCTAAAAAGGGGGGAAATGAAAGAAAGGAAATGATGGTTTGTATCTAAAACCTGATCCAAAGGCTAAACCAGTTGTAGAAATTTCAAGTCCAGATGGTACAAAGAAGGTTGATGTGACTCTCAATGCCTTTGCTGAACAATAAGCAAATAGAAAAGAGAAAATGGAACGAAAGGGTTCTAAAAGATTTGAAAAAGAAAAGGAAGTTCTGATGGCAAAGGATAAGCGGGGTGCTTAAAAAAGAATAAGAACTACCAGAAAGGTCAGCGAACCCACTTCCACACCTGTTATATCAACAGCTGTTGATACATCAGCTTCTGAAATCCACAAAAGTTCCTCACCTCAAACCACAAAGCTAACATATGTTGAGACACCTGTTATATCAACAGCTGTTGATACATCAATGGTTGATACATCAGCTTCTGAAATCCCCAAAAGTTCCTCACCTCAAACCACAAAGCCAACAGATGTTGAGACACCTGTTATATCAAAAGCTGTTGATACATCAGTGGTTTCAACAGTTGTTATCACAACAAATGCTGTTGTCACTTTACCAACCTCCACTCAATCCACAAATCCAACTCCAAGTTCAACACCTCCAACCACACCAAAAATCAAAAGAAGGAGAATAACAAATGTCATACTTGAAGATGACTCTGTACTTTCTCCACTTCCAATATCTTCACAACCTCTGATCCTATCAACTATGCAAAAATCTACTTCAACTGCTTCAATTCTAACCCCTGACCAAACTACTGCCTTTGTTCCTTTGAGTGTGAAATTTCCTCTGGATCTTCCAGCAGCTAGGGAGGAGATCAAATCCTTCTATTCTGAAGATGATCATGAAAAGAGGAATCTTCTATCTCTTCAAGGGTATCCTTTGCCAAAGAACATTCATGAATACCTTCAATTGAAAGGCAAACAAGCAAAGGATATCTCAAAAACAGACACAAAAGGAAAACCTGATAAAGAAATACAGAGAAATCTGCAATATCTTCTCAGCCAAGTCAGAAAATTAGATCAGTTTTCAAAAGATCTTTGTTAGTAGTTGTCAGAAAGAGATGATGAAAGCCTAAGGAATGATTACATTAAGCTCATCATACAAAACAAGAAATACAAGGCAGAAAGGCATCAATTCAAAGAATGGACCATAAGTGAGCTCAAGCAAGAAATTGCAAGAATACAAAAGATGCTTGAAGATTCAACAATAAAACCAACCCCACCAGTCTGGTCCCAGTATAAAAAGAATATACGTGAAAGGGCTTTGAAATTGAAGAGAATGAAGGAAGAGCTTATAACTGTAAATTATGGCTCAAGGAATCAAATCACAAGGTGGACAGAGATTAAAGTGATATAGACGTACAAAAAATTGGAAGAAAGAAGATAGAAAGATCCCTCTGTTCCTAAAAAGCCAGTTTATCCAGCATCAGAGGTTTCAATCAAACAGACCGTACCAACTAAAAGATCTGCTAAACCGACTGTTCCATCTGCTGTTGTTGCCTATCAAACAAAGAGGCAAAAACAGATGGATGAAGAAGAACATGCACAACAAGAATCCGAATATTTTAAATTGGGCATCAAGCAGATGTTGATAGAAAATCCTGACTCAGCAAAGCTACAACAAATAGCCAAAGGTCTGAACAACCAAAGGTGAACCACTGCCCAACATCAATAGTAGTTCAGCATCAACAGCAGATATTGCATGAGTGTTTATGTTAACCGTGTTTGTATGTAACAGTATTTATGCAGTAAAATACACTTTGAGCGTTTTTGACCCGTTTAATATATTATCCTTCTATTGAATTTTCTTTTTGAGTTGTCCCATCTAAGATAAAACACATGATTAAATCATATGGTCAAATTGTTAAGGGTCTTGATGATTTAAGATGCTAAATGTGTGCCGTCTATTAGCTAATTATTTGTAATTTATGTTAACAGTGTTTATATGTTAACAGATGCTGACCAAAAGTGAAACAGATGTTGACCAATAGTCAAACAGATGTTCACCTTAAACATATGTTTGGTTTAAGGCCAAATATCTGTTTATGGGCAAACATCTATTTAAGGTCAAACATTTGTTTAAGGCCAAACATCTGTTTATGGCCAAACATCTGTTTATGGCCAAACATCTGTTTAAGGTCAAACATCTGTTTAAGTCCAAACAACTGATATAGAAGGCCAAACATCTGTTTAAGCTCCAACATCTGTTTAAGTCTAAACAGATGTTTAAACATCTGTTCAAAACCCTGTTCAATCTAACATGGGTTTCCATCCAACTGTTAACCAAAAGTCAAACATATGTTCAAACCCTTGATTGAGTTATTCAAATTTTGTTGAATACTAAATGAGATGTTAACCAAAAGTCAAACAGATGGTGACCAAAATTAAATGGGATGATCCGACCCGGTTACATCGGATATATTTAAACCTTCTAACTTTTTCAACATCTTCACAAAATCTTGGTTCCTTTCCCTCTCCACGTATCTTTGTACACTTTCTCCAAGAAACTCTCTCATCTTCTTCGATTTCTTCCGATCTTCATCATTATCATCTTGCATAATAACAAAGGCATTGTTAAATAATCTGATTTGTTTTGTACTTTTTCATGTTTATTCTTTTAGTTTGAATTCCATAGCCGATTATGGTTCTTGCTGTTTTAATGAAGAAGTTGTAATCGACGGTTGTGTATTCATGTATCTCCCTGTTTTTTTTTTCAATCCATTGTTTGTTATGATTACGTTTATTGTTGCGGCTTATACTCGAACAACTTTTGATAGTCCTGATTTTTTTTATATTTGATTACTATGTAGTTATAATGCATGTTATGATAGACATATACGATTCTAAAAAAAGTGATCCTTGCATTTGGTGTATCTACCATATGTCTTATCCATTGTTGATTTTATTGGATTTCACTTTGCTCATGTATTTATCTTATTCTGATGTATGATATAAAATTTCGATCTTTACTGATGTATTCTCATTTGTATTTGTAAAGTTATTTATAAAGTTGTTCATGTGATTCTAATTTTTTTTAAAGTTGTTCATGTAACGATGTTATTCTGAAGTATGATATAAATTTCCGATTTTAACTGATGTATTCTCATGTGTATTTGTAAAGCTGAACTTATTTTGATTAGTAGTTGCTATACTGTTTTTAAGTTTTTGTTTGATACAGACACAAGTCACTATCCTGTCTTTCTATACAATTTATTCAGCTGATGATCTTCCATGTCTATTTGTGATACTTAATCGGAAAAGTAGGTTTTAAGTTTTAATTATATGATTTGTTGTAAAAAATATATATATTTTGATATGATAAGAAAATACATGTATTCTCACCTTTTTGATGTTGTCTATTGTTATTTTGATATATATTAGTTGTATCATCTTTTATTTAGATGTATTGCATACCTTAATGGATTGTATTCATTTGTTTCTTAATGTTATTGATTTTGATTCTATATAATTGATACTGTTACAGTTTTACGTGACAATGATTTATGGATTTCCGTGTTACCTTGGAGACAGTAAAAGGAAATCTTTGGTTAGAAATTTTATCCGATCTTACTTTAACACTTAATTTTATTTTTTTTCGTATGATATCTAGCAATAAAACTGTTTTATTTATTTATGCTTAGATTTTGCCAAAACAGTATGAAAATTGGATTCAACAGTTTAATTATCCAATTGGAAATACAAACATCCGGACCACAAGTGGAAATGTTTTTAAAGTCAAGATCTATCCTCTAAGCAATAGCAGATATTATTTCTATAATGGTTGGTATCAGTTGGTAGACAGTTTGAAAATACCTTCAGATTCATGGTTGATATTTCACTATGAGGAAGCATTGAAAAGTTTCCGAATTTTATATTTTTATCAAGACATTTCTCTTGCTCCTTGTGATCATTTTTACTAAAAAAATGTGTGGTAACGAAGATTATATGGTATGTTACTTCAAACAATATTCATGATGTAATTTTTTTTGGAGATACAGTTGTTTAATTGTTGTTTTTTATTTATTTACTTAATTTTCTAATATATTTTTACTAACGTACTATATAATGTGTTTTTTTTCAGATTGTAGAGTGTTAATCGTTCTTCTGTTCATCACAAGATGTTAAACACTATTCCTTCATATCCGGTTGTTATTAAAGGATCTGGAAAGAAGAGCTGGTCTGTACGGATGGAAGATTTCAACAATGAACTTTACATAACTACCGGATGCAAGCAGATAATGAATGACTTGTCAATAACTGCTGATCATCTGATTGTCTTTGAGATGATAGATCTTCAGACTTTTCAATCACAGTTTTCAATTGTGCGACCTGCGATTTAGTGCTTCCACCGGAGGTCTGTGCTGGTGTTAAAGAAAAGGTGGTAGAAGAGATTATCTTGAGTTCAGATAGTGAAGATGTATAGGACATCGTTAATGTCAATGAAGGTGGTATGGTTGTTGTGAATGAAGATAATCAGATCGTACCTATTTCTTTCCGTGTGGACGGTCATTTTGTAAGTTTGCCATGATGAGTTTACTAATATATAATACTTCAGTCATATTTTAAAGATGTGTTAATTCTTTGTTTATTGAATTGTTCGTTGTTTGTTACAGCGACTTTTTAAAAGACAGGCTGAAGATCTTGGGCTGAATCGTAAGATGCGTTTGAAGATTTTCGATGTGGCATGTGATGTTTGGAATGTTCAAGCTGCTATAGGTTCTTCTCGAGGTCAACCAGGATATTATCTGCAAGGAATGAGAAAGTTTGTGAAGGATAAAGGCATGGCTCCAGGTCAAGCATTTACACTTAACTTCGTGAAAGGTAAAAAGCTTTTTATGTTCGGATGAATGTTCATGTGATTGAAGAAGGTAAATGCAGAAGGATACATGGAACCAAGTTTTTGGGTTGTAGTTCTTTGCTTTTAGAAACTGATGGCAGACTTGTTCGTTTAGTTTTGAAGTTGTGGTTGTGGTTGTAAAACTATATATGTAGATGTAAATTATTGGGTCTATGTCTAACGGAAACAATGCGGTGATGTAAGCTAAAGACAGTATATTCAGTTACTTGCTTGAAACGATTCCTTGATGAAAAATATAGTTATAAGCCCTATTCTTTGACAATGATAAGCTGGTTAATTATGCCATTAAAGGAATAAAAACATCGAGTTCTATTCTCTGATAATCATTTCAAGCAAATAGAAACACATACAGTTTCGATTATATTAAGAAACATATCGCCTTTTGTTGGGACTGGTGTCCACAATTTCCAAACTAAAACTAAAATTGATCAAATGAGATATGTTAAATATGTATAAGAAATCATGTATGAGTCACTTCGTTTGACTTTTGGTGAACATCTGCTTGACTTTTGGTCAACATCTGATTGACTTTTGGTCAACATCTCATTTAGTATTCAACAGACGTTTGAATAACTCAAACACCGGTTTTAACATCTGTTTGACTTTTGGTCAACAGTTGATGGAAACCTATGTTAGGTTGAATAGTGTTTTGAAGAGGAAAACAATGCTAAAATATAAGAAGACAATGGATCTGGTTAAACATTTGTTTCACTTTTGGTCAACAACTGTTTGACTTTTGGTCAACATCTGTTTGCCCGATCAGATTGGGTGTTAAATTATAGTTCTTTAAGTCATTGTTTTGTTTTCTTGAATTCTATGCAATTTTGTTAAGAAGTACAAGAACAAACATTTTTACAAAATCCCTAATTACCCGATCACGTAACTGCATTGAAGTAAAAGTGGAAATGATGTTATTCATGTGGTCCTGTTGCGCTTTTGTTTGACCTCTAATATGGGTTCATGATCTAATCCGGTGATGTGAAGACATTGTTGTTGAATCCAATGAGATGCTTGATGTAATGAGGTCGTATTAATAACAAATAATAATTAATATAACTAAGTTTCCCGAGCCTGGGAAGCAATCCCGGGTAATAACCTCGTTATTCATATGTCTAGATAAATAAGTTTGAAATCCGATTTGAAGATTCAAAATATAAGATATTATATTATTAATGTCTGATGAAGAAAATAATAATAAAATTGCTGTGGAGAGTAATTATCTTTTGTGATGTATATATCAATTATCATATAACATTGAATATTCTAATTAATTGTGATGTATATATCAATTATCATATAACATTGAATATTCTAATTAAAAGAGATAATGATATTATAGAATTTTGAATGGTAGAGGTGAACTATGTATTAATTATAAACTTTTATCATAAACTTTTATTTGTGGGTGTAAAATTAATAATTAAATTTAGAGTAAACTGCCATTTTGGTCCCTGTGATTTAGGCACTTTTGCCATTTTAGTCCAAATCTCAAACTTTTTAAATCTGGGTCCCTGTGGTTTCATTTTTATTGCCATTTTAGTCCAAATTTAAGAGTAAACTGCCATTTTGGTCCCTGTGGTTTCACTTTTATTGTCATTTTAGTCCAAATCTCAAACTTTTTGGAACAGTAAAAAAAAGGGGGATTTTGAATTTTGGACTAAAATGGCAATAAAGATGAAACCACAGGGACCCAGATTTAAAAAGTTTGAGATTTTGACTAAAATGGCAAAAATGCCCAAACCACAGGGACCAAAATGGCAGTTTACTCTTAAATTTATATTAAGTTAAGTTGTATAATTATCTTTTAATTAAAATTAGTAATCTATAATTAACTAAGAGAGAGGCATGAAACTAAAAAATGGCTTCAATGAATGACATGTGTTCCACGTTGTTTTCTTTTATTTTATAGTATAGAAAGATATATTTTGGCCGCGCTCGAACCGAGTTTTTGTTCGAGTTGGTTTATCAAACATAGCTATGATACTCATAATCAAACTATAACAACTCTCAAATCAAGTTGGAATTTTCTTAGAACCTAGATCAATAATGATGGTTGAACTAAAACCATTAGGTTCTCCGTTATTGCTCAAACACGTTTTAATTCATTAGCATTCTTAATTCTTGCACAAGCGCATTTCAAAACATTTCTTAACTATGTGAAGTTTTAACTTATTACGATGATAAAAGCAAATATTGTTGTTATTTTATTAACAACAAAAGAGTCATTAAAACTAGGGTTTGACTTAATAAAGAACAAATCCAAAAACATAACCAAACAAAGTTTTAATATTAATCCTATACGAATCGTTCACCAAATTCAAAAACATAACCAAACAAAGTTTTAATATTAATCCTATACGAATCGTTCACCACGAGAGAGTTACAAGAGAATTAGCTGCTCATCGGCATGATTGAATATTCACTAGTTATTGTTGTGGATCTTTAATTCATGAACTAATGTGTTTGGGATGGATTGGAACGCCTCAGTTTTGCCTTTGGGTAGCCTAAAAACTAATGGGGAAGAATGACTTTTCTTAACCTACACTCCATTGATCCCCTACGTCCCTATACATACTTGAACAAGAATTATGTGAATAACTTGAACCTAAATTCAACCATAATTTCGGATTTATCTTTTTCTCACATGCATCATAGACTTGTACTATACTATATATTTTACTTAACGTTAACACACTATATTATGTGTATTTTATAGTACGAGTCTTATATGCATGTAAGACATAGAAAGTAGAACAATGGATCTAAGCTTCAACAAAATACTTTTTAACTGTACTTTAGAACCAAAATTATGTCTTTTTCTTATAATTACTGTCTTCAGTGTTGTAAGAATTGCTAAGTACGGACTAGCGATTAATCGGATTGAGATTTTTATATGTAATCTTCATTTTTATATATATACACACACATTTTGTGTGTAATTTTTCTAGCAATATAAGTTTTACCCCAATCGTCTCATTTTTTAAAATAGACAAGATTAATCACCAAAATTTACAAGGTTTGACCGGAAAATGGTCAGAGTTTGCCGAAACCGTCGATTTTTGGCTGATTAGGACTGCCTAGGGTCGTCGTTGACCGTCTAACAATTAATTGGCCGATTAGAGGAAAATTACTAGGTGACCCTCTGACTAGCGATTAATCGGATGCTAGTCGGGATTTTTACAACCATGACTATCTTGATGGATTTCTGTGTTTTATTCTTTCTTTTCTATTTTGGGATTTTCTGGTTATCTTACTAGGGACGAATAAGCAAATTGGCATCAACTTTTGCTAGTCTGATCATTTTCTCTAGGTTAAAGCAGTCGTTGCAAAAAAAAGAAGTAATCGTGCTGTGTATGATGTTTTATATTCTTTTTTGGTTTTCAGGCAAGTCAAGTAAAGGTTATAGGAGGTCAGAATCAAGAAATAAACATTCATGGTGGTGGGATAGCCACATCAGTCCCAAAAACTCCAAATGGCTAGCCGAAATTGTCGAAGGTGAGCTACTAACACGCACTTCTACATGACGCTCACGGGGGTCTTTAAAACATCACAACACTAATGCATATCGATGATCCATGTGAGAGCCCAAAGGCCCATAAACTTGTGTATGCATTGGGCTTGAAAGAAATTTACCTACAAATATCCCTTCTTATGATTTCCTTTATTCTTATATATATAGCCATAAAAGGTTTTTAATGATACGCATGTATCTAGGGATGGTAGAAAAATCTGAGCCTGATGAAAATCTTAGAACCCGAAACATTTGGGACAAGTAATTACTGTTGGGAAAGTGTAGGATTATTTATAAAGTTTTCACGGATTCAGACGTATATGATGTTAGGTGATACCAACCCGATCACCTGAAAAATGATCACATCCCTCTTTACCCATGAACCCGAATATACTAATATATTCTATAATTCTAAAAGTTATGATAAATAGCATTTTGAAGTTGTTAGAAACCTAAAATTATTAAAGAAAATTTAATGGAAGTGTAACTGTTTATTTGAAAATTTTAAGTGGATTTTTTTGGTTTAACAAGATTTTTTCTTTAACAAATAATCGAATAATTCTTTTAAAACAATGTATCAAATCAAACATGCCATGTTTCATGGCATTACAATTTACACGCTCCCTCATCACTTGAGTCCCATGATCCTTCCTCATTTTTAAAACAAAACTCAAAATTAAAACACCTTTTTGCCTTTTTTTTTTAATTATTTTTCCATGAAAAAAAGTAAGATTTGCACCATTAATTGCAAGTATTACCGACTATTCTAATAGTCAAACATCACTCATAATGCTACTCGGTATGGGAGAGGGTAGTCCTTGAAGGATGACCCTCCACCTTAGCGCCACGTTATAGTCCTTGGAGGATGCCTCTCCAAGAATGGAAGCAAGGAAATGAATGATGACCGTACCCCACTTATTTAGTTTAATTTATTTATTCACCAATAATAATAATAATAAGAATAATAAGAATAATAATAATGGTGGTGGTGATGGTGATGGTGATGGTGATGGTGATGGTGATGAAAGGCATCCGTCTTTCCTCGTCCCTATTTCCCCCTTTAATTTCTTTCACACCTTCAATTCAATTGAAACCCCGTCATGCAAATCTTCAATTAGGTAATTTCTCCTTCAATTTCCCCCATTAAATCATTCCCTCAATAATCACAAACCCAACCCTGTGTCAGTCACAACACCACCCCATCGGAGCCCCACCCACAACCCTGTGTCACTTTCTCCGGCAACGGTGACGGTGACGGAGAAGATTCTGAAGATTCCGCCGTCACAGATCTGAGAAGATGATGAAGTTGAACAACAACAAACGATTTAAAGTAAAATCAACAAAGTTTGAAAGATTACCGGTGAAGAATTAGATCTGAGAAGATGATGAAGTTAAAGAATTAGATCTGAGAATAGGGCTGTAAACGAACCGAACGTTCAGCAAACAGTTCGTGAACCGTTCGGCGGGAAGTTCGTTTATGTTCGTTCATTTAATAAACAAACGAACATGAACAAGAAATTTTGTTCGATTAGTTAAATGAACGAACATGAACAGAGGTCTCGTTCGTTCAATTGTATTCCTTAACGTTCGGTAAGGTGTTCATGAACTATCTGAACTAAAATAAATATTCTCTTCACCAGGAAGATTCTCTAACAACTCTTTATTTATTGAATCCACTACTTCATTAGTAGGAGCAAGAATCGCTCTTTGTTGGAAATACGTTAAATCCCACAAAAACTTATTCATATCCGGATATGTAAATGAAATGAGAGAAGAAATAGGATTGACTTGGTCATGAATAAGTGAATCATCTGGAATTTCAATATCTACCTCACCATCATTTTCTTCACCAAGCAGACCATTACCAAGCTTTAAAATCCATTCTGAAAATTCCTTTATTTCTTTCAAATCTGTTTCCTGACATCCAACTCTTAATCTCATATTCTCAATTAGCTTTAGTAGTTGATAGTATCGCCATATATAAGAAGAATTCAAAGAAGCATTGACTATCATGGTTCTGGTACCGTTAGGGATGAACTGAAGAATTTGTTTAAAATCACCACCAAATAGAATGACCTTTCCTCTAAAAGGCTTGCATTCCATGTTCGATTGACTGGAATGTGATATGTCTCTCATTGTTCTATCGAGAGCCTTGAAACAATGCTTGTGAGTCATAGGTGCTTCGTCCCAAATAATCAAAGTTGCTCTTTTACTTAAATCACCTAATTCAGTATGAGGCTTTATCGAACATATTGAATCCTCATTAATGTTGACTGGAACTACAAACCTTGAATGAGCAGTTCTACCACCATCCAGCAAAAGTGAAGCAATTCCACTGGATGCAACATTCAATACAACTTCACCTTTCGTTCGTAATGCAGCCGCGAATGTCTTCCAAAGAAACGCCTTTCCAGTTCCACGATAACCATATACAAAAAAGACACCTCCATCACCTTTTTCAATCGCTTTCATAACAATTTTATATATTCTTTCCTGTTTGGCAGTTAAACACTTTACATAACCATCATGTTTCCTTTGTAGAGCTACTCTGTCATACAATAATTCTTTCATTATCAATCGATTGTTCGACGATGAAACATAATTATCTGGAACACTTAGCATGTCATCAAAAATTTTCACTGTACTCCCATTGATAAGTAGTAACTTTTCAATTTCAGATAAACAAATATTTTCAAGTTCTTCTTGTTGAAGAACCAAATCTAAAACAAATGTTGAAAAACGTAGTAGTTTTTTTCCTAATAACGGAGCTATTTCATAATATTAATGCAGTTGTATACAACTTCACTTGAATTATACTCAGCAACCTCTAATTACAAATAACAGTCTTTTAGCATCTACAAATAAAAGGATACACTCAACATCTATTTCGCTAAAGTATGCCAAACCAAAAGCTCTGTTGAAGACAAAATCTGTGGAAGCAAAGTCTGTTGTTCCAAACAACCTCTGCTGATAAACACAAAGACTGTTGAAGCAAAGGTCTACCAAAGAGAACCTCTGCTGATGAATACAAAAGTATGATTAAGCTAACACCTGTTGTGGCTTAACAGATGATGCGGTTCAATTGCATAGAAAATCATTCCACAAATTTATAGCCGATCATTGCCATAATTTCACTTGAATTATACTCTGAAACCTCTAATTACAAATAACAGTCTTCAAACATCTGAAACTAAAGGGATACACTCAACATCTATTTCGCTAAAGTCTGTCAAACCCAAAGCTCTGTTGAAGACAAAATCTGTTGAAGCAAAGTCTGTTGAACCAAACATCCTTTGCTGATAAACAAAAAGACTGTTGAAGCAAAGGTCTGCCAAAGACAACCTCTGCTGATGAATACAAAAGTATGATGAAGCTAACATCTTCTGTAGCCTAACAGATGGTGCAGTTCAACAGAGGATTTTAACATCTGAGATTTAACAGATGATAACGTCTGCTGAATCAAAGTCTGTTCAACAGATCCTAATGTAGCTCAGGTCCCTTTTCGTCTAGGGCATAGCAGATGTTAGCAATCTATAACAGTGGTTAGTCTCTAACATATAAACAACAACAACAACAACAACCATACCCAGTAAGTCCCACAAATAGCAGAACTACTTATAGGGTCTGGGGAGGGTGGGATGTAGACAGTCCTTGCCTCTATCCCTAGGGATAGAGAGGCTGCTTCCAGGGAGACCCTCGGCTCGAAAACGAACATCAAACAACACAACACGTCAAAGAATATAGGCAGAATGTAGAAATAAGAAGTCGCCCATTACCAAGAAAGTGATCAGAGTGGCACAATATAATGTGAATCAAGTATCATAGCATACAACATCATTTGGGCGTGAACACAATTTAAATCATATGTAATATCATACAACATCATTTGGGCATAAACACAATAAGGCAATCACTGGAAAGGTTCCTTAAAGAATAAGAAAAACCTACGTCCCTGAAAAATCCACCTAAGACCTTACTACATAATCCTCTAGAAGTCCTTAACCCTAATCCTACGCCTCCACGAAGTCCTATCGTGGACCATGTCCTCAGAAAGATGCAACTCTAGTAAATCATGCCTAATCTGCTCATCCCATGTCAGTTTTGGTCTGCCTCTTCCTCTCCTCCCCTGCACAGTGAGAGTTTCCACTACTCTAACTGGAGCCGTCGC
Source organism: Helianthus tuberosus (assembly GCA_030545235.1). NCBI lineage: Eukaryota > Viridiplantae > Streptophyta > Magnoliopsida > Asterales > Asteraceae > Helianthus > Helianthus tuberosus. Next base: position 169,591,140 of record CM060354.1, on the reverse strand, counting down.
TTCCCTCCGCTTCACATGTCCAAACCATCTCAATCTCCCCTCCTTAATCTTCTCCGATATACTAGTCACTCCTAGTCTTTCCCTAAAAACCTCATTTCTTATCCGATCTAACCTCGTGTGTCCACACATCCACCTCAGCATCCTCATCTCTGCTACCTCCATCTTGCGCGCTTGTGTCTTCTTGATAGCCCAACAGTCTGTTCCATATAGCATAGCTGGCCTAACTGCTACCCTGTAAAATTTCCCCTTTAGTTTAATAGGGAACCTCCTATCGCACAAAACCCCACTAGCTGCCCTCCATCTACACCAGCCAGCCTGTATGCGATGGGTTACATCACTATATGTTAATGTATATAAGATCCTAACAGTTTTCATACTAACTAATTCATTAAATTTGCATTCATTCACTAACAACAATATACAACTCTACTACTTGTGCAAAACATGAATATCAACAATAATATAATATAATATAATATAATATAATATAATATAATATAATATAATATATAATAATAATAATAATATTCAAATTGTAGCAATTACATGCTAAATCCATCAGTTTAGATGATTCTCATTTTTGCTGTACGTTCATAATATTTTAATTGGCTCTTCACAATAAATCACAACATGTTGGTGATCTTCATTTAAAAGGATGAACAAATTTATGGCCGATCATTGTCATAATCTCACTTGAATTATATTCTCCAACCTCTAAATACAAATAACAGTCTTATGAACATCTGCAACCAAAGGAATACAATAACAGTCTTATGAACATCTGCAACCAAACCCAAATCTCTGTTGAAGAGAAAATCTGTTAAAGCAAAGTCTGTTGAACGAAATAACATCTGCTGATAAACACAGAGACTGTTCAAGCAAATGTCTGCCAAAGAGAACCTCTGTTGTGGCTTAATAGATGATGCAGTTCAACAGAGGATGTTTAATAGAAGAGCTTTAACAGACCATGATCAACAGATGATAAGGTCTGTTGAAGCAAAATCTGTTCAATAGATGCTAATAGTGTTCCTACTAACCAATTCATTAAAGTAGTATTTATTCACTAAAAATAATATACAACCCTACTACTTGTGCAAAAAATGAATATCAACAATAATATAATAACAATAATATTCAAATTGTAGCAATTACATACAAAATCCATCGGTTTAGATGATTCAAATTATAGCCATAACATACCAAACTTTTAAACACACCAGGTTAAAACAAAAGTTAACAAACATAAATAAAAACCATAATTTTAGTCTTTAAAATATGTTGTTTTTACTTTCCATTCAGACTTAATCCATAATCCTTTTCAATGTCAATAGCTGAAAAGTCTTCCGTAACATCACCAACATCCTTGCAACATATCACAAAACAACTAATGAATATTTATTCAACCTGTTATTATATTGCCAGAAATAAAGAGTATAGTTATGATTTGCAGAAAGTTACAAAAATTACCTTTCCATTTCCTTACACTTTCCACGTTGTATAACAGCCATCACATGCTCATGAGCTGCCATTTTAGAGATGAATTCGTTAAACTGCAGAGCATAATCGTTCCACACAGTACGAAAAAAATATTCATTTAACCATAAACTAAACACTAATTTATGACCAGTTTTTTAGAATCTATAAAATCGAAACTAAAATTAAATGAATGACAACATAAAATCAAATGAAAATTATGACCATCTATTAAAGTAGTAAATGAGCAACAAATTAACTAACATATTCACCTGAAGATTAAATTTGTTGATCTCATTTATTACCATGATTCCACATTAGATACAAAGACTGTTAGACTCATTTATTAGCATTACATGGATTCCACGTTAAATACCAACAGTCTTGATCTCATTTATTAAGGTCATTCCACAGTAAATACAAACAATCATTTGTGACACATATTCACCTGAAGAATAAATTTGTTGATCTCATTTATTACCATGGTTCCACATTAGATACAAAGACTGTTAGTCTCATATATTAGCATTACCATGATTCCACATTAAGTAACGACAGTCTTGATCTCATTTATTAGATCATTCCACAGTAAATACAAACAATCATTTATACATGACTGCACATGTAAACGACCACTTACTCCAAGTCTTGAATATCGCTTTTCATACTCTTAGTTTCTTTTGGAGGTCGGCCAACGAATTGAAGACCTCCACACCAAATAACAGATCTAGCAACATCTACCTGAAGAACATTTAAACAAAGTATTTTTTTTAGCATACAAACTTACAGTTTGTGATAAAAAGAAAAAAATCAAAGAATATACATCCTCAATAAACTACCATACAAAACTCAGGAACATTTATAATACAAACCTAAAAAGCATAGAAACAGGAATTTACACATATACATTTATGTAACTCAATTATACACGAACGAAAAAACACAAATACACATTACCTTTTCATCAATGAAGATGAGATCCATTTTATAACCTTGATTCAATTTTCGGATGATCCTCGCTCTCATGTGCCACAAATCTTTCCCAGGAACATTTATAATAGAAACCTATAAAGCATAGAAACAGGAATTCACAGATATAGATGCATGGAATCATTTATACACGAACGGAAAAACACAAATACACCATACCTTTTCATCAATGAAGATGAGATCCATTCTATAACCTTGATTCCATTTTCGGATGATCCCCGCTTTCATGTGCCACAAATCTTTCCCAGGATTCAAATCGTTAACAAAACTAAAATTGTTAATCTCAACTGATGCTGACATGCTTCTAATTCGGAAATCGGAATGAATTCAAATTTCAAAATACAAAAGCAGAGAATTCGAGAGTGTAAATATGAAGAGGGAAATGAGAAAAAACCTTTATATAAGAAGATGATTGACAGAAGTGAGTGAGTGACATGCATTAATTGCAAATTACGTATTCCCATGCATTTTGAATTTGAAATTACCGACAACTAACCTATTCTGATATATACGCATTATATGAACCTTCAAGCTCTGCTGGCTTTAAAGTATGGATAGATATGGGCAGAGGTTTTGGATGGCAGAGTTTTAGATATATTTTAAACTGATTTTATATATTAGGCTTTATGATGCAGTAATGACAAAAGAAAAACATTGTTGGACAGCCTCTCTGGCTACCACATCAGCTTTTCTTATGTCATTGGGATTTCTCTATTTATAGAAAGTATAGATAGATCATGAAACAAATTAAGGGTAAATAATTCTTGAGGTTGAAGGGTAAAACTAAGATTGATTTTTAGCCACATATATCTCACCTGACTAAGAAGTATATAACTTTCATTTTTTAGTTTTCATCCATTCAATTTCCCACTTTTTTGTTTCGTTAAATGAATTTTAAACCCAAAATATAAATAACATTTAAAATCCGTAAATTTTTAATTTGCAACAACAATTTGAATAAACATTGTCGTCTTGTTGTCAAATTATGAATCTAATATTGTTGGCTTGTTACACAAGTTGGCTCATTTTTCTAGTAAACTCATCAAGGGTCTTTAAGATCTTTGGAGATTTATATTCTGATTCTAGGGTTTGTAGTCACCCTGTCAGCCCTCACGAATTGAGCCTTTAAGTCTACCATGATATCTTTAGCATTCACGAATTGAGCCTTAAGTCTACCCTGATATCTTTAGCATTCGCATGATGAGAAACTTAAAGAACAAGTTCTTCAGGCATAGCTTGAGATATATATGTGATGGCCATTGTATTTGTAGGGAATCTTAGGTATCCGTTTTAAAATACTTTTATAAAATCTAATTTTATATTTAATAATATCTTATTATTAATCAGACGCGAAAACGTGACTAAACACAATATACAGATGAAACTATTCCCACCAGTGATCCAGTTATGAGTAATCAGACAGTTATGTATAAACAACACAACCATTGCGGGTTTAGGATTGTACCTCAACGAATACTAAAAACTCGCACGATGGATGCGACAAACAGTTCCGCGAGTAAACCTGATCACAAGTTCCAATCACCATGAGATCCGCATGAAAAAAACGAATCAAATCTGTTTAACTGAAACATGAAATGAGGCGACAGCATGCGGTGGTGCGGCGGGGCGGCGGCGGTGGTGAGGAGGTCGGTAGTGGCCAGTTCGCAAGGAGGAGAAAGAGTGAGGATTTCAAGTTTCTTTGTGTCTGTTCAGGTTTTCTATAAAACTATAATTAGGGTTTAGCTCTAACCTTCTATTTAAAGAACCCTTAATTACACCTTGGCCCCATACACAATTAACTTTCCCTCCAAGTAATTAGCCTTGGACTAATCACTTATTTCAACTCCACCTTTTGACTTTGTTTTATTATCATATAATAAAATTAGTTCTCACTAATTATTATCCTGTAATAATTAATCCTCGTTTGTGTTGAATAACTGTTAAATTATAACCATTAGTCAAACACTTTGAATTTATTTTGTTCTTAATAAAATACTCATTTAACCCTTTAAACCTCACCAATTGTTTTTGCAACTTTAATTTTTCATAAACTGTATTTCACCAAATACTCGCTCTCCATAATTAATCTACTCTTATGATACATAATGTTTAACAATTAAACATCATCCTGTGTTCGTTTTCCAAAGTGTAACTCTTTAGGTCGTACCTTAATAGTAACATTAAATAATCGATAATTGGAAACCAATTCCAAAGTCATCCACTTGGACTATTTTCAATTATATCCCTTAACATTGACAGAGTTGGACGCCTAGCTGCATCATACTGCCCCTAGCAAGGTATGACGCATTACATTTGTCAACTATTCGTTTCCGATCAAGTAACTCTTTACTTAGTCTAGTATATAGTCATGGTAACCTTATCGATCTATCCCTTCTGTATCGAACATTTATTGAAAATGAGACATGGCATGGATCTAATTTCAATCTCATATATTTTTCAAGTATTCTTGTAGTCATCTCTGATTCAAAATGGTCGACAAACTACATTTAGTATGACTATGCCAATATATTCATACCAATTTGATTCTACGAGGGCGGGAGAATGTTCAATTTCTCAAATATTAAGAAGCATAGAATCCCTTTGACATCATACAACTCCCACTTAGCTTCGGTTCATTCCTAACCAAATATCTTTATTGCTACCCTTTCACGATGTAGAAGATAAGATTAAAGAATAAACTTACACCAGTGTTAGTTCTCGTATGATTCTTAGGTAAAGATCATACCATTTCAAAACATCTTATGACATTGATCAATGAAGTCAGTTTTGAAGCGAGTTACATCCCATATCGGTTATAACGTCCTAAACTGGTTTAACTGATAGGCACGCAATGATAATACAGTTTTTTTTGCTTTAAACATCCTATGATACTTGGAAACCGTGTGAACAACTCACTTCTGAGCATAATGTTCTTTACTTTTTTCTCATTATGTTTAAAATAACATGTACTTATAATACTACGTTGTACAATCCGCGTCCTGACTCGATCCTCAACCGCTTTACACTCCATTGGGAAGACCCGTGAAACCTACAATCACCATACATCCATATCATTAGATAAGTGGGGACATCACACTTAAATTAACTTACATAATAAGACGAGAACATTGCATTCTTTCTACACCTACTGATCTATCAAATTATTTTCCTTGATTCGATTTTTGGATTCTAGTGTCGAAACCTCAGGAGTCTAACATGAATATACATGCCCTTTCATTCCCATCCTCAATGATACCATGGTTAGCATCGTTTCATTGCGTTCGTATATTTAAAACCCATGCATTCATATATACAAGTCCCATTCATCCACATATATATTAAATTCCAATAGGTGCATGCATACCTCTCCAACCACACACATGCATATAAATTTACATCCGTACGCATACATATATACAAATTCCATCCATCCACGTGTGTTTACATCTTAACACATTCATACATGCAAGTCCTAGCCACATAAATACACATGAATCCCATACATGCATGCACGCATACAAGTCCCATCTACTTCATACAATTAAATCCCATATATACATGCACACATACAAGTCCCACCTACTTTAACATAATTAAATCCCATACACACATACCTACGTACATATCATCCCGTACATGCTCACATACGAGTTCCATCCTAACACGAACCTCACAAAACTCTTTAGTAGGTTTGGGGTGCATTTCGAAAGCTTAACGAGGATTGGAAATGGGGCCACAAGGTTCGGAATGGAAGAAATCGAACAAACAGGGAAGAACCGAGGCGTCGGCTGGCCCGTCAACAATGAGCTTGGCCGTCGACCAGGTTAAGGGGCGTCGTGACAGCCCCTTCTAGTTTGGCGCCCGGATTTCGGTCTTTTGCTAATCGCGATCCCCATTAATAAGTCATGTGAGTCCCAATACACAACTTAGAATTATTCCAACCCCCTAAATCATTCCCACACTAACTTCCATACCCAATATCCATATTCTACATTTTACCACGCTACTTTCTTAATTATGACCTGTTTGTTCCCACCATGCGGGTTCAAACATAATTAAACTATATATGACTACAACATTACTTACCTTATCACCACCAATATCTATGCATCATTTCATGATTCCCATTCTTATTACATACAACACTTCATGTACATAATAATAAGTTGAGTTCGGGAATCACTTTTCCATGTTCATACTTGCTTCCTAGCCTTCTCATGAACCATTAGTGTTAGGATCTGAGTTTCTTTTGATTGTATTGTTTAACAGAAATGAAATATGAAACAAAGAATGATGTGCAGTGAAAATGGAAATAAACTTTATAACACAATCAAAGAAGAATAGTTTTCATCAAACATGATTTCATTAGTCAAAAGATTGTATGTATTACAAAAGTTTAACTATGCATGCATGAATACTAAACTCCCCCTCAGCCCGAGCTCACTAGTTTGTTCGTACAAGTTGATTGGTGCAAAATAACTAATAGAACAGTACAAGTACTGTTCTATTTATAGTACATCCCAAACCACTATGCATCTAATGCTGACGTCACCTAGACAGTGACATCTAACAGACTAACAAACTCTAACCACTGATCTTATACAAACACTGATACAATAAACAACTGATTACATAAACACTAAAGCAGCTTCCCACTGTTGTTGCCTAAGCACTGATGTTGCAGATCAGTGCTTTCTTCAAAGGGTGATCAGACCTTGAGTCAGTAGTGCTTTAGTCTTCATCAGTACTTGAGAAACATCGGTTGTTAAGACTTCAGGCTTTATACCTCATCAGTTCTTTGATTAACAATTGTTGCAGAGATCAGCACTTAGAATCATCAGCTGATAGAAAACACTGTCACTAGGGAGAATCTAGTACATGCACTGCTTATTGTGATCAATGGTTTGAGAACCAGTTTTGGCTTTTCATATCATCTGTTCTCCTGGGCTTGATTACATGGGCCAACAATCTCCCCCTAGAACAGATGATGCCAAAACACTTCTTTATTCTTAATATTTATTCTCTCATTAACTTCTCCCTGATTTGCCCTTTGAATTGTAATTCAAAGTTCAAGGAGTCTTCATCATCCTCATCCCTGCAGAGTTGAAGGTCTAAAAGATCTAGGAGGCCAGCTGCACCCAGACCTAATGCATCCTCCCTTGAAATGTGTTCAACTCTTCCATTAGACTTGAGCAAAGTCAATACATGGGTCTTTCTATCAGACTTCCACTTTAATATTTTTAAGTTCAATGGATTTCTTGGGAGATACTTTATTTGATGAGAGTTTGGTGATGGAGGTCTGCTTTTCAGCCTTTGCACTGTCGCAGCAAGTTGAGCTTGAAGCTTTAATGAGGCATCATCCAAGCCAAACATGATCTGATTCTTGATAGAAGCCTTCATGATCTCAGCTTCTCTCTTTGCATCTTCCTCATCCATCTGCTTTTGTCTTTTTCTTTGATCTAAGACAATGGTGGATAAGTCAGATGATGTGAACAATGTTTTCAGAGAGAGGGTTTGCTGCTTTGGCTCATCAGTGGTTTTGCTCTTGTATGCTGGTTTCTTTGGTGTTGTAGGGTCTGTCTCTCTTAGTTTCTCCAGCTTATCATAGACCATATCAGTATACTGCCTGGACCATTTTGATATGGTCTTTGCTGATCCATACTTAGCTGCAACCAACTCAGCTTTCTTCCTCTTGTATTCTAAGGTAAGTTCTGCATTGGTCTTCTTATACTTTTTCCAGTCTGGTGCAGACCTCTTCATCTGAGGATCATTATTTACTCTTTCAATTCTATTTATTTCTGCTTTGAGAGCTGTGAGGGGCCAGTCTTTAAATTGTTCAACTTTGGCAGGATAAAAATTGATCTCTCATAATAAGCTCTAAGAGATCTTTCCCCAGCTTCTTCTGTAGATCAGCATTTGGTGGTAAGTTTGACATCTGTTTGCTTAAGTTTCTTGCATAGTCTTCCAATTTCTTGACTTTACTAAGCCCATGCTGCATTCGACTTGAGATGTTGTTATCACCTTGCCCTTTACCTTCATACTTAGCAACATATTCAGCTTGCCTGACTTTGAGTTTCAGATACTCTTCCATGTTCTTTGGAGGTCTGAAACCATGAAGGGATGGGAACTTTCTTTTAGATGGATCATCCTCTGTATAGAATTGCCTCATTTCATCTTTCACTGCATGCAATTCCAAAGGATAATTTACTGCCAATGAGATGATTCTTGAAGGACATTGATCTTCGAGTGTTTGTGGTTGAACAAGTGGATTTAATGTTGGTGATGATGGAAGATTTAATGGTTCAGGGTTGGTTTGAATGAAAGGTGAAGATGATAGAGGAGTAGGTTCAGGGATGTCATCATCATTCACTTAAAATTTTCTTTTTCTTGTGTACACCTTTTTAGGAGAAGGGGTTTTTGTTGGAGAGTTGGAAATAGGAATTAATATGGCTTGGGAAGGAAATTGGAAAGCGGTGGATTGACTAACAACTGTTGAAACAACTGGCGTCTCAACCATTGTTGTCTTAACAACTGTTGAAGTATCAACATTTGTTGCATTGGTGGATGGTATTGGTGAGGTTGGTTTTGTTTTGGTCCTTTTGATAGGTTGTTTTTGTGGTGGAGGTTTTGTTTTGTTTTGGGTGTAGCAGCGGATGGTCTTTTGATACCAACAGTGGTTTTAGGTTCATCAGTGGTTTGTTTTGGTGGTGAGGGTGATCTTGGGTATGTGGCAAGTGGTGGTTTGTTATGTTTATGAGCTTTTCTTCTTTCAGAAGTGCCAAGATCCTTTGTTTTGATTTCCTAATCCTTCTGTGCCTTTTGTTCCTTTCTCCACTCCCTTTCCTTTGTTTCATTTTGATTCTGAACAGTCTTTTTGTTTGTAGCCACTTCATCTGCTTGAATGTTTAGGGTTTCATCAATTCCCTTTTTCTTTTCTTTGGCAGATGTTTCATTAGTGGTTGCAGAAGACTTTTTCTCAGACTCTAGCTTTTGTGTTGGCTTTGCCTTAGAGTAGGTTTGCCAAATTTCTTCATGTCATGTTTCTCCCCCTTTTTGGCATCATCATCTTTGTAGATAGGTACAAGGGTAGTGCCAGTCATTTTTGTTAAGGCCTCTTTGATTGCCTTGATTTCAGCCCGAGTATCCTTGTACCTTGCATCAACCATGTTTCTGATCAGTGCCAGTTGATTATTGTGTTGAATTTCTGCAAGTTCCCTTTGAGCAGTGATAATAGGCTGAACTACATTCCAGAGCTCTTGGGAGTATTGTTGTGGTGTTAGGTGACTTTTGGAAGCTTGAACCAAAAATTGAATGGATTCATTCATGTGTGCAACAGTGATTTCCATAGTAGAGAGCCTCTCCGTCAAATCTTGGTATTTTAAACCATCACCCAAATGAATGGGATCATCTGATTTCTTACCAGTGATAGCTGTATCAGCTGTTGAACCAGGAGGAGTCTCCAATGGTTCATCAACTGATGCCCATTTTTCTTGGTATAGGGGACTTCCCTCTGCACTGGTTACCTTGGAAATCTCACCAGTGGTTAATTTGAATACACTAGTGGATACCTTGATAGCATCAGCAGTGTTTGCCTTCAAAGGAATCTTACTTATGAAACTACTGTCCAAATGTAGATTAGTGGATCCAACATCTATAGTCGCTGCTCCACTTGAACTACCAGTAGGAATTTCATGAAATTCCAGTGGTGTAACCTCCTCAGCTGTTTGTGGGATAACCAATTGAGGGGATTCAGACACAGCCATTGTTGAGGTTGTACTCTCTTTAATGTGGGATTGAGAGGGGTTGTTTTGGGTCTGAAGCTCAATGGCATCAAACATAGGTACAAGGGATGGTGGAAGTTGAGATGAGGTGATAGGTGTTGAAAGAGAATTTGCCCAAGGAGAAGGGCTGTTAATCATATTTTCAAGTGAGGATAATACTTCATGATGAGGTGTCCCTATGCTTACAACATGTTCCTTTTGTGAGGAAGCATGAGGAGTTGAGGCTTTGGGTGGAGATCTTTCCAGCTGTTGTGAGGAAGTAGCAACAGTGGTTATTGGTAACATTTGTGTTGTCACTGGGTTAACTTCTGGGATCTCATCTTCCAGAAGGCCCTTTTTGGTGGGTTTGGTGGGCTTTGTGGATTTTTTCTTGGTCTTTTTGGGAATTTTTGGTGGGGGTTGCACAACAGTGGTCGTGCTGCTGTGGTAACCAAGAGCAGTGGGCTCAGCAGCTGAAGTCTGAGGAGTAGATGTGGACTCATCCGAAATTTGCTCAGACTCCCCTGCTTGTGTTTTCAAATCTTTTGACTCTTTTGCCATAATGCAAGTAAAAGTTTCAGCAAACAGGCTGTTTATTTGAAAAGGTGCACCTTGTACAAGTACTTGTGCAGTTTCTTTTGGTATTTTCTGTTGTAAGTAAAAACTTAAAAACCTTGGAAATAATAAGAAGGCTTGTGGCTTCTTTTCTTTTATGTTTTTCACATTTTTTTTTACCAAATCATTGAAAATTTCTTAGGAGTAATTGAAATCAGTTTTAGCCATAATAGCATACCCTAAGTATTGTATTTTCAGATGAATTTCATTAAAAGCAGTTGTTTTATTAGATACACAGGTGAGCAGGGTATGAAACAGGAATTTCATGGGAGGTGGAAATTCTCCCTTTTGCATGGTTGCTTTTGTTAATTGTCCTGCATACCCCCTTTCGATCAAGTCAATTTGATACTCATCCTTAGAGAAAGAAGTTTTACCTACTAGGTCATTCATCTGAAATACTTCTAAGATAGTCTGTGGTGTTATTGGAACCAAAATTCCACCTACTTCTGATGAGATTGCCCATGGCTTTTTTGTCTTGAATTTCTAGTTTAGCTTGTGCCCAGAAATCTCGTAGGGTATCAGGGTAGATGGGTGCATTGCAATTCAACAAAGTTTTGTACTTTGATGATGAAAGGGCATCAATGATGGAATGGAAATATTTGTTTTTGCTTGTTTTCTCAAATGTACAAAGGTAATTGTGTAGGTGTTTGATGATGAGAGCCATGGTGATTTTGAGAAATCGCGGATGGAAGAGAAGAGATGAATATGAGATGGAAACCGCTTTGAAGAATTTTTTGAATTCGATACGGTTGTGAAAACTCTGTTTGGGGTTTTATCAGGGTTTTATGTGAGTGAAAAAGTGAATGCTGACGTGGCAGCGGTTTCAAAGATCGGACGACTAAGAACTGTCCACATGGCAACCTCTGATGGAAAGTGGGAGACAGTTGTTTGGAAACCACTGATGGACAATATCAGTGGTTGAGAACAGTGAATAATGAGAACAATGGCTGCTTTTAACTATTAGTGGATAGACATCAGTGGTTGAAACACTGATGTTTGGTCAATAGTCGTCAACAAGAAGAATGAAGAAACAGAGGTTGTCTTTCAGCAGTGGATAATTTTCAACAATCAGATGTTTGAACCAATTAGTGGTTATGACAGACTTTTAAGGATTAATGAAAATATTTCATTTTAACTATTTTTAAGGATGAATTTTTGATTTTCTGAAAATATTTTAATGCTATGTATTTATAGAAAAACAAGATTTTGCTTGTTATTCCATGTTAAGCATGCCAATTCTAGAGATCAAGCTTTCAAAGGTGGATGTGTCTAATGCTTTTGTTAGCACACCTGCCAGCTGATCCTTAGATGGAACATGATGCAGAGAAATCAAACCTTTTTCATAGCAATCCCTCATAAAGTGATGTCTGATGTCAATGTGTTTGGTGGTTGAGTGAGAGACTGGATTTTTGATGATATTTTCAGCTGCTTGACTATCCAACATGAGAGGTGTCTTTAAAGCAGTTATACCAAAATCCAGCAGTTGATTTTAAAGCCACAATAGTTGAGCTGTACAGCTTGCAACAGCAATGTATTTTGCTTCAGTAGTGGATGTGGAAACAGCTGCTTGCTTTTTTGCTTTACCAAGACACTAAGCAATTGCCTAGGAATTGACACCCACCTGAGGTAGACTTCTTTGTTGTGTTACATCTAGCAAAGTCAGTGTCTGAGAAACCTGAAAGCTTAATATTTCCATCAGCAGGGTACCAGATACCAAGTGTGGGAGCAGCTTTTATGTATCTGAATATCCTTTTCACAGCAATGAGGTTAGACTTCCTAGGGGCTGATTGGGATCTTGCACAAACACATGTTGCAAACATGATGTCTGGCCTAGATGCAGTTAGGTACAATAAAGACCCAATCATGCTTCTATATAAGGTTTGATCAACCAAATCATCCTTCTCATCAGACATGACTATCTTGGTGGTTGCCATGGGTGTACTACATGGTTTGCAATCATTCATCTCAAATTTGGTTAAAAGTGCTTTTGCATATATGCTTTGATGAATGAAAGTACCATTTTACAGTTGCTTAACTTAGAGGCCAAGAAAGTACTGTAGTTCACCCATTGCACTCAGCTGTCATGAGCTTTGTGAACTCTTCACACATTTTATTACATGTGCTTCCAAAAATGATGTCATCCACATAAATTTGGACAATCATCAAATCTTTTCCTATCCATTTTAAAAATAATGTTTTATCAATTTTACCTCTTGTGAAACCAATAGAGATTTGAAAAGTGGAAAGAGTTTCATACCAGGCTCTTAGTGCTTGTTTTAGTCCATACAAAGCTCTGTTTAGCTTGTAGAGATGATTTGGATTAAATGGATCCTCAAAGACAGGAGGTTGACAAACATATACCTCTTCTTGAATCTTACCATAGAGGAATGCACAGTTGATATCCATCTGAAACACCTTGATGTTGTGGTTGACAACAAAGGCTAAGAACAGTCTGTTAGCTTCCAGTCTTGCTACAGATGCAAAAGTTTCATCATAGTCAATTCCCTCCCTGTCTAAAGCCTTGAACCACAAGCCTAGATTTATTTTTGACAACAATGCCCCTTTCATCAGTTTTTGTTTTTAAAGACCCACTTTGTGCCAATAGCACTCATACCCTCTAGCAGTGGTACAAGTTTCCATACTTGTTGTCTCTTGAATTGTTGGAGCACTTCTTGCATAGCTTCTACTCAACTTTTGTCTTTAAGTGCCTCTTAGTACTTGACTAGTTGATGGAGTGATAGAAAGCCGGCAAAAAGATAAATGTTTTGGGATTGACTTCTAGTGAGAACTCCTTCATTGATGTTGCCAATGATTTGATCTGGTGGATGAGACTTCAGGAAGATTAGATCCCCCTTATATGGAACAATGGCATTAAAGGGTGAAGGCTGCAGATGGGAATCATCTGAGCTAACATCTGTTGGTGACTTTGATGATCCAACATCTGTTTGAAATGGAGGTGGAGGAATAGGAGGAATGGGTGTGGTACAATGTTGATTTTTATCCACTGTTGGTAGATTTTTATCAACAGTGGTTGTTGATGATGTTGTGGCAGAGGTTAAAGGGCTACTTTGATCAACAACTGTTGATGCAGCAGTGGTTAAGCTTTGACAGCTATTTTGAACATTTGCTGCTCTAATGGTGGATATGAATTTGTGTTGTGGAATTACAACTTCATATCCATAGTCTTGTGATGGAGATTGTGGTGTACCTGCAGGGTTAGTCTTGATAGACACATCTTCAAAAGTAAATTTATCAAGATTAAACAATTCAGCAGGATTTGTTGGGATTTTCAGTGATTAAAGTTCATTGAACTTTACATTCAAAGTCTCTTCTACACACCTAGTCCTTGTGTTAAACACTTTGTAGGCCTTAGCAGTGGTTGAGTATCCCAAGTGATAACCACAATCTACTTTGGCTGCAAATTTTGAAATTGAATCTTTTAGGTTTAAGATAAAACATGGGCAGCCAAAGATTTTGAAGTATGAGATCAGTGGTTTGATTTTGAAAAGAGTTTCATAGGCAGTCTTTTGATGCCTGGGGTTGATCAAAACTCTGTTCTGCACATAGCAAGCAATGTTTACAGCTTCTACGCAAAAAGTTAAGGGTAAACCTGAATCTGCAAGCATTGTTCTGGCAGCTTCAATTAAAGTTCTGTTTTTCCTTTCAACCACCCCATTTTGCTCTGGTGTTCTTGGAATGCTGTACTGCCTTACAATCCCTTTTGACACACAGAACTCATCCAACTCCTTGTTTCTAAACTCTGTTCCATTATCACTCCTAAAGATTTTTACTGGCAAGTCAAATTGCTTTTCAACCTGTTTGACAAAGTCTTGCAAAATGCCTACAGTCTCATCTTTAGAATGTAAGAAGTAAGTCCATGTAAACCTAGAAAAATCATCTATAATGACCAAACAGTATCTTTTCTTTTTCAAGCTCATGATTTTTACTGGGCCAAATAAATCCATGTGCAGCATTTGCAAACACTTGGTTGTTTTGGACTCCTTAATGGACTTGTATGAGCTTTTATGTTGTTTACCTTTTAAACAGGAAACACAATTCTCAGAACAAGTAAATAATTTTTGTGGAAGACCTCTTACAAGGCCTTGTTTTGACAAAGCAGTGATTGTCTTGAGATTTGTGTGCCCAAATCTTCTGTGCCATAATTCTGTCTCTTTGTTAGAGGCAGCTGAGAACAGACAGGCACCAGTCATAGGACTCTCTTTTGACAAATCAACTATATAAACATTGCCACTCCTTTGAACAACAAGTTGAGTTTTTCCATTGGCTATTATTTCTTCAATCTTTTTCACCATTTCTGGACCAACAATCTTGCAACTCTCCTTAGTAAAGAATGAACCATAGCCTTTGTCACTCATTTGTGAGACACTATGGAGGTTGAAATTTAGATTGTCAATGAGATTTACATTTTCAAACTTGATTTTTCTTGACTGAACTGTTCCAGACCCCAACACCTTTCCCTTAGAATTGTTACAAAAAAATATATCACCCCCTCCATGATTTTTGAATTATTTGAGTAGGGCTCTACATCGAGTCATGTGACTGGAGCCTCCACTATCTACATACCAAAAACTATCTAAGCATGCAGAACTCCCTGCACATCAAGTAAAAAATTAGTTCAGGAGGGTCACCAAAGCCAATAAGGCTTTGGATGGGGTCATAATAGAGTTAGTCTCAAGTCCAGGAACATGAACAGTGGTTAGCTCATGGGTTTGAACATTTTTTTAGCAGTGTTTCTCTAACCACTGTTGTGGACCATTTCCTGTCAGATGTTGAAATCCAAAAGGATGCCTGTTCACTTTTGGTTTAGAAAGCCTTTTGTAGGTCTCATAAACATGTGAGACCCTTTGGTGTGGAGGTTGACATCTTCCTCTTTGGAATTGGTTGGCAGCAGGTGCATCTGTCACTTGAACATCTCTGGGAGCAGAGTTTTTGTTCAACTGTTTTGTAACAGCTGTTTGAACAGACATAAATGGTTGTTGTTTCATGATGGGTTGTTTTGATGAACTCACAGATGTTTTTGATGTGTACTATTTTCTTTTAACCTCAAAAGTTTTGTGGTACACACATTCATGAGTAAGATGGTTGGTTTTTTCACAGATGGTGCAGCTTTCTGCAGGCTCAATTATGCTTGTTTTATTAATGTCATAGGCTTTTAAATGAAAACAGTCTTTTGTGGAATGATTTTTCTTTTCACAAAAGTCACAAAACAAGTTTTTAACTTTTTCTCTCTTCTTCCTCTTTTCAACTTCCTTTGCAACAGAGTTTTGAACCACTGTTGAGATGTCTTTAAGAGGAATGACCTTGGCCTTAGGTGCTTTCACACCTTTAACTGTGGAAAAATCCATGGGTTTGGAATTTTCAAGGATGTCACACTCATCTGACCAGGTGGGTTTGAATTGATATTTCTTAATCTCCTCAAAGGTTGATGACCCCTCTGGTTTTTCCAAAATGATTTTGTTACCATTTTTACCAGTTATTTTAATTTCTTGACCATCCTTGTTTGTTGGAATTATCTCAACAGACCCAGACTCATTCACAGCAGTGTTTTCAACTTGGTCATTTTTCCTGAAACCTATGACAAATTTTACATTGCTTTTGATATGTTTCTCTAACATCAGCTCATAACCTTTGCAGAATTCAACCCATTTTTCACAAGTGATTTGGGTGGATTACAACTCCTTTTTGCAAGCATGATATTTCTCTATCATGGCTTGGAGTTGGTCCTTGGATATGCCGTGTTTATGTTTAAGACTGCAGATTTCATTATCGTTTTCAAACAATTTGTTCTTCAGTTCTTTAACAGACTTTTCAAATTGTACTTCATCTTTTAAAAATTTATCCCTAAGGTTTTCATTCACCTCTTTAACATTAGCAAATGCTATGATGCATTTGTCTGAACATAGGTTTTTAAAGACCTGAGGTGATACCTTAGCTGCAGCCATCATGGCACAGTCATAGACATTTTCACAAGCACTGGTGTTCTCTTTCACTTCATCTTTACACCATGGGTCAGTAAGAGGTTCTAACAGTGGTTTTGATTCCTTCTCTAACAGCTGTTCACCAACAACAGCAGTAACCACTGCTTCAACAATTTCATCCACTCTTTCTGCACTGGATTCCCCTTCCTCAGGTTCCAGCCCTTCAGGAATTGACTCTAATGCTGCAAAACAAAATTCATCACAAAGAGCATCATTCTTAGCAAATAGAGCAAAGTTTTCATCAGTTAAATCATCAGGCATGCTACTCCAATTAACAAAGCCTTGGGTAAAGAAGCTTTGCTGACTGGCATCTGCTGGAGCAGATGTTTGTGCAGCATGTTGTGGTGCAGGTTGTTGCACTTGAACCTGAGAGACTGGGGCTTAGACATACTGAATTTGTGGGACAGGGGCTTGAACATATTGCACTGGAACAGGTGTTACAGGGTGTGCATAATGAGCAGTGTTTACATGAGCAGTAGGGGTATATTGGGAATAGTGCACAGTGTTTTGTGTGTTTTGAGGTCTAGGGCTAGGATGTGTTATGATTGGTCCACTATTTTGGCTTCTACATTCTCTAGCAAAATGTCCTAGCCCGTTACACTTGTAGCACTTTAGTTTTGATTTATCCAACCCCACTTTTAGATTCCCATGTAACCCTGGAAACTTTCTTCCTGTTCTCTTATAAAACTTGCTGGTTCTTACACTCAGCAGTGCCAGTTGGTGCAAAATGTCCATTTCCTCCAGATCAGTGGGATCAAAATGCTGGAGATCACTGAGTTCAAAGGATAAGTTGGCAGAATTCTGGTTTTCTCCACTTGCTGTAAAAGCACAGTTGGATGAGTAAGAATCAGAGTTGTTAAAAGCTCCACCAGTAGTTATGTCCATGTAATGATCATAACTCTGATCCTTACTACTACCAGATTCTTCTTGACCCAGAAGTGTTGTGTTACCAAAGGTGTAATCATCAGCAACCTTCCCAGATTCCTGTAACTTCTTTTTCTGGTTCAACTCTCTCTCATAAGTGAGGAGTCGACCATGAAGTTGGGTCAGACTCAATTCTTTGAATCCAACAGAATTTCTAGTCATAAAAGCAACTGTGTCCCATTTGTCAGGTAATGATCTTAGAAACCCACTATTTAGAGTTGATTTTGCAAATTCAACATTAACAAGTTTAAGTTCACTAATGAGACAACTAAAACGTACAAGCTGTTTTGTTAGTAATTCTCCTTTGACATGGCAAAACGTTTCATACTGTTGATTCAAAACCTCCCTATTATTTTTGATAACCTCTTCTGTTCCACTGAACTGCTCTTTTAGAGCACCTCACAGCTCTTTGGCACTGTTACAATGTAATAGTCCAGCATAAATGTCATTTGGAAGAGCTGAGGCCACTATGCTAAAAGCCTGTGCATCTAATTCAATTTTTTGAAAATCTTGTTCTGAGTTGTTTTCAGGGCTTTTAGGCACAATGCCTTTGGGATCTTCAGTACTAGGCACCATTGGAACGTGTGGTCCGAAGATGACTGAGTTCCAGTAGCCGGTGTTTTGCTGAGCTAACACATGGCCCACCCTACGTTGCCAGATATTGTACTCGGATCTGACAAGCCTAGATGGCTTGAATAGTGTTCCAGTGTTGTGAGGGTCGTGTGATTGTGATGTCATCTTGGTTGATTTTATAAAAGTTTTTGAATGATTAACTTTGTACGTGATTACCTTTTACTCTGTTTTTTCAACTGATACGAACAATTTTAAGTATTAATAGATTTGAGTTGAACTTTTATGTCAAATTGATTGTTAGATCGAATTTGACTGTCCTATGCCCTGATACCAATTGTTAGGATCTGGGTTTCTTTTGATTGTATTGTTTAACAGAAATGAGATATGAAACAGAGAATGATGTGCAACAGAAATGGAAATAAACTTTATAACACAATCAAAGAAGAATAGTTTTCATCATACATGATTTCATTAGTCAAAAGACTGTATGTATTACAAAAGTTTAACTATGCATGCATGAACACTAAACTCCACCTCAGCCTGAGCTCACTAGTTTGTTCGTACAAGATGATTGGTGCAAAAGAGCTAATAGAACAGTACAGGTACTGTTCTATTTATAGGACATCCCAAACCAC
The DNA here is from genome assembly GCA_030545235.1 of Helianthus tuberosus. Classification (NCBI taxonomy): domain Eukaryota; kingdom Viridiplantae; phylum Streptophyta; class Magnoliopsida; order Asterales; family Asteraceae; genus Helianthus; species Helianthus tuberosus. The sequence continues at coordinate 169,572,171 of CM060354.1, read as the reverse complement.
TGAGCATCTAATGCTGATGTCACCTAGACAGTGATATCTAATAGACTAACAAACTCTAACCACTGATCTTATACAAACACTGATACAATAAACAACTGATTACATAAACACTGAAGCAGCTTCCCACTGTTGTTGCCTAAGCACTGATGTTGCAGATTAGTGCTTTCTTCAAAGGGTGATCAGACCTTGAGTCAGCAGTGCTTTAGTCTTCATCAGTACTTGAGAAACATCAGTTGTTAGGACTTTAGGCTTTATACCTCAGCAGTTCTTTGATTAACAGTTGTTGTAGAGATCAACACTTAGAACCATCAGCTGATAGAAAACACTATCATTGGGGAGAATCTAGGACATGCACTGCTTATTGTGATCAACTTTTTGAGAACCAGTTTTGGCTTTTCATATCATCTGTTCTTCTAGGCTTGATTACATGGGCTAACAATTAGCTATCAATAACTTCCATACAGTTATTCTTAGAACGCTGCGTGTGAACAAACACGTCCCCAAGATGTGACACTTCATAGGGTTTAAATACCATTGTTAGTTTCGCTCCTATAACAACAATCCATTGCATAGTTTCATTCGTAATCAAAGTGCAAGATCAATTTCATAGTTATTCAGTTAGTGTTTGTTTTTTGTTTTCTAGTTGTTTTTCGATTACAAGATGTATTGGTGCGAAGTTTGTGATGAATATCATGAGGCATGTTATCACCCTTCTTCCCCTCGTTCATGGTCCTAGGAGAATCAAGACTTTGATGCCAACATTGATATCAGAGCCTAAGGTTCAAACTCGATCAAACTTGAAGATGAAGGTTTCGAGAATTGTCTCAGGGAAGGAAGAAACAAATAAGTTTCTATTGATTCATGTGATACAGATCTGAATTGAGGAAAGTGCATCCAGGGCAGGGATAAAGGAAAGAAAATCACGCAGGGGAAGCCATCCTCCCGTGCTTGGAAGTCGCCTATAAGTAAATTTCCCAAGAAAATGATCCCGAAGAAGTTTCTAAAGAAGCTAAGCCTCAAGAACACCGCACTGGTGGGAATACCGCAATACGGCCAGACGTTGTTTTAGTTGCATGCAATACGACCACATCGCTTTAATTTCCCAAGTAAGTATACCAATCTAAGTCCTTTACCAGAAGAAAGTGATTACATAGTTAAGGATACTTGCGGAGGGAATTGGGATGCGATTTGGGTTGTTGACCTCACGTTTAAAACTCATTTGACAGGTAACAAGAATTTGTTCAAAGTGTTTAAGTGACACTTTGGTGTGTTGACAAACGAGAAACAGAAGGAATTCTCATTCATTCATGGCATAGGAGAGGTTAGGGTGTTAGTTAATGGGAAAAAAACAATTCCTTGTGTCAATTACATTCCGATTATGAAGCTTAATGTTTTAAGTTTATAACAATTATTGTTCCAAGGAATTGAAGTTATTACATCTAATGATTCGTGTACCTTAAAGAAGATGTCTGGTGATAGAGCAAGGGTATAGATGTGTTTGAAGATAAATTGGAGAAATATTTAGAGCAAGAGTATTTGGATAAGTTCTATGAGAAGTTAGATGTAAATAATTGCTATCAAAACAAGAAGGAGAAGTTACAAGAGTACGTTGAAGACTTCTATGAGAAGGAGTTCTAGATTGAGAGGTAAAAGAAAAAGGAGAAGTTCGGCGAGCACACATCAGGTGTCAAGAAGCATGAAGTCGTGTATTCGAAGAAGCTGATAGTTGGGTTTATGATGTATCTAGAGTGTAATGTCCGTTGAAAACCGGATCTCCGAAACCCAACCGGATTTCAGGACCAGACCATTTGTAAGTTAAATAATAATAATAGTAATAATAATAATAATAATAATAATAATAATAATAATAAAGGTTTAAATGGGTTAAGGGTTTGATAATGGGGTGAGATGGGGTGGTTGGGTTTAAATGCGCGAATTCATTAAAGGGGCAGAGGAAACCCACACGTGATTAGCACGTGAGGGGATTTAACCAGGATTTCTAACTGGGTTTTGTGTAAAGGACACCGCCTGCAATATCACTGAAATGTAAGACGTAAAGTGCAATTTTCTCAAATCCAAACCTGATCACTCTAACTATAGCTAAAAAGCTAGTTTAGTTACGATAAACTAGTGTCTTACCCGTACGAAATGGCGTGTGTCAGTTAGACTCTTTCAAAGTGTAATATCTTATTTGAACTGCATTAAACACTAATTATAATTGGATGTTGTTGTAATTATTATTATTATTATTATTATTATAAATATTTAATAATTATATACTTAACTATCTAAATAAGATAATACTTGATTTAAACCTAGTGGATTGGCCCGAGCGATATGACGTATGTCACCAGGACTTTTAGGAAAGCACAATCAAAGGTAACTTGTCTTAAATACTGATTATATCTAAGTATTATTATTGTTATTATTATTATTATTATTATTATTATTATAACTAGGTATATATTTATTAATTATATAATTAAGAATTTACATAAAATAATATTTAATTTAAATGATATTTATTTAAAAAATATAAATTGTAAATGTAAATTTAAATTTTATATTATCAAAGTATTATAAATAAGATAATAGTTAATGAAGTGAATTATATAATCTAATTTTCAATAAATAATGTATTAATTAAGAGAAATTTATTAAATGAAGATGGATTTGGAACTATTACATAGAGCACTTATATCATGTTACAAAAATTATAATCGGCGTCTTAAAAAGTTTTTGAAATTACAATTACTACAAGAAATAGAAGCTTTAGGGACGACACTTTTAGGGGCCACATTTGATCTGTGTTATAACACATCTAAGGAAATCCTGGCCATTGATGAGGAAAACGATCTACGGTGGGTGTTTATCTTCACACGAAAGGTTAACAAAACCAAGGCGGGTGTGTTTCCCCCCACAAGACATCAATTCCCAATTTCACCCCAAACCCCAGACGCCACCTGACTGTAAACCACCATCACACCACTAGAGACTCTTCGACCACCACCTGCAACCCCTTCACGCCACCGGAGACAACCACTACAAGCAACCCTTCACGCACTCATTCATTCTTCACTACCTCTTTACCTGCCACCACAGCTCATTGAGGTATATGTTATCGTTTATGTTGTTTGTTCAATCGGGATGTTGATTCTGAAAGTCTTTGATATGGAATGTGAAAGAGGCTTTGGTTACGATTTATCGTCACACCGTAACCAGCAGCGAAATGGTACGGGGCATGATGATTGTCCAAAGCTTATGGAACTATTAAAATTTCATAATTGAACATGTTGTGATTAAATGTCACATTTTTCATATATAAAACTTGTCTTTTTAATTACTAAGGCAAAGCTCCTACGTGATCCTGATCTAGTCTAGTCTTCAATACTCTACACCCGTATCATGTGTAAACTAATATTTTTGGGTCAGCTACAAGAGCTGGTGAGTAAACCTTGGTGAAGTAAAATAAGTTTACCATTTTAAAATTTAGAAATCAAAGTAATATGTTTTATCTTTTAAATTCCAAATATTAATTTCAATATTAAACATGCAATCAATCATGTGGAAGCAATGCACAAGTAATATGATCATAGAATAGTAACTGAATAATAACTAAGACCAACTCCAACACCAAAACCAAAACCAAGTAATTGAATCCCACACCCATAAAGGGTGTGACTATGGCGATACCAACGTCCCATAGTTAGGAGGAAAGGTTAGCCCAATACTAATGGGGCGATATCGATATCTCCAGGTCATGAAGAAAGGTCAGTCGTGGATCCACTCAATGAATGACTATTGACTATAATGTCCAACACAAAAACAACAACAGCAATAACCTTAACAACAACATCATCCATGGATAAATGCATATACGACACACTAGATATTGCATGCTCGATTTTAGATAAAAACGAATGATCGGAACACAATGATATACCCCAAAAAGTTAATGATAAAAAGGGAGAGAGTTTACTCATTGTTTGCGAAGCTTCGATCCGATCCTTTAGAATAACGTTAACACACGAATAAGAGTAATATCAAAAGTCACCCTAAATTATGTAACCAACAAAATACCAAATATACTATTATAAGAAAATAAATATACACAAATGTTTCAAGAAAGTGGGTTCTTCAAATTTGGGGACTTAACTATACCTAAAAACTAATTATAATAATTACTAATATGGTATTTATGTTTCTAGATTAATTACTAAACAATAGTTATAAAAATTTCTAATATATATATAGGGGAAGGTTCATTTGAGAAGAAATTTGTTAGTGCATTATCTGTCTATCGCCTCCGTCAATCTAGTATGTAGCAGAAACCGAAGAAGTCCAAGCTTTTATTGTTATAACTAGTTAAAAAGGGCAAGGTGGCAAATTTGTAAATAAGGAGAAAATCCTTATATTCCTTGTGCCTATAAATAGAGCCTTAGACTTAATAATTAGCACTTTTGTCATTGTTAGAGAGTTTGGAGCTTGGTGCTTAGAGAGAGAAAGTAGAGAGAGAAAGTGCTCTAGGTGATTCACGGTTCTTGTACGATTTTAGATTTATCAAAGAATCACGTTTATATTACGTCACATGTGTTAGGTCACGTTCGTGTACGGTTTCCGCACGTTTCACGTTCGTTTCGCAATCGTTTCGGAATCAAAACCGGTCCTACAAGTGGTATCAGAGCAGGAGCTCGATTGCACTGATCTATCACACGATTTCGCACAGGATTACATCGTTTTCAGATCTGAATATCATCGATTTCTTCATATTCTACTCATTTTTCACGTTTTCTACGGTTTTTCGACAAATTGAACGGGATTTTATGGTCCGAATCGGCTGATTTTTTAGTATATTGTGCGAAAACAGTTGATCTACAATCCTACCAAGTTTCAGATTCAAACTCCTAGTCGTTTAGGAGAATTTCGATTTTTTTTTGTGTCCGATTTCGTTGGAAACAGCAAGATTTCGCTTGAACCAGTTGAATTTCGCTTGAAAAATTCAAGCGAAATCCTTATATGTGAGATTTCGCTTGAGATATTTTGAAGATTTCGCTTGAAAAGGCACATATAATCAGTTTCCGCTTGAAAATCACTTGGAACTCAGAGATTTCGCTTGAAACTCATCATTGATCCCGCTTGAAAATGATAAACCAATGATTTCGCTTGAAATGTTATATTGATTCTGCTTGAAGACAAAATTTGACATTTCGCTTGAAAATTTCATGTGATATCTCGATTAAAAAATTGTTTGTTTACATTTGAGTGGGGTGTCAGTTTGCTTGTCGGATATATAGGTGCTGGTCCTATCAATTTTTAGGTTGCATGTGATTTCAAGTCACGAGAATATAAAAGTCATAGTCAACTAGTTTTATAGTCGATCAAATCAGATTTTAGCTATAATTTGATGTCGGTTTGCTATATCATTCGACCCAAGTATTATGTGATCAGTATTTGTTATATGAGGTCCAATCATATTGGTTTTATGTGATAATATCTAGAGTTTATTGAGTTTGTGTGTTGTAGTCATAAAAAGTATCATATATAGTTGAAGTTTATCATTGCGATTTTGGTTCAAAGTGTTTGATTTGTCAGGTCGTTTTGTATAGTCAAGTCGCGTGATATTGTCCAGTTCGTACAGTTCGGAGTTCAAAGGTTGCAAAAAGTCAAGTTACTTGAATTCGATTCGGGTTCTAGACGTCCGTACTGTTGGTCAACGTTCAGTCCGCACAGAAAATCATCAGTTCGAGTACCAGTCTTGTTCTGTTAATTAACAAGTGTTTTAAACTGATAGTTTGTTTGTTTGCTCTAGGTAATTGAAGATGTCAAACAACGGTGAAGAGTTCTACAATACTTTCTACAACGCATTCATTTCCGAATCATCAGATAGAAGATCTTAGATGAAAGAATATTCAAGAGAGATTTCGGAAAATTTGAAGTTTGAGAATATGTACGGAAGCCAACAGAAGCCACCAAAGTTAATGAAAGTTGAAGACTATCACTGGTGGAAAAACAGATTTGAGGGTTGGGTAAAAGCTTTCGCTCCTGAAAGTTGGATAAAAATGACAGATGGATACACTGAACCAGTAAAAGAGGGATGAGAGTTAATAGATGCGAAGGATTTCTCAGACATAGATATAAAAATGTTGTGGCTGAATCTAAAATGATCACATTAATCAAACAGTCAGTGAGAGAGGATATTATTTCGTTACTTGAACAAGAGAAAACTTCAAAGAGTTTGTGGGAAGCGTTAGGGAAAAAGTGTGTAGGAAGTAATGAAATTGTCAAAAACAAAAAGAAATTGTTGCGTAAAGAGTTTGATTTATTCAGTTGTATGAAAAATGAATCTGTTTGTAAAATGATCGAGAGATTCGGATATCTGAAAATGGAGCTGATCAGACATGAAATTTTACCTTCTGAAGAGGAGCTGGTGGATAAACTGTTTGATTCATTGCCAAATGATCAAGAGTGGCAATATTTCGCTCTAATGTTGAAAAATACTATCAAGCCTGAAGATTTAAAAGTGGATTTGCTGATCGAAAGACTTGAAAGCCATGAGTTGGAGATAAAGAGATCTAAAGTCAACAATCCAGCTTATCAGCAAAATGTGGAGCTTTACTACAGAGGAAATGTACCGCAGGCTGGGTCTCCAAGAACAGCGTTTTCTGCAGAAAGTTCAAGTTCAGTGAACAATGAAAGTCTTCACAGTGGTTTTCACAGTGGATCTTCTTCAAACACTTCAAGTCAATCTGCTTCCAAGAATTTGTTTCAGTGTAATATCGCGGTGGATCTGAAGAATGGGCAGAATTTCAGCGAAGAGTCGGCAAAACAACAGATGGTTTTCTTGGCATCTGTACTTGAATCGTATGAAAGCCTCGTTGCAGGGAAGATTGGCAATACCAACTTGACGAAAGAAGATTATGATCAATTAGACCCCGAGGAGATGGAACTAATGGATATAAGATGGCGCATGGCCAGTGCGGTTCGTCGGGCACAACGGTTCATGGAGATAACAGGGAGAAAGTCAATTGGTGGACCATCTACCAAATTGGGATTTGATAAATCTAAGGTGACATGCTTCAAATGCAAACAAAGAGGTCACTTTAAGCGCGAGTGCAGAAATGCGTATGCTGATGATGATTCTGCAAATCCGTTCAACGAAGATTATTACAAGAAAGCGATTTACCATCAGAACAAGTCTGAGCCACCAAGATTGAAACAGCCTGAAGAAAAATCAAGGGCTCTTGCAGTTATATATGATGATGAAGGTTACGAATGGAGTCAGGTTTGTCCTGAAGAAGATGCTGTTGGATATGCATTTGTGGCTGATGCTGATCCTGATAGATATTGGAAAGCAGACTATGCAAGATGGGAAATCGGAAAATTAAATGAACCATTCAAAGAAGCTCAGAGAGCAAAGAGATGGAATGAAGAGTTGGAATGTTACATGGATCCACGGGGTAATCCAGTTGTTGACCCATCAAAAGTGGATTTCGAAGCTGTAACAAATTTGGTTCCAAGGCAGGCTACTTTCAACACACGAAGGTTATCTGATAAAGCATATTTGCCTGATTTGGAGAAGAAAATTAGAGAGGTTTGTGAAGCAAGTCTACCGAAGGTGGTAGAGATGAAAAAGAGAAAAGAAGAAGAATTGAAGAAGATGATTGAAGAAGTAAAGAATGTTGTCAAGATTGCTGCTGAAGAAGATCAGAAAGCTGAAGAAGAACAGAAGATTGAAGAAGCTCAGAAAGAAGAAAAGGAGGAAGTTCAGAAAGTTGAATCAGAAGAACCGGTGCTGAATGAGACTGAGGTTAGAAAATCTTCTGATCTATCGAATGTTGAATTGGTTGATGAAAAAGAAAACAAGTGCAGGAATTGCATAGAAATGTGCAAAGCCTGTACTCAAAAAGATGACATCATAAAAGTAAAAGAAATTGAAGCAACAAAATTTGAAAATGTTTTCAAAATAAAATGTAAAGAAATGGTTGAAACAGAAGAAATGTTGAAATTAAAAGTCGAAAAGCTAACACAGAAATGTCAAGGTCTTGAAAAGGATAATGATGTTTATAGACAACTGTGTTCAGGAAAATGAGTTGATTGTGTTGAAAAAGAATCTAAATTTCAAGATTTACAAAAACAGTATGATTCTTTAAAGTGGTCGAGTCAGAGAGTACAAGAAGCTTATGATACTTTGAAGAGCCAAGTCAAAAGTTTTGATCAAAGATTGTCAGAAACCTTAGTTACTAAAGAAATGTATGAAAGAAAGTTTAAAGAAAAACAAATTGAATTAAACAAATGTGTTGATGAAATTGCAAATCTTAAACAAGTCTTGGCTGAAAAAGAAAAGGTTGTTACCAAACTTCAAAGTTATCATAACTCTTCGTACATTCTTGAACGCATTTTCAACATCACACCAGATGACAAAGATACTGAAAATTGCAAAAAGGGTATTGGTTCAGAATTTCATCAGGTACCACCACCATTGAGAAAAAATTATACTTTTTATGATGAGGAAAAGGTGGCAAAGGGTTTGAACATAGCTGACCAGTTACCTGAGAGTATCGATGTGACTTACTCCAAATCTGATGATGCTAATGATTCAGAGGTGGTAAGTAAGGTTGTTGAAAGCGTTTTGAAAGATGAGTCTACAAAAGGTAAGTCTGAATCACAGGATGAAGATGAAGGAAATTTTCATGATGGTTATCTGAAAAACACAAAATCCGAGAAAAATTTGAATGATGATTCAAAAGGATTGGTTTATACCATGATTGGATCGGACAAATTATTCTTAGATGTTGTATTCCCGATTCAGAATGTGATTTCAGAAAAGGTCGATAAAGTTTTCAAAATGGTTGAGATTGAGAAGTCTGAGATTCCAAAGTTTGCTGGTAAAGGTCATAAATCTTTTTATAACAAACCTGGTTTTAAGAAGAAAAACATGAAGGCTGGTTTGGGTTATAAAAAGAAACGGAATTGGAATCAAAGTAAAAAACCAAATTTGCAACAAAAGATGAATTTTGTTCAAGGGAAAAGCTTGAAAGAAGAGGAAAAACTCAAATTTAGACAACAGTCTAATGAGGAGTTTGATGCTATGAAAAAGAAACAACAACAGGCCAAGGATGTATCAAAGAAAGTGTGTTTTAAATGCGATCAAATTGGACATGTTGCACGAAAGTGTCCAAATCCAAAGCCTGTTGATGTTGAAAAACAGAAATCTGACGATGTGAAACCGAGGTCAACCAGATTTGATTCGAAACAAACTTGGAGGTTCAATACAAACAAGTTTGCTTTAAATCAAAATTGGAAATCAAACCCGAACAGGTTCGATTCAAGACAGACCTGGAATTCTCACACACCCAGATTGAGAACAACACAGAGTTGGAGAACATTTGTTGATATGACAAAACCTCAAGAGTTTTGGAAACCTAAAAATGTTGTTCAAGATCAAAAGGTTCAAAAAGAGACAAATTTTTACAAAAGAGGTACTCCGAAAGGTCAAATGTGGAGTGCTAAGAAACAAGTGATGTTGGAAAAAGATGAGAAAGTTTTAAGTGACAAAGAGTTTCCAAAATTGAATGAACATTATTGTGTTGAAATGCCTAAGGTCCAACAGACCTGGGCTAAATTGTTCAAATGATTGATAAAGTTTGAATGTGCAGGTGCTCAACGAAGCTGAAGACTGTGAGAATGGTAGTTGGAGCAACCTGGCACAGGAAGAGGTTGCAGGACCCTGGTTTGGTTGAACAGGGAGTTTAGTTTGAGTGATGTTTGTACATAAATAAACAATATTTCAAAAACCCTAAAAATTGAAAAACTTAAAAACCAAAAATATGTTTGTTTTTAATTTTTGTCAAAAATTGAAAAATGCAAAAATATGTTGTCTTTAATATTGTTTTGAATAAATGTTGATTGAATACGCCGAAACCCTCACGGCTGAACAAACATGATTACTTTCATCAGATTGAAAAACGGTTTTCAAACTGTTAAGATCAATGTGTTGTAAATCATGGGGGTAATTAGTACGTTATGTTATATTTTCTGCAAATCAGTGCATGTGAAGCAGAAAATGGATGGCGAGACAAAGCTATCAGTATTGGTTGTCAAATTTTCTTTAAATGGTTTTGCATTTTAGGGGGAGATATATTGTTGTTAGAAAATCCAAAAACATTTGAAAATTTGAAAAAGCCAAAAACATGATAAAATTCAAAAATTTGAGTTTTGCGTAAAAAGAGGAAATGATAGTACATCAGTAGACAGTTACAGTACGCTAAAGAATTGGAAAGTTTATATAGCGTTAAACAGTCTCACTGATGATATGTCGATAGGTTTTTATACACTTAGTAAACTTTTTCGGGATATAAACCTAAATTCAAACACTTGCTTATTTCGTGGGGAACACTACTTGGATATATAGGTAACCCCTGAAATCTCGTTTGAAAGGTCTCATAATCTGATATACTAGGTTTTTATACTCAATGATGTCTGGGGTATTATTCCAGGACTTCTGCTGAATGGAAGTTTTGACCTAGTCCTCGAATAATACTTTCTGCAAATGCTTGAAACACAGCATCACCCTCAGCATATATGATAAGACAATAAAATTGCTTAGCAATGTTGTTGTAAAAAAGATCCTCTAAAGGGGACACACCTACAAGTTGAGTCATGATCTCTCTGCTGAACGGTAGTTCTGACCTGAGCTCTCATGATTCTTCATAATTTATTAACCCTTTACAGATATCATTTGTGGTATAATTACCTGTAAGACTGAATATTAGGATCTGGATACGGGAGTATATTCAAGAGGTGGGACACATGAATGAGTTTAAGTTCTTAAAATACATAATTCATATCCTGAATCAGTTGAAATTTGTATGAAAATTTAAGTGGACAAGTATATCGACAATCTAAGTGAATTGTTTAATTCTTACTGTGAAATTAAGCTCAACGGTACTTGTGACTTGTCATAAACTGATATGATCCTCTGACGCTTACTCAAAACAAAAATATTGTCTGTAAATATGTTTGTAAATATTTCTTTATTGCTTTATATTTTCAGAAAATACAAAAAGATTTTGATTTCTGCTTTATTTTCGACAACTGATGTCTGAGTGCTGAGTTTCAAAATCTAAGTAAGCTGATTGTGTTTCTGAAAAATAAATCAAGTTCATTAATTTGAAACTTGAAGTTTTAAAATCAAAAATCAAAAACAGTTTGTGATATCTCCAAGGTCATTAAGTTGGACTTGGATGATTAACTGTGGGGGAGTTGGATGTTTATATTGTTATAAGTGTTAGTTTCCGATACAATTCGATGAAACTGCCAAATTCATGAGAAGTAGTTTAGAAGGATTGAATTGTCAGATTACAATATCTGAAAGTTTAAAATGTTGTTACTTATAGTTGTATGAGTGATTGCAGGAAAAGTCCAGACTACGATCCCGAGAGCAGAGTCTAAAGGGGGAGTCTGAAGACAAGCTAAAAGATAGAAGGAGCTTGTAGCTGGAAAGAGAGGTGTCAATCCCTAAAAGCACGGGAGCTTGAAGAAAGGGGGAGCCTAAAGAAAAAGAGTCTGAAGGAAAGAAGAGAGCAACAGAAACTTGAAGACAGATTAATGGGGATTTTGTTCAAGATAGAGAAAGACAAGATGCTACGAGATTGACTATGGCAATATCCAAGGGGGAGTCTGTTAGTGCATTATCTGTCTATCGCCTCCGTCAATCTAGTATGTAGCAGAAACCGAAGAAGTCCAAGCTTTTATTGTTATAACTAGTTAAAAAGGGCAAGGTGGCAAATTTGTAAATAAGGAGAAAATCCTTATATTCCTTGTGCCTATAAATAGAGCCTTAGACTTAATAATTAGCACTTTTGTCATTGTTAGAGAGTTTGGAGCTTGGTGCTTAGAGAGAGAAAGTAGAGAGAGAAAGTGCTCTAGGTGATTCACGGTTCTTGTACGATTTCAGATTTATCAAAGAATCACGTTTATATTACGTCACATGTGTTAGGTCACGTTCGTGTACGGTTTCCGCACGTTTCACGTTCGTTTCGCAATCGTTTCGGAATCAAAACCGGTCCTACAAGTGGTATCAGAGCAGGAGCTCGATTGCACTGATCTATCACACGATTTCGCACAGGATTACATCGTTTTCAGATCTGAATATCATCGATTTCTTCATATTCTACTCATTTTTCACGTTTTCTACGGTTTTTCGACAAATTGAACGGGATTTTACTGTCCGAATCGGCTGATTTTTTAGTATATTGTGCGAAAACAGTTGATCTACAATCCTACCAAGTTTCAGATTCAAACTCCTAGTCGTTTAGGAGAATTTCGATTTTTACAATTTTTATTTATAAAAATTCGCAACTTTTAATGTATAAATTTTTTTTTTCAAAAAAAAAAAAAAAACTTGTACTTCACATGTGCATTATATGCTAAAAATTAGATTTTGAGTTTAGTTTAGCTTTTAGGGTTAGTTTTTTTTGGAGGTTTAGGATTATAATTAGGTTTTTAGGTGTAGGGGGAGGGGGTTAGGTTTTTTGAGGGGTGTGAGTGGGGGAGAGGGGTTTAGGTTTTTTGGGGGTGGTGGTGGGGGGGGGGGGGTTAGGCATTTGGTGGGATGATGGATTTAGGTTTTTAGGGGGTGGGTGGGGGGTTTAGGTTTTTTGGGGGTGTCGGTGATGGGTGAGTTATGTGGTTTAGGCTTTTTTTCGTATTATTGCACATGTGCAGTACAACTTTTTTTTTTGAATTTTTTTTTATATATTAAATATATCAAATTTTAATTAAAAAATTTCAAAAAAAAATTGGTATGTTTTTTTAGGCTTTTTAGTTATTTTTTTGGTTTTCTCATTTAAACTAGTTTTTTCATAATCCATCCCATATATATATATATATATATATATATATATATATATATATATATATATATATAACATGGAATAAAGATTAGAACATATATAATCATTTATCTCTATCTAAAATTTAAAAATATTAAGATTTAATAGTTATCAAAAATTTTTATTTATAAATCATTAATTTCATGTAAAAATATAATTACTTAAACTAATTATTTAATCCTTTGAAAATAAAATATTATAAAAAATTATGAAAAAAATATTTTTATAATTTTATTTGTGACAATAACTATTTTTAATTGGTTTTTATGGCAATATATCAAGATTAATTCATACAAAATTCCAACAACTAACAAATATTCTCAAATTTTTCATGGAACATCCTACTATGATATATGATAATAACACAAGATCAATTTCATCAAAAACACACCCTAAGATCAAAACCCCAAATTTGTATAACTATGAAACCTAATCTATCACATAAATTGATAGAGTGGATTTTTAGAGCATGAAAAATAATAATAACAATAACAATGACAATGACAATGATAAGGACAATGACAATAACAAGGACAATAATAATAATAACAATAATAATAATAATAATAATAATAATAATAATAATAGGCTTTGGAATCACCCGATTTCATTAAAGAATGAAGGAGAAATCAAGGCTTAAAGTTACAAGGCCTAGAATCTTCACGGATTAAAGTCGTGATGCTCGGTTGATGAAATGATGTAATTCCAGTGGGATTTTGCTAGATTTTCTTAGAGTATTGTAACGGTATAAGGGTTGTGATCCGATTTAACGAAAAGTATTAAAACCCAAAAATGAACTTGAAGTGTTTTTTTTTTTTCACTTGAATCCATATAATTGGTTGATTGTTATAGAAATGTGAAAGTGGGGAATCGTATGAAATGCCAAGAGAAGCCAAAAGATAACAATTTTGAACACTAAGGTTTGCGAATTCGTTCACTAACGTTTTGTGCTCTTGGTTTTCATTAATGGACTTTAAACTTGGACTTAAAGATCTAATAAAGTGTAAAGATAAGAAGTTAAATGATATGCGTCTCATTTCTCCATGGATTTGTATCATTTGGGACCAATTTGGAGATCAAATGAATCGATATATCGTTCAAATGGTCGGGTCGGGTTGTTCTATTTTTCAAGGTCGCACTGAAACAGAAAGGAGGGAAGAAGATGATACACTGCAGCTTGATGTTTTGTATACAACACATCATTTCATAACACAAACACACCTGGTGGCCAAGTGGTTGTGTGTGTTTCTAGTTAAGCAAAGGGTTCCGGGTTCGAGCCTCGGCCCATGCACCCTATTTTTTATTTGCGTAACGTGCATGTGGAAGTTCCGGATCCGGCGGGTTTAGACGAAAGTTTGGATTGGATAAAGACTAATTCAGTAGAAATTTATTAATAATAAGCAAAAGTAGAAGATTCCATTTAATACCGAAAGAGTATACATCGTTGACAGGATGGAGAGAGAGCATCAGGCAATCTTTCCAACCAAAACCCCAAATCCCAAAATTTATCAACTTTGAACACATAACACCTATTTATAGACATGATGATTTGGAGCGGGATTACTCATCCGAACGGATGACTCATCTGTGCGGATGAGTTCTCATCCTCTCCAAAATGTCATGTGTTCGTATAATATTCAATACAAGATCTATCTCACCTATTTGTACAGTGGCAGACATACACAATATGCACTAACAATTTCCCCCTTGTACGTCACTGTCGAATCTTGACCTTCAAATATCCAAGCAGTGTTTGAATATTCTGGAACTTCAATCAAGCATTTGATATCTTTAATTAATTCCCCTTGATTGATGATTTGGATTTGCATTTGCAATAGCATATTCCCCCTGGAATTATCCCCCATGGAATGACATTTTAGTTTTTTGTTTGCACAGTTCCTGACCTCCTCTAATTTGCTTAACTGCAATCTTCACGAATAATCACCAAATTGAAATGACACAATGTTGCTTCTCTATTTCAACTTTCCCCACATTCGCGTTTAGTTTTTGATTTACCTCTCATAGCTCAAACCCTTAATCTTCAAAAATTCAACCGACAATTGATATAAACTTCGAACATCATAATGGTAAACTTCAAGTCTGTGAATATCCACGAAAATCTGAAATCCTGTCTTCTGTAATCAACTTCATGCTTAACTTGAATGACTGATCAGTGTAAATGGTAATCTCCACAATCAACAAATCTTCATCGGATAACAAATCATCTGGCAACACATTGTGATCTAAGAATCATTCTTCCACGATCAAATTTACATTCTTCCTCTTCAGTCACGATATCATATGTTTAACCACCTCCGTTAGTCCCGGCAGCAACTTAATCAACAAACATCATCATTCCCTGTCGATTAGTCTAGAAAACAACTCATCTGCTCGAAGATTAACCATTTTGATACTTTAGACTATCAGAGAACTATCAGGTAAATTTTATAAAGCCCTCCGATATCTTTTAAGTATTGACAATACTGATGCATCCTCCTGACGCTAATCCTACTAACCGGCTTATACGAAGACTCGTGAACCCTCAGACATCAATCTTATCACGATCTAAAGAATCCGAACTTCATATGATCACGGACTAACAAATCTAAGATCCTATGCATCCCTAGTCAAATTGAGTCTGAACCACCCGAATATTGTTGCACGTTTTTCCGATCTGAATTTCCAATAATGTTCTAATATTTGAAAAATTTTATTCCCCCTCATTTGTGGCAAATACTGACCTCTCTAAACTCTTCACTAAATTTCCCCCTCAAAATAAGAAAATTCAATCATCTCCTTTCTCTGAAAAAACTAAACTATGTAGAATATGTGTCATTTTGCTCCACAAAAGTCCGTTTTTCATCAATGCGGACATTAGGTCTTTGGCCCATTAATAGTCACTTTACCAAATGATACATGTTATACACTAGTCTTTATGACTACCCCACTATCTCACTACTCTGTAATCTCATCATCTTAGCCATTCTCCGATGCCTCCGATGGTGTCCCCGAACAACCTGCATTTGACGTTAAAATCTTGAAAAAAAATTTCAATCGCCAAACTTTTTCTAGACACTCATCTCGTCATCACGATCAAAAAATCACCAATTTTTTTGTAGACATTTTGACCCTTTCGTGCGTGAGAGTCCTCGAGCGGATGACTACTTCGTGCGTATGAGCTGATTGATTTCAGAACGGATGAAGCTGGTTCGTGCGGATGAATGCTTAATCCGTACGGATAAAAGTTGATTCGTGCAAATGACTGACTGGTTCGTGCGGATGAACACAATTTTTCAACCGGATCAAGACTCATTCATGAAGATGAATGACTCCGGCGCACGAATATGGCACCCCTGCACTCTAAACTGTCTCGTACGATCGAACATTGCTGTTCACATTTTTCGATCCAAAATCTTTATTTCTTCGAATTTGATGATGATTCTTCCATAGACATGAACGAAAATCAATTCTCAATGTAATGATGTCTTCAATTTCAAATTCCATCCATGAATTCACCTTCAATTTGATGTTTTATGTCTAAAAACCCATAAATCATGAGCGAAGGTAATTCAATCAACTGCTAGATCGATTGAATTGGTACCGTAGCTCTGATGCCACTTGTTAGGATCGGTTTGATCTATATTATAGCCTCCGGTGATATCTAATCTTCAATATAATGTGTGGAATCCATGATAGAAAAGTAGAAACACAAGAATTCTTCAATTTTCTCTATTTTCGTTAACTTTTAACAGTATGACATTACACGGTTGAATTTTGACAGAGCTTCACTTCAGAGTGAATAACTTATACTAAGTCTTGAACCCAACCTATTTATAGACATTGATTAGGTGATTTGGGGCAGACCACTCATCTGTACGGATGAGGCTCTCATCCGTACGAATGAGAAACTTTACAATACAAAACATAAACTACCATTCAACCTACTACAAATCACAATATTCTATAAATCACGACACGACACCAATACGTAGGCAATAGAGATTTGCATCAACAGCATGATTGTAAATATATACAATCGTGTTTCAAGCAGGAAAGCAATGTGGCTCAGATGGTTACGTTGACGTTTGTTGGGTGGGGCTACCCGGGTTCGAAACCCGTCCCACACCCTTTTCCCTTCTTTTCTTTATTTAATATATAGTTATTACCCTTTCAATCATTTTTAAGTTTCAATAAATGCCACCATGGTCCATATACTTGGATACCTCTACTAACCTGATTTATCACTAAATAAACTAACCTAGTTGGTTATTTTGTTTAGCCTTAAGGTTTCTATTAATTGCAAACATGACCCTCAACTTTAATAACTAAGCTAATGATGTGTGTAAAATGCAACATATAAATTACATCAAATGAGGCATAAAACTAACCCTTTTTTAGTACTAATGTTGGAAAAAGTGTGCTTTTGTCTTCCTTTTGTATTTTCAGGGTTAAATGAGCGTAAATGAACAAAAGAAGCAAATATGCAGCAAAATCTAACATAATTACAAGAAAAGGAATAAACGTGGCATGCCCCACCCCTCGATAACACCTTCCCAAGCAAAAACAAGAGATCAGAAGGCTGAACACGCCCCGTGCCCAGCGGACACGTGGGCGTGCTTAAGTGTTTGCAGAAAAGACAAAGTTGTAGAAGCTTCTATTTCCCAACACGGGGGCGTGCCCAGCTCAACACGGCCGTGGTCAACGCTAAGATTCGCAGAATCCAAGAAAATCTTGATAGTACAGATACGCTTCGGCACATGGGGCCGTGCCCAGCGGACACTGGGGCGTGTGGAGCTAATACATACAAACTGCAATTAATGAAGAAAGACAAAGTGGATGGACACGGGGTCGTGCCCACCGGACACGGGGCCGTGTCCGTGCTTCTGTGCAGGCTATAAATAGGGGTGCTTGGTTCACTTCAAAGGCATCCCTTGGCAAACCACCTCTCTCCCACTTCACCCACACTCCACCACCATCACAACACCCACATCCACATCCACCACCATCATCCATCATCCATCATAGAGTGTGTGTAGTAGTCTTGGGATCCAAGATTGATAGTAAGAGTTCTTTACAATCAAAGGCCTTGTTTGCCTAAGTCTCTTGCATCACTTGGTGAAGACAAGCATTTAGTGTAATACTTTTTTTTTATCTTTTCGCACTTTTTATTTGGTTTTGTATTAATGACTTTAATAACTAGTTTCTTATGTTGAAGGTGAAACTTCCTTATCATTTGTCTGTGGTGTCTTGGCGTTATTTTACTGTCTATATAAAATAAAAGATTTACACCATTCATATCTCTACGGTCTATATAAAGATATGTTGGCTACCTGGTCGGGGGTTAAGGGAATGGTTTGGTAAGGTTCTTGCCTTGTTCAGTGTATAAATCCTGCAAAGACCTAGGTCAAGCTTACTAGGACCTCCTTCAATACCCACTAGTATTGGATGGCGGGGGTGCGAATGGCTTGATCCCCTCATATGTAAACTACTATTAATACATTAACCCGGCTACTTGGGATTGTATCCCTGCTGACTCAAACCACTTAGCCGAGGGTAACGTCACCTTCAAAAGAGGGGCCTACCACATTACGCATTAATAAATTAATTAATTATCTTTCAATATTCCAACCCTTTAGGATTGTATCCTTGCTGACTCAAACTACTGGGTTGAGGGTAACGTCACCTTCAAAAGAGGGGCCTAATAATATAACTAAGATAATCTCTTAAAAAGTGCAAAAGTGTGGAAAACATCAAAGGTTACACTAAAGGAGAGTCGGATCCAAGTGATTCATCTTGTCTATCTGTTTTATTTTATTTTATTTTTATTTTCAGCAATTTTAGTTTTTATTTTCATGTTAAAACTTTTTTCTAAAATTTTGATTTGATTAGATGTTGAGGATAAACCGGTACTAAAAACTCTTGTGTCCTTGGACGACCTCGGTATCTTACCAATGCTATACTACGCTCATGATGGGTGCACTTGCCCATATGTGTGTTTAGTGTTAGTAGAATATCATGTTTTATAAATTTAAAACTTGACTAAAGTGTTAAAAAGGGCTAAAAATATATACAAAATTATATAACGCACCGCACACATCAAGTTTTTGGCGCCGCTGCCGGGGACACAAGGATTTTCAGAAAGTTAGGAATCAACGGCCTAATCGTTTTTCTTATTTTTCTATTTTTTTTTAGGATTTTTCTTAAATTTTCAGTTTCTGCAGAGCTCAGCACGGGCCGTGCCCGCTGAACATTCCCCGTGCCCAATCTTTGGTACTGGCAATTCTGTTTTAAGTCAGACAGTAGCTGAACTCGGGTCCGTGGCCAATAAACACGCCCCATGCCCAAGTATCAGATACTGAAAACAGAACCGTAAGATCCCGACGGTTGGTAATTTCTGACACAAACATGAGCGATACTGATTTTTTTACTTCCTCTCTTCTTATGGTACGTGGTGTCAAATATGTGGCGGAACTCATGAAGATTTAAAATGTTATTTTTTAAATTACACTCCCCACTATATAGACTCATCGCTTTCCTGTAACCTTAAGAGGGGCGAGAGTAAAGATAATCCTTATCTCTCCCTAGAATGCTCTCAATCATCTATCCTAAATGAAATGATTCTTGAAGAATGATTTCAAATGGAAGATCTAATTCTTAATTGGATAAAAGAGCTTGAGATGGACATAACTAATTCATCTCAAGACAACGCCCAAGAATAATTATTGAGATCTCATTCGTATAAAAACAACATCGTCGCTCCCGAAATCACCTCTAACTCTTGCGAAGACTTGAGCGATAGTCGTCCCTGTCTCGATTGTGCCATGAAGGACTCCCCATCAACTTCTGTCGATGCATATATAGACCTGAACGATTCGACATACACCTTCTTTAACGAGAGCCCGTATAAGGGTTGGACTTGTCCCCCTACATTAAGCATAGGAATAACCCTTTCCGATATCCTCTTGCATTCTCGTCTAAAACTAGGGCAACTAAGGTATCTCAGGCACTTCGGTGTTGTTCTGACCAGTAAGGAACCACCCGATCCGGATAAATTCCTTAAAAATAGACAAAACTTCATAAACAACTTCTAGACACGGGGCCGTGTCCAGGTCAGCACGCCCCCGTGTCTACCAAAAGATTCTCGTCTGACTTTCGGTCAGAATATGGACAAAAAGTGTCAGAATCTCGTCTGCACACGGGGCCGTGTCCAGCCGAACACGTGGCCGTGTCCAGCGTACTGTCATTTTCTATAAATACAGCAAGATTCCTACACATTTGGACCATTCCAAAGACAGAGATTTGGTGGGATCTTCACACATACCATACTAGGTATATTCCAAAGAAGGTTCTCAACAACCATCTTGTCTTTTATACTTATGTCCATTTCCTTCTTCTTCATTCTCTCCTCAAAACCTACATTAAAGCTTAAAACCTCCATGTTTTCAAGCTTTATTGCGATATTTGTTAGGTTTTTATTTGTGGGATCTTGTCAAAAATAAGTTTTACAACATTGTTTTAAGTTATTTCTGCTTAAAAATGCTTCAAAAGTCAGAAAATTAATTTAAAACTCCGAGATTCCTTGATTTAAAAACCTGCAGAGAGGTGAACACGGGGCCGTGCTCGGTGAGCACGGGGCCGTGTTCGAGATACCGTTTCATTAAAATGAACTCTTTTCGGTTTATTTTTCGTAGAATGTCAAGCCAAAACAGTGGAACCTCTTCAGCACATTCCAGAAACAGTCGTAGGGAACGAAGGCCTTCAATCGAAGCAACTCTTGTACGCTATGTAATGGCACTACAAGAAGCTCTTGACGAAGTGACATCCATAGAAGAGGTCTTGATCGACCGTATAAATTATCTAACGGTGGGGCTGGAAAATAGTTTCCAAGAAATCAACCTCTTGCACCAGAGGTTGAACATTCTTGTGACACCTCCCATGGAACCAATCCTTCCCCAAGAGGATTGGAACTTAGCACTTGGAGTCATTAACCCCACCAGGTGGGATGACATCCCCGCGGAACCTCCTCTTGATAATTTGCAAGAAGTTCCGGTAGAAGTTACACCCCCTCAAAATGATGATTCCAATGAGCCCGCCTTTCTTCTCCCTCGGGAGATAGAAGAATGGCTCAACGACGTGTAAGGGACCATACCCAGAAAAGAAGTTCTTCAAGCCTCATTCAACCGAGAAAATTGTCTTTGTCGGAAATTTTGCTCTTAAAATAAACTATAGGCTAGGACTTATTTGCGGTTTTAGATTTCTTGTGTTTCTTGACCTACTTATCTAAGTTTTAGTTTATGCTTTTATTTTCTAGGAACTTATTGTAATCTTCTCTTTAATGAATGATGGTTTTGAATTATTAAATGGTGTTTGGATGATGTTGTAATGAGTAAAACACACTTGGGACGGTGAAGGATACTAAGGGAAGCTTGAACCCACACCCCCATGCACAAAAACAGAGCCTCCCGACAAATTTTCTTCATTACAGCAAGTTCAGCACGGGCCGTGCTCAGCCAACACGCCCCGTGCTTAATGATCTGCAGAAAAACACCCAGTTCAGGTACCTGGACACGGGGGCGTGTTCGCTGGACACGCCCCCGTGCCCAGCCTTTTGTTACTTTCTGATACTGGAAATCTGAACACGGGGCCGTGCCCGGTTACCACGGGCCCGTGTCCAGGTGTCCAGTAACATAAATTTTTGTTTCAATCAATCTAAAAACGTATTTTTGGGACACATTGAGGACAATGTGTAATTTAAGTGTGGGGGGGGGGGGTGCTAAAACCTTGAATTTTGCAAGTCCTAATTACAAGCCTTACACAAAACTCTATTGGAACCGCTAAACACCCCAAATTTTTTCAAAAACTTTTCATTTTTTTTACTTGTCTTGGTTTAATTTGGGAATAACAAGTTCTAAAAAGGTTATATTTTTACAAATTTACAACCGATAGCTTCGTGATAAAAAGAACCAACATAAGAAAATTATGAAACAACATGACAAATCTAGTTAAAATTCGATTATATATACTTGATCACCTTAAAAACCCATTCCCACAAAAAGTGAGTTTTGAGCCTTTATTGAGCATACAAATAAACATCTTTAAACTAAATGCTCATCTTTCATTTCTTGTGTGAATAGCCGCTTGGTTTCTTACGACTTTAGAAATTGCCATGATGATACATTTTCGGTCCTTACCAACTTAAACCCAAGTAAGTAATTGATGGAGGCATTAGGACTAACCCTTTTTCCTTTCAACACCATTATTTTTCTTTTTTTTTTACCACCTACCCAAAATCCCCCTAGTTAACCCCTTTGAGCCTAAATCTTTTCATTTCTAAACCAACAAAACAAACACCCTTTACCCACCAAAAAACCCTTTTTATTTTAAACCCTTTATTTTAGTAAAAAGCTCGGTTTTCATGTGACATTCCTTATCAAATATATATATATATATGAAGTATAGCAATAAGTAAACAAGTTCCCCAAAAGAAACTTTGTTTGAAAATGCTTCGTTTGAATAAAAAGTCACAAAAATAAAAAGTTTCTCTAAAATCAACACACACCTTGAAGGATCCATCCTTCTTCCTCACAACAAAATAGACGCGCCTCAAATCGAAAAGCTTGATCGAATGAAACCCTTGTCCAGAAGCTCTTGAAACTGACTCGACATTACTATCATTTTCAAACGGTGCTTAATCTATAAGGAGATTGTGCAAATGGGTGCAGCACCGGGTACCAGATCAATTCGGAATTCGATCTGTCTCGCAGGGGTCAATCCAGGTAAGTCTTTTTAGGAAAACTTCTGGATAATTATGAACAATAGGAATCTCTCCGATATTCCTATATTTGGCCTTCATATCCACCATGTTAACAAAGAAAGCAGGATAGCCTTTTCGCAACAACTTGGGCATCCTCATAACACTGACGACCCTCAACTATTAACACTCGACATTCAACTCGGTCGGTCTTCTTGAACATCTTTCGCCTCTTAACCGCCATCAGGACGAGGTATCCTAGCTAGCTTCTTCAAGCGATAGTCCCCACTTCATTCTTAGATAATCAATCCATCATCGCATCTATGTCAAAGCTCCCCAGCTCCACTGAAAATATACCAACACTAGAACTACGATCTCCTAACTAAATATTACAACCGCGAACGACCTCACTAGTTTCCATCAACTTACCAATTGCTAGTTCTATCGGGCACTTTATACTCAGCTTACTTGTTGGTGAACACAAAAATGGTTCAGAGTTTTTCGAACAAAACTCAAGTCAGCTTTGGTATTAAAAGTATGAACATAGATTGGTTTTTGATTTGAAACATACCGGTATCAAAAGCAAGATCGTCTCATGCCTTCCCAGCGTTTAGCTCGAACGCTCTACCCCTGGCATCCTGACCTTTCATTTTCAGATAATCTCTTTCGAAATGTCCTTGTTAACCACACTCGTAGCATCCCTCGAGTGTACCTCCCTCCGATGTACTCTTAGCATAGCACTCGCGGGTCATATGTCTAGTCCGACTACATCTGGCGCACTTTCTCCGCTCATCCTCGTGAGTCTTCTTCTCAAAACTACTCCTGCCATCCCTGGCATTATCCTTTCTAGAATGGCTAGAACTGGCTACATACGCCTTCCGCGAACTGTGTTTCCTATCATGCTTCTCATCGGTTTCCTTTCTCGAACTCTCAGACTTTCGCTTTCGCAAATCCCCAGATCTAGGCTCGGAATGCGAAATTATTTGAATGGTCGATCCGCTGTGACGGCCCGACATCACGCATACCGTTGCCACGTTATTGCATAGGGTACCAGCAAATGATCTTGGGTTACAACCCTGGATTGTTTTATGTGTACATCTACATACTGTTCCCAAAGTTAATGTAAAATCAGAATTACGCTCCGATTATATCATAACACAGGAACTACTAAAACTTTCCGATCATTATATCACCTGAAGGGTTTCCGATCTGTGTCCCACCAAGACTATGCCCATGAGCATCACGTCCACGTTCTTGGCTATTATTTTGGTTTGCATCGCGCTATTCCATGGAAGTGATAACGTGTTGGGCTATGAGTTGTGCCAACTCTTCCGGGGTAATAGGTAGTCCAGAACCCTGCTTCGCTTTTGGGCGGCATTTCGTCGTTTCTATTATTTACAACAATAATAATCACATAAGATGATGACCATAAATAATTCAATCATTAAAAGGTAGTGGACCGAACATTGCGCATGTATAATATCCACATATTAATGAGAACAATTCTTAAACCAAAAGAAACCCATTTGATATTTATACCAGAAATTTACAAAACTTGTTTTTAGTACTAAGACTAATCAAAATTCGGCGTGTCTACATCAACACCCGCAACAAGTCTGTATGAAATTTCCTCCTAAATATCTGAAAATTTGGCATGCAAGCCATAAATAGGGTTTATCAAATGAGACATACGAAACAAACAACAGAAACAATCAACAACTTACGCTTCAATTCCTGGAAGTCCAACATCTTCCTAACAAGCTCATCATAACAGTCCATCTGTCCCTCTAAGTCCTTCATCGTCTACATACCTCCGTGTAACGTGGCGAACTGATGATCATAGTGAGAGCGATTGACCCAAACCCCTTTCTGTCTCTTCAAAGTAGACGCTGTCTCAACTCTCGAAGTCGATGCAATCTCTGTAATGGGTCGAGTCCTCTTCCTACGACGAGTGTAGACTAAACGAGGTGTAGCAAAACACGTGACTCGAGTAACGGAATAGACGATTCTGTAACGACGGGTGAAGGAATCTCAAGTGTAGGTTCGACATTATCAATGAGCAGGTCTACTAATGGCTCTATAGGCCGAGACGTGACATATCGTAACCGTACAAAATAAGTGTGTGATCAACGTGAATAGTAACACATAAGGCCTAAATAAACAGAAAATCACGTATGCACATAAACACATAAGGGTTTTCATATATGATAAAATTTTCCATGTTTATTTATTTAAAAATCTTGGCTTCAAGAATTTTGGACTTTTAAATCTCAAAATTCTTCGGTTGAAGTCTAGTGTTTTCCTCCGAAAACATCTAGTTTGCTAACAACCATTGGCTTTGATACCAACTTCTGTCACACCCCAAAAACGTCGCAGCGGAATATAAAACCTAGTGGTGACGGAAGCTGGTGTCCATTTGTATCTTGCTGAATGATGCATCGTAATGTTGGACATTCCACTTAATTAAAACATAGATTTTAAAACATGAAGTCTTAAAGTCCGTTACAATCACACCATAGTTAAATTGTTTTGATCCTTATGGATCTTATTACATTTAGTCCCAGAAAGTTTAAAAGTCAGTCCAACATTTTAAGTAACAGAACATGCATCAACAACCATAAGATACGCCATAATTCCCAAAGCCGAACTCAAGTACCTGTAGAACACGTTAAAATCAAGTGTCAACACAAAGGAAGGTGAGTTCACATATTCTCATACAAACAATATTATTCCAAAGGAAAACTTTCTGATTAGGTGTTTATTTGAAAACATCCATATAATTTTAGAAAGTCCATTTTACTTCCTTAGTAAAATCCATGGCCTTCCGTCGGTTCATCAATCCGACAACTGTAATATATATATTGCCCAGGTTTTGTATATTAAATTATTGCGTCAACTTTCAGACTCGTATGTTAGCCATGGGCCTTCCGTCGGTTCATGGGCGCAGGGTTCTCTCTTTGAGAACAATATGATGTCTGCCTCACGTACAATATATATATCCTACTAATATGACAATTCAATACACGACGTTGTACGAATTCCCCTTACTCTCCATCATATGAGACCCAGTCAAGAATTCCTCCCCAACTGTACGGTCATGTTTCGCTTAGGAAATACCGTACTTTCAATATTCATTCATCAAAAACGTTTTACTTCAAAACGTATGACTTATCAAATTTCATATATTTTCAACGAAAACATATATTTTATATTAAAAGGTATGTTTTATTTCGAAAACATTATTAAACCCTTCTTTTGACGTGTTCTACCCCCAAAATATATACAAAGCAGTAAAAAGAGGGGTTTAGTGACACTCACCTTTGGGTGCGTATTTTTAAATAGCGCAATCCCACAGTTTGATTTCTACACGTGCTATTATATGTAGGAACGAGTTTTAAATAAATATTCATATATTTTTACTATACATACAATCACCAAATGGGGGAATAGTGCCAGGCAGCTGCCTGGCACTCCCCCATTGGACCAAACAGTTTATTATTTTATATCCATTTTAAAATTACGTTTTTACTTCTGTTTAAAATTACCGCTTTGCCCCCAGCTCAAAATAAAATTATGATTTTGCCCTCAACTCAAAATTACGATTTTTCCTGGCACTCCCCCATTGGACCAAACAGTTTATTATTTTATATCCATTTTAAAATTACGTTTTTACTCCTGTTTAAAATTACCGCTTTGCCCCCAGCTCAAAATAAAATTAAGCTTTTGTCCTCATCTTAAAATTACGATTTTGTCCTCAACTCAAAATTACGAATTTGCCTGGCACTCCCCCATTGGAACAACCAGTTTATTATTTTATATCCATTTTAAAATTACATTTTTGCCCCTCTTTAAAATTACGGTTTTGCCCCCCAGCTCAAACTAAAATTGTGGTTTTGCCCTCAGCTCAGAATTACATTTTCGCCCCCAGTTCAAAATAAAATTATGTTTTTGTCCCAAGCTAAAAATTACGATTTTGCCCTCTGGTAAAAAATGTGATTTTTTCCCGTTTAAAAAATTGTGATTTCGCCCTTAGTTCAAAAATACGTTTTTCCCAGTTCAAAATAAAACTATGCCTTTGCCCCCAACTCAAATTTACGATTTTGCCATCAGTTCAAAATAAAGTTGTGGTTTTACCTCCAGCTTAAAATTACGATTGTGCACTTAGTTCAAATTTATATTACGCTGTTACCCCAAGGTCAAAATTACGAATTTGCCCATGTGAAAGTTTACAAGTTTGCCCCTGGTTCAAATTACAGTACTGCCATCACTTTAGCTTTTGGCAAATTACGATTTTACCCAGTAAAAAAATACAACTTTCCCTTAGTTAAAAATTAGAGAAAAGTGCTCGGATAGTCCCTGTGGTTTGGCCAGATTTCACCTTTAGTCCCTACATTTTCAAAATTACAGCTATAGTCCCCAACTTTGGCAAATTCGTTCTCGGATGGTCCCTGGTATGGATGGAGGTTAGTTTTCTCAGTTAAGTGAGTGTGAAATGACCTTAATGCCCTTATTGTTATAAAAAAATATTAAGAGTAAGTTAACTCAAGTGGACCCCACCCCCATCCCCCTTCATCTTCTCCACCCTTCACCACCACCATCCCCACCTTTCACCACCACCTTCCACGTTCACCACCATAAACAGTTCATTAAAATTAGGTATGTGAATCTCCTACTTTACACATTATCATCGAACCCTATTCAAACATAAGATAAACTCCTGTAAATCACACCCTTCTCAATTAAGATGGTATTGACCAAACTAATTTTTAAGTTTGTTTGATCTTGACTTCCAAATTATTCTTCATATGAAGTTTCCTCCTTTTGTGCAGACTATCGAAGTTGAAATTCTCTGCAATTGAGACTTGTACTTTGTTTTTCTGCACAAGCATCACGAAACGAAACATCTGCAATGTCAGTGTTAGCCATGGAAGCATTTTGTTCATCAAACCCGAACTGTATTGCGGCCTCGATTCATCTTCGGGTAGTGGTAGTTGTGCCCTTGATTCTCCGGTGACTGAATCATCCGTGACCGATGACCGATGACTTGAATGATTTTAGGCATAAGTTCCGTCATAGCAGATTTCAGATCTCGTTCCAATCGGTACCGGAACGTGTCGTGGTACCGGCAATGTCTGCCACACCATCTCTCCGGCGTTTTTCAACGTGTGAAAGATCCGATGACGACAGGAAAGAAGAGCTACGGTCAATGACGGGATGAGGTGGTGGTTGTTTGGTGATTGTGGTTGCGACACACCGTCACTGGAATATCCCGCCTCTCAAATTTCCACATCTCTCCATTTGTCATATGAGCAACCACAATTTCTTGCCAATTTGATGTAAAATTGCTACTGGTAAAGACCTGAGCGAGAAAGAGAAAGAAAAGGGGGAAAGGGGAGTGAAGAAGATGAAGTGGGAGGTGGGTCCCACAAAAATTATTGAATATTAATTATATTTCTTTTTAAGTTTTTAGGTGTTAAGTTAAGTGTAAGGGCATTCTTGTAATTTCACACCCACGTAACCGTGAAAACTAACCCCATCCACGTCAGGGACTATCCGGGAACGAAAATTGAAAAGTTGGGGACTATAGCTGTAATTTTAGAAAGTTAGGGACTAAAGGTGAAAAAGGGGTAAACCACAGGGACTATCCGGGCATTTAACTCTAAAAATTACAATATTGCCATTGTTTTAGTTTTTTTTTTTATCAAAACTATAAAAGTGTTTTGTTTTAATTGGTTGACTCGATTTAATTGTTTTTCGTGTCAATGAGCTACCTAACACTCGCTCATTTTTCGGCCATCGCCCCGCAACGCGGGCGGGACATCAACTAGTACATCACAAAATCCTAAGTTTCTCTGTTTTCTTAGAATTTTCACATAACTTTGATATTTTCTCGAAAAGTTATCATTTTTTATTATGTTGGCACGTTAATATATATATATATATATATATATATATATGAGTCCATATATATATATATTTTATGATTTTGCGACTTGAACGATTTTATTGGTGACCATTATTGTGTAAATCCGTTAACACTCCCGTTTATACGCAATATACCTACGATTTGCGCGTCGTAATATATATACATAAACGTTCACATAATTTAACACCGAAACACGCAAAATCTTGATAACTTATCTATTTTGTCATTTTTAAAGCAAATATACATAAAACATCTCATAGGTATCAAATTTCATGCTCGACAAACAAGTTACACATTTAACGCGATTTTTACCGTTTCTACAGCACAAAACGCACAAATATACATGCATAAGCTAGATTTCTAATTATCTTGTCAAATCTTAACATATTTTCACATTCACATGTTTAAATCACATAACACATTTTATCACATAAGGTTCACCCAAAAACAACCCATACTAGTGTACATTGAAAAATTGTAGGATCGTTTTGACGACCAAATGAGTCAATCAGAGACAATACACAACTGTTTGAGAGGCGGAAACAAACAAACAGCTTAGAATCAGTGTAGAAATGAGTAGAAACATAGTATGATACTTAAAACAAGCTTCTCATTGATTATAGACTTGAAAACACGGTGAAAATTGGACAGCACTTCGTTACACTTCACCTAATTCCGTGCCAAATGAGAAACTACAACTGCCTAATTATAGGCTTCTGATTTCGCATGAAATGACACATGTCATTTCAAGCGAAATTAACAATTCTAATTTCGTTTGAAATTAGAATCCATGTTTCAGTATTGAAAGATTCACGAACACATATTTTCAAACGATACGAAAATTCACACAATCTAAGATCAGTTCAATCACTTTATCAAACAACTGAATTAGATGAATATCCGATTGAGTGACAAAAATCAGGTGACAACGGATCGGTTGGAGATTAACTCGGCCGGGTATCCGATGCTTGACAAATTACCTGAAACACAGACAAATAGAACTGATTAGGATCGGGTGGCAACTCGTTTGGATTGCCGCTCGATTTGTTGCACTTTAAACTTGAACAAAACAAGATCCCGTGAAATGAAATTGTGACCCAAACACAATTGATTGATGTCCAATATACACTAAACACAAATCTAATTGGATCGATGGATAATGTATAATTGATTGGGCCTAAGAATCACATGCAATCTCAAATCAACTGAGTTCTATTGGACCAACAATTTCACTAGCCGACTACTCAATATTATTGAATTCCTGATTGGGCCGATTAACTATAATAAGGATCACATGTAACTTCTGAAAATGGCCGACATTGACTTAATATCTACTGGATTTTAGTTCAACTTTTGAAAATGGTCAACAAGATAAAACCAATACTCAAAAATGATTGGGCCGATATATCACAGTGCAAGACTGATATTGCTGACAAATTTTATTGTATCTTCAATTTGATTGAGCCGATGATTAAGTGAATCTGATTGGACCGAAAACCCACTTAGTCTGACAACATTATCAATATCCTCACATGCACTTATCCAATTAATCAATAGCCGACAAGGTAATATAATTCTTGATCCTTATTTGACCGATTGACTTTGTTTATTGATTAATGAGCCAACAAACCAGTATCACATGCAAACTTACACAAATCACGTGGTTTCTTGTCCCAACTTCAAATGTCCTGACAACCTCGTTTGACGTTTCACACGAATTGATGTATTTTCACGCGAAATGAAATCAACACGAAATAGAGATTTGATACACGACACATTCACACAAAATAAACCACCTTCATACGAAATCAGATGTATTTCACGCGAAATTAGTAATTTCGTGTGAAATTACCTCATTTTTTCAAACGAAATAAGGTGTTTTTCAAACGGAATCAGTAATTCCGTGTGAAATTGCCTCAACTTTTCAAACGAAATCAGAGGCTTGTTCAAACGGAATTAACTGTTTGGCCCATTTTTGTCACTTTTAAGCTGAATTTTGATCTGATTCTTTCAAGGGTTTGTTAAAACTGTATTTTAGACACAATATCAAAAGATCAGTCCATTTTGTCCATGAATTTGTCCAGAAATCCAAAAATGAGTAGAAAAAGGCACTGATTCAAGTGTATTGACTCATCCTGAGCTCTGATACCACTTGTAGGATCGTTTTGACGACCAAATGAGTCAATCAGAGACAATGCACAACTGTTTGAGAGGCGGAAACAAACAAAAAGCTTAGAATCAGTGTAGAAATGAGTAGAAACAGAGTATGATACTTAAAACAAGCTTCTCATTGATTATAGACTTGAAAACACGGTGAAAATTGGACAGCACTTCGTTACACTTCACCTAATTCCGTGCCAAATGAGAAAGTACAACTGCCTATTTATAGGCTTCTGATTTCGCATGAAATGACACATGTCATTTCAAGCAAAATTAACAATTCTAATTTCGTTTGAAATGACTATATTGTCATTTCAAGCGAAATCACTACAAAAACAACATAAAATTACATATTTAACCCCTATACAAGCTACCGACATGACCTAGACTTTAGACGAAGGTTATAGACATTATGCACCAACAAACTCCCCCTTGGATATTGCCGGAGTCTTCAGTCAGGTCTTCAATGCTTTCTTCATAATGACTCGAACGAAGACGAAGTCGACAGACATATGCACCAACAAAAATGCGTATTTTAGCGATTCGGTAACGTTTTCGGGCGTCGAAAGTCACGTATGACCAACCAAACACCAAGTAATCTTAAAATTAGTAAAAATACTTATTTTTAAACTAAAAACATCAGTTTATTTACTGATCTAAATCAGTTTTACAAAAATCACCCGAAAAGCCGATTTTTGACTGTTTTAACGCATAG
This sequence comes from Helianthus tuberosus, assembly GCA_030545235.1. NCBI lineage: Eukaryota > Viridiplantae > Streptophyta > Magnoliopsida > Asterales > Asteraceae > Helianthus > Helianthus tuberosus. Next base: position 169,540,726 of record CM060354.1, on the reverse strand, counting down.
TTTTGCGTTAAACGTTACTATAATCATCCCAACTCGAAACAACTTGATATTTTAAAACAATACATGTTATTTACTGATTAAAATTATGGTTATAATCAGATTAGTGCAGTTTTTGTGTAAGTCACATAAATCATGCGATTTCACGTATTTTACAACACATAAAGTACCAAGTATAACATGCAAAGCTAGCAAACTTTATGACAAAGTTTTATATCATTTTTACACTTAAAATATTCATATTTTAGTGTTTAGAATCTGATCAAAATCATTTTTATCAAATCATATCTAAATCATCATTTCATGACCATCAATCATCATGCATGTTCAAGTAAATGCATCTAATACATCCATATAGCATCATCATCATTTTTCATGAACTAAAATATATATTCAACATATATTTAAGTCATGTTCAAATATTCAAGAACATCATAATATACATATGATTATTTCTCATCATTTATCATAGATGCAAGAATCATGTTCTTACATATCTATGAACTAACATCAAAATTTTAATTGCATGCAATACATATACGGCCATATATATATATATGTTTATAATTTCCAAAAATTCACTTTTCACATAAACTCATTTCAAAACTAAAAGCATTCATATTACACCTTTTTAAACATGCATGCATTATGTTTCACATAAATCTCATCATCAAAATCAAATAACATAAATATTCAATCTCTAACCCATACACACTATAAATTTTCGGCCAAGTTAGTACTCCCACAAATTCCATTTTAAATTTTGTACAAAAACCCATTTTTTTAAGAATTCAAGTTTGTGAAACATTCCAAGATTCAAGAGAAACCTTTTAACATTATGAACATCACCAAGAATCAAGAATGTGTTTTAAAAATAAATTTTATACCTTTCAAGATTCTTAGTGGTTTTGACAAAAATGATGATATGGGACTTGATTCTAGCTTGAATCTCCTTGGAAACACTCTTAGATCTTCATATGGGCTTGAAACAAGTTTGTGTGAACATGAATCTTCAAGAAACAAGTTGGGAAATGAAAATGATTGTATGTATAAGGGTGTTCGGCCGAGTTTATGGTGTAGAGAGAGAGGGAGAGTAGATGATTTAAATTGATTTCTTGAAGATTGTAAGTATTTAGAAGTTTTAAAAGATTGTTGGTGAGACATAATCTTCACACCTCCCTTTAGAACCAATAGGTGAAGGAGAGAGAGAGTGAAAATGATGTGCATGGCTGCCAACAAGTCTCTTCTCTCTCATATATACACGTTTATACACATATATATATACATATAATAGGCTTTAAACTGGTATTTTACTGATTATCGGGTATTTTAACTAGCATTTTAATCCCGTTTTAGTGCGTTTTAAATTATTTTTAATGCTCTATAAAAATAAACTCACCAAAATATTACTGAACAATATTTTGTTTGCCTGGACTGGCTACGTTCTCGGTATTTGGCAGTATGCGCACTGTGCTGCGCGTATGTGCTTAAAATCGCAAAAATAGGGATTTGTTGGTGCACACATCTGTCGACTTCGTCTTATATCGAGTCTTGGATTCGTTGCGGATTTAAACAAGTGTGACATCATCAATATGACATCATCATGTGACATCATAATGATGACATCACAATATAGAATGCATGAAACAGAATTGTATATTTGTTTTGTTGAGTCCGTTTGAAATGAACTTGTCCGTTTGAGAGGGTTACGTTTGAGAGTGGTTAGGTCCGTTTGAAGGGTGACATGACACCTTCAAACGGAAGGGTCCTTACTATAAATACCTCTCATGTCTTGTTCATTTGTAATTTTTCCGGCTTGTGCAACGAAGTGCTGCCGAAGTGTTGTCAGGTTGTAAAACGTTACGAAATCAATCATACAACAGTTTAAAGAGTAAATCTAGGTGAATTGAACTCTACACGTCTGTTTTCGCCTTTCGTTTAGAGATAAACTCTTCTGATCGACTCGTTCGGGTCTGAAAACGATCCTACAAGACTTGTAGGATCGTGAAACGACCTAACAAGTCGATCAGAAGAGTGCTCAGACAGAATCAGAGGCGGAATTCATTGATTCTGTCTCCGTTTAGCTTGGATTCACTATTAATTGTCTCGTATATTGATCTCTGAACAAATTACAAGCTGGAGACACTTCGACAGCACCTCGGCGTCGGAATCTAGAATGTTACAAATGAATTCGTTTGAAGAGTATTTATAGGCCAAGCCCTTCCGTTTGAAAGTGGCACAGCCATGTTCAAACGGACAGCCATCTTCAAACGGACAGCCATCTTCAAACGGACAGCCATCTTCAAACGGACTGGCACTCTTCAAACGGACTGGCACTCCTCAAACGGAATGGCCTCAAATACATCTAAAACCTACCCTATTTCTCGTATAACGTGCCCTGATCTATCAATTCTAGTATAAGACTCGATACAAGACGAAGTCGACAAACGTATGCACTAACAGACTCCCCCTCGGATGTTGACGAGTCTGAAGTATCGAGTCTTCTCATTCTTCAGTCTTTACCGGTCTTCAGGCTCTTTCACAATCTGAGACTCGAACTAAGATGAAGTCGACAGACAACTGCACCAATAGACTCCCCCTTGAATGTTGACGGAATCTTCAGTGAGAGTCTTCATCATAACGACTCTTCAATCTTGATCGATCTCTTTTTTTAACATGTACCAAGATCTTCTCTTTGGCTCTAACCTCGTCAGACTCCCCCTCTCATCATGATGGGATCGCCGTCTGGAATTAGCTATCACCTTGAGATTGCATCCTGGCTTTAACTCTGTTTAAGCTCATCTCCTGCACAATCTTCTCATAAACACATAAGTTTTTACTTAAATCAATAAGAAAAACTCACTAGTAATAGTTACAACAAGTTCAAATTAATGACCCTGATTAACTAATCTCAACTACTTTCTTAAATCAAAATTTTTCAATTCAGCACACATACTCCCAAACCAGTTCATCTTGTTTAGCACTTGGAATTTCAAAAATCAGCTCATCAACCTCAGTTGTCAAAAATCTTTTTGAATTTTTCAAAATTTATGCTAAAACACTCCGAAAATCTTTTTGGATTTTTGAATGTAAAGAAATGCATTAAAGAAATATTTACAGACAATATTTTTTCGAGTTTGTGTAAGAGGATCATATCAGTTTACGTAACCAATCACTAGCACCGTTAAGCTATAAACATTTTTAGTTCTAAACGATTCACGTAGATTGACGATATTGTTGTCCACTTAAACTCAATCTAAAAACTTTCGATATGCTTACCGATACGTTTAAAGTATATTAATTTTGCACTAAGATCTTATGGACCCCACGATCTCAACATATCCCCTCATCATGCAATACACTGACTCAAGTAATGCCTTTAAACTTTTATCAACTGTGATTTGTGCGAAAACAAAGCAGAATGTTTAAACATTAACAATCAGGTCGATACTTCCGTATGCGCAGAGAAAGTCCAATGTTTAAAAAAATAAGAAAATAAAAATAAGTTGAAGTTGTTTAGGCTTTAACCACCAGGTCGATACTTCCGTATGCGCAGAGGAGGTCCAAAGCTTAAACGAAACACCAAAGAAAATAAAGCAGAACGTTTAGGCGACAACATCCAGGTCGATACTCACGTATACGCAGAGGATGTCCGATGCTTAAACAAAATAAAGAAATAAAACAAGTTTAAGTCTTTGCAAAATGAAATGCACAATCACAGCGACTTTTCAGCAAAGTTGTGAAAGTTCACAAACTTAACCAGTTTTATGTCTTTCGACAATCAGCGATTACTGAGTAGACACACAGTCAAGAAGGACAAAACTAAGTACTATGCTTTCAACCATGTTTCCCACTAGAACTAGGCTTTTTAATTTTAAGTTTGTATCGTTATCGCAAATCTACTAGTCTAGCTGAGCCTATCGTCACATCTTTAGTGAGATCGCTTATCACATTTTATCTCTCCATTTCTTTAGCATGCTTTGACAGTCCAACTAATCTACTATCATGTAACAACTGTGTTTGTAATCACTATGAACAGTTCTGTTATCAATAAAACAATGTTATTTGATCACAATGTTTGTTTTGTTATGTTTTACATTTTTCATGTTTTGACTTTTATGTAATTCCAAACTCTACATCACTTTCTGGAGAGTTATACGCAAACTAGTGCGTAAACGTACTCAGTTTAATGCGAGAAATACTCTGGAATATCAACATATACTCAACATACCTTAAATAACCTTTACATAACTTAGAAATAAGTTTTGAAGGCTTTGGTATGGCAAAAACAAGTTAATTCGACTACAGGGACTAAATATGACAAACTGCGAAAGTATGTCAATTTGAACTGTAACGAACATTCCGGAACATGACCATAAGTTAAACACACCTTAAATATCCTTTACATAGCTTAGAAATAGGCTTTGAGGGGTTTGGTGCGTTAAAATAAACTTTTGGGTCATTCAAGGACTAAAAGTGTCAAAAAGTGCACAAGTTTGCATTTTCGCGCATAACTTACGTTCTGAATACATCCGGACATCCAAAAATTTATGTGAGCATGACTACATTATATTTTAGTGTTCGCCTTAAGAAAAATCCATTCGTTACGTCATTTGGATCGTTTTTCGCGCTTATGCGCATTCCGTCGTAATTAAGCGAACATCGCGATCGTACGACCAAACGAACCGACATCTGAGATATTTTTGAGCATGTTTTGAGTTCCCTATACTTTAACTTCATTTTAGAGCCTTAAAATGAGGTTAACGGGGTTCAAACGCATCGAAAAAGGCCTTAAACACGTGCAGGGACCATTTCTGCCAATTTTGAAACAATTCTGAAACATGGGGGCAGTGGCGTAGCGCGAGCCCTAAGGGCATATGCAGTCGCGCTACGCGAGTGCCTTAACTGGACAGAAAACTCAGTTTTGCACTTTCGGGACCAGATTCGATGTATAAACAGCTGTTTAATTCACAACCACACATTCTAACATGCTTAGTCAGCTGATAAGGATGGATTTTAGGCACCATAACTTTCCGACACTTGTACGGATACGATTAAGGCACGATATTCGACAAGCGATCTTAACGGTTCGGGTATTCCTATAAATACCCATCCACCCCCATTGCTAAAATCACTAGAACTTTGATTTGAGAAACTCTAAGTTGAAACTATTGTTTCATACCTGAGATTTTTGAATCGAGGTTAGCATTCGGGGACCCTTCGTAAGTATTCTTTCGTTCTTTTCCTTATTTTACTGCTTTTCGAGTCAGAAAGTCAAACTTTGTTTGACTTTCAGCGTTGACCAGTAATGGTCAATGCGAAGTTCATTAGAACTTCGCAACGTGATTGTAATCACGATGGTCATAGTCCCTTGGGACTATGCCTACTGATTACCACGTTGTCTAGGGTCGTAGGGTAAGCGATCTAATAAATCGCTTATACCTCGAACCCGACCCAGTTTGGTCGATCATTAGGATCCGACCAAATACATTAGGTGACCATAGTTGGTAGGGAATAACCTTCCGAGGTTATACCCTATGGTCACATCGTTTAAGTAGTTGTATGATAGGTAGTTTATATGCCTTAGGTAAATTACCAGAATACCCTTTTCATGTATAATTGGTAATTAAGCATATGTAACCTAAACCTTTGTCACATAACTGATTATGTAACATGTTTAGGCATATAACACTTGTCATAGGGCTAGTTAGGCGGTCCAAACGCGTTTCACGCGCACGACGCGTTAAAGTAGCATAAGCTTCCTAAACGGGTCGTGATGGGTCGAAAGCAATTATGTTAGGTTTCAATTAGTATGTAGGCTTTGTTAAACCATATTACACGAGTCTCAATACTCGTTTGGTTTACGAACCCTCATGCTACCCAATCTTCCGATTTAGGTCCGGTTTATTAACATAGTTACCTATATTAGGTGCCGTTTGATTCCGAGATCTCTTGCATTGCTTGGTGATTATCTTTAGACAACTGAGCAATCTCAAGTGAGTACATAGACCCCTCTTTTACTGTTTTCCAAACTGTTTTGGGGTGAAACACATGTGCCTACTTGTTACTTTCATGCTTTCCTGTTTTAACATCATATACTGCTATGTTCGTTAGTACATTATAGTACATGATTTTATGACATTTCATGCTAGGTGTGCCCATTATGTGCATTACTTAGTACATCGTTTTACATGACATTTCACGCTATGTATGTTCATTTGATTACATACTTAGTGCATTGTTTTCACATGCTTACATTTTGGTATAACATTTGGTTTGTTTACATGGGACAATACATTCATTAACATTAGCTACGCCGTTCGTTAGTAGGTAGTGGTACCATAGGAATTGACAACTCCCGTTCCGGACATCCCAGGGAAAGGGGATGAAAGGAATGACCGAATTCGATGATATAAGACAGATAGACCTTTAATTTGTTTAAAGGGTTTATCACCACAGTCACAAGGCTTGGATGTATGCATTTTCACAATACCGCATAAATGTTCATATTAAATATTTGCATGCATTTTTCCACAAAGACATAAGATTGATTTAAACCATGTTTTACTTCAATATTTTGTTTTTGTGCATATGGTTTAGTTGAGACATTTCACTTGCCATACATGACATTTTGACATAGACATTTTTCACAAAGACATTTGACAAAGATATTTGACATAGACAATTGACATGGATAATTTGACATAGACATTTGACATGGATATTTGACATAGACATTTGACATGATTTACATTTGACACATAACATGTTTGACAATTGTTTCACACTACATGATTTACATCTTGACATGAACACTTTGACATATTATTCAATACATTTTGACAATTTGTTTAAACATAGACTTCTCACATTGGTTGGTTTGGTTTGATTAAGTGATTAAGTAACGATGCGTGTGTAATATGATACAAGCATGGTGGATACGCCGCTGGTACTTCCTATATATAAGTGTTTGTATGGTATTACATGGCGTAACGTTATTTGAATCATTTCAGTTTGAGACATAGAACATTTTATACAAATAACATGCTTTTCACAAGACATTGAGTTACAAACAACTTATCTTATACAAACACATTTTTACATGGTTATTTATTTAACCTGACATTTACTTATACATATCATCTGACCTTATTGTTTTCAAATGATTTACAAGACAAAGCAAAGTACGGGGTTCATGATTAAACATTTTCTTAAACTCAAGTCATGAATCCTATTTTCACAAAACCTATGTATCTCACAGGCATTTTTATGCTGACGTACCTATTTTCACATGTGTTTTCAGGTGCTTTTCCATAGGATGTTGATCATGATACTAGGGCGGACCTGTGCCTTAGAGACTTTAAAAGATGATAGACTATGTTTAATTATGTTCTGAACTCTTTAATTTCCTGTTTGAAACAATGTAACACCTTTGTTTATAAATAAAATACAACTTTGTATGCCATGGTTATGAAACAATTAATTCTGTTACAACACTCCCCGACGTTTCCGCCACGTTTTGTATGTTACACGTGGTCGGGGTGTGACAGAAGAGTTGGTATCAGAGCCAATGGTTATAGGGAATTAGGTTATTAGTAATGCCTTGACCTAGACTATAACTTTTCTAGGACCCTAACACAAGTTATCTTGTGTTTAGAATCTTAAAACATGTACATCACCTATCCTTAGGTGATTATCAAAACAAGAACCAATTTTCCGAATCGATTTTTGAAAAACAATCATCTGTTTTTGAATGTTTTATTACAAGGTTTTGAACCCTCAATTGTAAGGTTTTGAACCCTCTGTTATATGGTTTTGAACCCTTTTCAGTTTGGTTTTTGGCCTTGTGCCTTCAAATTTTCAAAATCCCGTCAAACGTTTTGGGTTTTAAATAATGTGAACATGTGCAAACTGGAAGGGTGAATTCCTGTATTCTGGGTTTTCTGTCTAGGCAAGCACTTCGTATACATCTCAACCAGATGCGAGACCAGTTGTGCTTACCTGGGAATTCTTGGAGTGAGTGTTCACTTATAGGCGAGCATGTCTTCGCTAATACATTATTTTTGACCCATTTACTTTGATTAGTCACTGTGAGTCGTTTGTTTGCTTTGTGATACGGACGAATGACCACCATCTATGCTGTTTGCAATTCTTGTTTTTATCATCTCATTCTTTTTATCCAATCATCTCACTCGTTCCTTTTCATGTTTTCCTCTTTTAGAATGCCTCCTCGACGCGACAATCTGATTGCGACTGCCGAACTGGCAGAAATTATTGCGGAGCAAATGGCTGCTCAATTTCCAAATCTATTTGCTCAATGGAACCAAGCCAACAATAACAACAATGTTCCATGCAAATACAAGGATTTTAACCAGGCTAAACCACTCAAGTTTAGTGGTTCTGAAGGAGCAACTGGGCTTCTTCAGTGGTTCGAAAGCATTGAGAATACTTTTCGCCACGTGCAGTGCCCGGATAATCGCAAGGTCGAGTTCTCCTCGAGCGTGTTTCAGAAGAGGGCTCTTACATGGTGGAATGGGGTAATGAGAGACCGAGGCGCGGAAGTTGCTCTCGCACAGACATGGGCTGAACTTAGGGCCCTGATGATGAGGGAATTCTGTCCTCGCCATGAGCAGCGAGCGTTGGAGAAAGAGTTTGATGTTTTGAAGCAAGATAGTGGTGAGCACAGGGCTTATACTGATCGGTTTGAAGAGTTGAGTCTGCTTTGCCCAACAATGGTCACCCCACTCGACAAGGCTATCGAGAGATACATCGATGGCCTACCTGACTCGGTACAAGACATTCTTACTGGTAGTAACCCTGCCACACTTCGTCAGGCGATCGAGTTATCTGCAACATTGACTGAGTCGCAGATCCGGAAGAACAAGCTACACAGGAAGGGTGACAAGGGCAAGAAGCAGTCGGCTGACAAGGAAGATAGCAAGAAAGGTCAAAACTTGAATGGAAAGAACTCTGGTTCTTCGAAGAGGGCAAAGAAGCGTAAGGCTTCCCAAAACTATGCTGTCACTACCCAAGCTAATCAAGCAGTTCCCAACCAACCTGCACAGCCTCCAGCGAAGAAACCCTATTCAGGGAATGCACCTTTGTGCAATAGATGCAACAGTCACCACCAGCCGCAACTTCCATGCCGTTTCTGTACTAACTGTGGGAAATCAGGCCATATTGCCAATGTTTGTCGGTCTGCTCAGAATCCCGCGGTTCCGAACCCGGCTCAACAAGTTGCTCAGCCTCCTGCTCCGCAACAGGGTCCAGCTGCACGACCACAATACCCACCAGGTGCTTGTTACAATTGTGGGGATCTGACCCACTATAGGAATCGGTGCCCAAGACTGGCGAACCAGAACCAGAACCAGAATCAGGCTCCGGCTCGAGGCCGAGTTTTTAACATGAATGCCCAAGAGGCACAGGCTGACGATAATGTGGTGAACGGTACGTTCTTTATTAATAATCAGCCTGCATATGTTCTTTTCGATTCCGGTGCCGATAAGAGTTTCGTGTCTTTGTCTTTTGAGCCTATGCTTCGAGTGTCTAGAACGAAACTAGGAAAACCTTTGACAGTAGAAGTTGCTAGTGGTGAACCCATTATTCTTGATTCTGTTCTACGCAACTGCCAGTTGAACCTGAATGATCATCTTTTCCCTATCGATCTCACGCCTATGCAACTTGGAAGCTTCGACGTTATTATGGGAATGGATTGGTTATCCAAGCATCACGCAGAGATAGTTTGTTCTGAGAAGATTGTTCGTGTGCCGCTTTCGTCAGGCGAGATTCTGCAGGTTCAAGGTGAGAAGCCTATCGGTGGTCTCAAACTCATGTCTTGTTTTAAAGCTCGGAAGTATTTGCGGAAGAACTATGTGGCTTTCTTAGCACATGTTACAGAAGATAAAGGCAAGGGTAAGTCTATTTCAGATATTCCTGTCGTTCGGGATTATTCTGAAGTGTTCCCTGAAGATTTACCTGGTCTACCTCCAGCACGCCAAGTCGAGTTCCGCATTGATCTCGTACCTGGTGCAAATCCCATTGCCAGAGCTCCATATCGTCTTGCACCATCTGAGATGCAAGAGTTGTCCAAACAACTTCAGGAGCTCTCTGACAAAGGTTTTATCCGTCCCAGCTTTTCACCTTGGGGTGCTCCCGTTCTCTTTGTCAAGAAGAAGGATGGATCCTTTAGGATGTGTATCGATTATCGTGAGCTTAACAAGCTTACCATCAAGAATCGATATCCCCTACCTCGCATCGATGATCTCTTTGATCAGTTACAAGGCGCTTCTTATTTTTCGAAGATTGATCTGCGATCTGGATATCATCAACTTCGGGTGCAAGAAGAAGACATTCCGAAGACAGCGTTCCGTACTCGTTATGGGCATTATGAATTCACAGTCATGCCATTCGATTTGACTAATGCTCCTGCTGTTTTCATGGACTTAATGAATAGGGTCTGCAAACCTTATTTGGATCAGTTCGTCATTGTTTTTATAGATGACATCTTGATATACTCTAAGACGCAAGCTGACCACGAGCAACATCTTCGTCTTACTTTGGAACTCCTAAAGAAAGAGCAACTTTTCGCCAAATTCTCCAAGTGCGAATTTTGGCTTAAAGAAGTTCAATTCTTAGGACATATTATCAACGAACGAGGTATTCATGTAGATCCCTCCAAGATCAGTGCGATTAAGGATTGGGATGCGCCTACTACTCCTACTGAAGTTCGTTCTTTTCTTGGTCTAGCGGGTTATTATCGCCGCTTCATAGAAAACTTCTCGAAGATTGCAGTTCCTCTAACTGCTCTAACTCAGAAGAAAATGCCCTTTTATTGGGGGTACAAACAAGAGGAAGCTTTTCAACACCTGAAGCAGAAGCTTTGCGATACGCCTGTTCTATCATTGCCTGAGGGTGATGATGATTTTGTTGTGTATTGTGATGCATCGAAATTGGGTCTTGGCTGTGTTCTTATGCAAAGGAACAAAGTCATAGCTTATGCATCGAGGCAGTTGAAGATTCATGAGAAGAACTACACCACTCATGATCTTGAGTTGGGTGCAGTTGTCTTTGCTCTCAAGATCTGGAGACATTATTTGTACGGTACAAAATGTGTGGTTTTCACTGACCACAAAAGTCTTCAGCATATCTTCAACCAGAAAGAACTCAACATGAGACAACGACGTTGGGTTGAGCTTTTAAACGACTATGACTGCGAAATTCGCTACCATCCTGGTAAGGCGAATGTCGTAGCCGATGCATTGAGTCGTAAGGAACATACTAAGCTTCATTGTGTACGTGTTCAATCTGTTATTCAAGCTCGATCCGATATTCAAGCACGCATTTCTCAAGCTCAACAATCTTGTGTTTCACAAGGATTGATGGATAAGGAATTTCCCTATCACATAACGCCTGCTTTGGAACTGAAGGACAATGGATCATATTACTTCATGGACCGTTTGTGGGTCCCAAGCCAGGATGATCTTCGTACCTTGCTTATGGATGAAGCCCATAAGTCTCGCTATTCTATTCATCCGGGCTCAGATAAAATGTATAAGGATCTTCGTACTCACTATTGGTGGCCTGGTATGAAGAAAGACATTGCCTTATACGTATCAAAATGCCTTACTTGTCTTAAGGTTAAGGCTGAACATCAACATCCTTCTGGTTTATTGGTGCAACCAGAGATCCCAGTTTGGAAATGGGAGAACATTACTATGGATCTTGTTACCAAACTTCCACGCACAAAGAAGGGTCATGATGCCATCTGGGTAGTCGTTGATCGTCTTACAAAGTCAGCACATTTCTTGCCAATCCGTGAGGATTTTCCTACTGACAGACTTGCACAAATCTATGTGGATGAAATTGTAGCTCGACATGGTGTTCCGTTGAACATCATTTCTGACAGAGATGCTCGTTTCACTTCTCACTTTTGGAGAACCATGCAATCTGCTATGGGGACCCAACTTAATCTGAGCACAGCTTATCATCCGCAAACGGATGGTCAATCTGAGAGAACAATCCAGACTCTGGAGGATATGCTAAGAGCTTGTGTGATCGATTTTGGTGGTAGTTGGGATTCACATCTTAAATTGATTGAATTCTCCTACAACAACAGTTATCACACTAGCATCAAAATGGCTCCTTTCGAGGCTCTCTATGGTCGAAAATGTCGTTCACCAGTCTGCTGGAATGAGATTGGCGAGGCTCAAATTACTGGACCTGCCCTTATTTTAGAGACAACTGACAAGGTCAAGAAAGTTCGTGATAACCTTCAGGCAGCTAGAAGCCGTCAGAAGATTTACGCGGACCCAAAACGCAAAGCCTTGGAATTTCAAATCGGTGATCGAGTATTACTTAAGGTCTCACCTTGGAAAGGTGTGATCAGATTTGGAAAGAAAGGAAAACTTGCACCTAGATACGTTGGACCATTCAAGATCGTCGAAAGAATCGGAAAGGTAGCCTACAGACTTGAGTTACCTCCTGAACTTGGAAATGTTCATCCAACTTTTCACGTGTCCAATCTCAAGAAGTGTTCAGCTGATGAAAACTTCTCCATACCGCTTGACGAAATTCGTGTTGGCAAAACACTGAAATTTGTTGAGAAACCAGTGGAAATCATGGAACGTGAAGTCAAGTGGCTTAAACGCAAGCGCATCCCTTTGGTCAAAGTTCGCTGGGAAGCTAAACGTGGACCTGAGTTTACTTGGGAACGCGAAGATCAAATGAAGGCGAAATATCCACATCTTTTTCCACGAGTTTCCTCTAAATAAATTTCGGGACGAAATTTCCACAAGTAGGGGAGACTGTAACAACTGTGTTTGTAATCACTATGAACAGTTCTGTTATCAATAAAACAATGTTATTTCATCACAATGTTTGTTTTGTTATGTTTTACATTTTTCATGTTTTGACTTTTATGTAATTCCAAACTCTACATCACTTTCTGGAGAGTTATACGCAAACTAGTGCGTAAACGTACTCAGTTTAATGCGAGAAATACTCCGGAATATCAACATATACTCAACATACCTTAAATAACCTTTACATAACTTAGAAATAAGTTTTGAAGGCTTTGGTATGGCAAAAACAAGTTAATTCGACTACAGGGACTAAATATGACAAACTGCGAAAGTATGTCAATTTGAACTGTAACGAACATTCCGGAACATGACCATAAGTTAAACACACCTTAAATATCCTTTACATAGCTTAGAAATAGGCTTTGAGGGGTTTGGTGCGTTAAAATAAACTTTTGGGTCATTCAAGGACTAAAAGTGTCAAAAAGTGCACAAGTTTGCATTTTCGCGCATAACTTACGTTCTGAATACATCCGGACATCCAAAAATTTATGTGAGCATGACTACATTATATTTTAGTGTTCGCCTTAAGAAAAATCCATTCGTTACGTCATTTGGATCGTTTTTCGCGCTTATGCGCATTCCGTCGTAATTAAGCGAACATCGCGATCGTACGACCAAACGAACCGACATCTGAGATATTTTTGAGCATGTTTTGAGTTCCCTATACTTTAACTTCATTTTAGAGCCTTAAAATGAGGTTAACGGGGTTCAAACGCATCGAAAAAGGCCTTAAACACGTGCAGGGACCATTTCTGCCAATTTTGAAACAATTCTGAAATATGGGGGCAGTGGCGTAGCGCGAGCCCTAAGGGCCTATTCAGTCGCGCTACGCGAGTGCCTTAACTGGACAGAAAACTCAGTTTTGCACTTTCGGGACCAGATTCGATGTATAAACAGCTGTTTAATTCACAACCACACATTCTAACATGCTTAGTCAGCTGATAAGGATGGATTTTAGGCACCATAACTTTCCGACACTTGTACGGATACGATTAAGGCACGATATTCGACAAGCGATCTTAACGGTTCGGGTATTCCTATAAATACCCATCCACCCCCATTGCTAAAATCACTAGAACTTTGATTTGAGAAACTCTAAGTTGAAACTATTGTTTCATACCTGAGATTTTTGAATTGAGGTTAGCATTCGGGGACCCTTCGTAAGTATTCTTTCGTTCTTTTCCTTATTTTACTGCTTTTCGAGTCAGAAAGTCAAACTTTGTTTGACTTTCAGCGTTGACCAGTAATGGTCAATGCGAAGTTCATTAGAACTTCGCAACATGATTGTAATCACGATGGTCATAGTCCCTTGGGACTATGCCTACTGATTACCACGTTGTCTAGGGTCGTAGGGTAAGCGATCTAATAAATCGCTTATACCTCGAACCCGACCCAGTTTGGTCGATCATTAGGATCCGACCAAATACATTAGGTGACCATAGTTGGTAGGGAATAACCTTCCGAGGTTATACCCTATGGTCACATCGTTTAAGTAGTTGTATGATAGGTAGTTTATATGCCTTAGGTAAATTACCAGAATACCCTTTTCATGTATAATTGGTAATTAAGCATATGTAACCTAAACCTTTGTCACATAACTGATTATGTAACATGTTTAGGCATATAACACTTGTCATAGGGCTAGTTAGGCGGTCCAAACGCGTTTCACGCGCACGACGCGTTAAAGTAGCATAAGCTTCCTAAACGGGTCGTGATGGGTCGAAAGCAATTATGTTAGGTTTCAATTAGTATGTAGGCTTTGTTAAACCATATTACACGAGTCTCAATACTCGTTTGGTTTACGAACCCTCATGCTACCCAATCTTCCGATTTAGGTCCGGTTTATTAACATAGTTACCTATATTAGGTGCCGTTTGATTCCGAGATCTCTTGCATTGCTTGGTGATTATCTTTAGACAACTGAGCAATCTCAAGTGAGTACATAGACCCCTCTTTTACTGTTTTCCAAACTGTTTTGGGGTGAAACACATGTGCCTACTTGTTACTTTCATGCTTTCCTGTTTTAACATCATATACTGCTATGTTCGTTAGTACATTATAGTACATGATTTTATGACATTTCATGCTAGGTGTGCCCATTATGTGCATTACTTAGTACATCGTTTTACATGACATTTCACGCTATGTATGTTCATTTGATTACATACTTAGTGCATTGTTTTCACATGCTTACATTTTGGTATAACATTTGGTTTGTTTACATGGGACAATACATTCATTAACATTAGCTACGCCGTTCGTTAGTAGGTAGTGGTACCATAGGAATTGACAACTCCCGTTCCGGACATCCCAGGGAAAGGGGATGAAAGGAATGACCGAATTCGATGATATAAGACAGATAGACCTTTAATTTGTTTAAAGGGTTTATCACCACAGTCACAAGGCTTGGATGTATGCATTTTCACAATACCGCATAAATGTTCATATTAAATATTTGCATGCATTTTTCCACAAAGACATAAGATTGATTTAAACCATGTTTTACTTCAATATTTTGTTTTTGTGCATATGGTTTAGTTGAGACATTTCACTTGCCATACATGACATTTTGACATAGACATTTTTCACAAAGACATTTGACAAAGATATTTGACATAGACAATTGACATGGATAATTTGACATAGACATTTGACATGGATATTTGACATAGACATTTGACATGATTTACATTTGACACATAACATGTTTGACAATTGTTTCACACTACATGATTTACATCTTGACATGAACACTTTGACATATTATTCAATACATTTTGACAATTTGTTTAAACATAGACTTCTCACATTGGTTGGTTTGGTTTGATTAAGTGATTAAGTAACGATGCGTGTGTAATATGATACAAGCATGGTGGATACGCCGCTGGTACTTCCTATATATAAGTGTTTGTATGGTATTACATGGCGTAACGTTATTTGAATCATTTCAGTTTGAGACATAGAACATTTTATACAAATAACATGCTTTTCACAAGACATTGAGTTACAAACAACTTATCTTATACAAACACATTTTTACATGGTTATTTATTTAACCTGACATTTACTTATACATATCATCTGACCTTATTGTTTTCAAATGATTTACAAGACAAAGCAAAGTACGGGGTTCATGATTAAACATTTTCTTAAACTCAAGTCATGAATCCTATTTTCACAAAACCTATGTATCTCACAGGCATTTTTATGCTGACGTACCTATTTTCACATGTGTTTTCAGGTGCTTTTCCATAGGATGTTGATCATGATACTAGGGCGGACCTGTGCCTTAGAGACTTTAAAAGATGATAGACTATGTTTAATTATGTTCTGAACTCTTTAATTTCCTGTTTGAAACAATGTAACACCTTTGTTTATAAATAAAATACAACTTTGTATGCCATGGTTATGAAACAATTAATTCTGTTACAACACTCCCTGACGTTTCCGCCACGTTTTGTATGTTACACGTGGTCGGGGTGTGACATATCATTTCCTCTTTTTGACAACAAAACTCATTTTTGCATTTTTCAATGTTTTTGACTTTTTTTTTAATTTTCTAATTTTTTAAAAATTTTTCTCCCCCTAAAATCAAAATATGTTTCAATTTTGATTTTCTGGGAAAATTTGAAAACGAACTATACAAACTTGACAACATGATGAGAATCACTTCAATTCTCCATTCACTTGGCATAAACAATCAGAACTCCCCCTGACAACAAAACATTTTCCCATAGTGATTTCAAAACACTTAAGTTTGTTTTAATCAAAATGGTTTTTTCCGGAAAATAAGTTTTGTGTACCAACCACTTATAGGTTCGGGGACATCACATCATCTTGTTCATTTTAACCACATGTAGATTTATCATTTTTCGATTTTAAACCTCAACACCACTTGTAGAAAATCAAGTACAACTTAATGTCCCTGATTTACCACTTGTAAATCGAAATATCACTTTCGTGAATTTCTCAAGAAAGATGCCGATTCATGCTCCACTTTTACCAACCTGGGAGCTCCGGCAAGTCAGGTTTTTCATTTAAACAGATTCACCCAAGCCTGACTGACCTTGGGTGTTTTTGAGCAATCATCACTCACTTTCTTTTCAACTTTTTGTTTTGAATTTCCGTTTGACAATGATGGAAAATTTGCATCATCTATTGTCTTAACGGAAATATTACCTTTTACCTCAACACATGGCTCTTCTGGCTTTGACGAACCAGAATCATTGCCTGAATGCGGCTTGTCTGACTTTGATGAGCCAGATTCATCGCCAACTTGTGGCTCCTTTGTTTCCGAAGAAACAAATTCATCACCAACAATTTTCTTCTTCTTCTCCCTCTTTCGTCCTCAGATTTGTATCTGATGAATTCATCTTGTTTGACTTGTCATTCTTTGGAGAGCAAGACGATTTGTCAGAACTTTTATCTGTTTTACCAGTTGTATCCGAGGACAAAATCCTCTCGAGATATTCTCTTGCTTTCATCCTCTCTTTCCTCAGTCTGTCTTTCTGCCCCTGTGAAAGCTTTACTTTCTTTTCTAGAACTTTCTGTTCTTTGGGCTTCTCTTCAACTTTGACTGATTTCTTTGCCTTTTTCTGAGATTCAGCCCTCGATCTTTCATTTGATCTCATTGGGCAATCTCTGGCAATGTGTCCTTTGATATTGCATTCAAAGCATCTTCTTGTTTCATAACTCCAGTTCTGGCA
This sequence comes from Helianthus tuberosus, assembly GCA_030545235.1. NCBI lineage: Eukaryota > Viridiplantae > Streptophyta > Magnoliopsida > Asterales > Asteraceae > Helianthus > Helianthus tuberosus. The sequence continues at coordinate 169,523,163 of CM060354.1, read as the reverse complement.
GTTAACAGCAATGTTTCCTCGAACACCACAAGAGTAACACACTCTGTTATCATACCATTCACCACTTTCACACCAAACACTCAGATCATAGCATTGTCTGGCTTTGTGGTAATTATCAATCCTCCTGAAAGCTGGATTTGGCTTTGAAGCACTGTGGTCAAACCTGCACCACTTATTACCAACAGTTTTTGAGTTTTGATTTTCCAATTTTTGTGGTTTTTTATCACGATTGGATGATTGAACTGATGAGCTTTTATTTTCTTTTTGAAGACTTTTCGGTTTTTTATCTTTTTGTTTTTGTTCCACATTCTTCTTTACAGGTTTTTGCGTTGAGCATTCACCTTTTTCAGTAGAATATAAAACAGTTTCTTTAAACATTTCATTTAACTTCAAAAATATTTTTCTTTTTTCAATTTCATCATCAGTTTTCTCATCACAATCTTCAACTTTGACTTTGTCAAAGTTTGTGACATCGTCACTTATTGGCACAAAATTGATCGGTTTTGGACATGGATAATCTGATGTTGATGACGAAGTCTCAAAACCTTTCAATTTCTTCTCAAGCTCGTCAATTTTATTCCGAGCAATTTCAGCTTCATTTTCAAGCCGAATGATTTTCTGAAGATGAGTATTTATTTCAATCTGTTTTTCAAGATTATTTTTAAAAATAACAGATTTTTCATCTTCTAAAACCTTCATTTGACTTTGAAAATCATTTTCAATTTTCAATTTTTCATTTTCAAAACCTTTTTCCTTTTCTTTCAAATTGTTATTTTCTAATGTCAAACTGTCCAAAACACTTAACAGTTTGACATTTTCAGATTTCAATTTCTCATAATTTTCCTGTAAAACGGGAATCTGTTTAACATCAGTTTGCTTCTTATCTTTCATCTTTTTGATTTCCAATGTCAAACTTTCCGCATCCTTCAAGAGTTTAACATTTTTAGCCTCAAATTTATCACATTTAGAGCACACTGATTCAGAACCAGATTCTTCTTTCATTAAAACTTTCTCTTCCTCTTTCTTGTATGTTCCTGCACAAAAAATTTTAACGAAATCAAGAGGATTCAAATTCTTATCAATACAACAACCCCTCTTATTGTCATAGTTCATGACACTTTTTGCTGCAAGACACACACAAACTCTTTTGTCTATTTCAACAATTACATCCAAACTCATTTTATCTAAATTTCCTTTTATTTTATCCATCAATTCTCTCTTTTTCTTGTTATTTTCATAATCATATGCTTTGAGCTTTTTGATAAAATATTTTGGATGTAATTTTGAGAACCCAGAAAATCCAGAATCTCTTTTAAGATTTTTTTAAAAAATCATCCCATCTGCAGGTAATGCATCTGCAAGCTTTGATACTTGTTCAGCATCTGTCAACTTTATCTCATATATTTTCAATTTGTCCAGCAAATAGTTAAATCTACTTTTCAACTCCTCAAATGTCTCATTCTTTTTACACAGAAAATTTTCAAGTCGCATAATCCAAATCCGTTTATCATCTTGTTCATAACTGCTTGCTCTATACTAACAATATCCATCATTTAATCGTTAAATATGATCATTTTCTTTTTCATCAAACATTTTTGCCATATTTCAAACACAACCTGTTCAAACAAAATACCAAGTTCAAACTAGATCCCCTTTCAAACGGAACCCTTTCAAATGGAACCCTTTCAAACGGAATCCTTTCAAACGGAACCCTTTCAAACGGAACCCTTTCAAACGGAACCCTTTTCAAACAGAACCCTTTTCAAACGGAACCCTTTTCAAATGGAACCCTTTTCAAACGGAAGGGTCAGTTTCAAACGGAAGGGTCAGTTTCAAACGGAAGGGTCAGTTTCAAACTGAACACCAGGTCTCGTTCAAACGGAAATGGTCAATTTCAAACTAAAGGGTCTATGACGTCATCATTTGTCGAACAATTTCAAACGGACTCAAGTGTTTTATCAAGTTTTAGTTCGAATTAAAGTCCAAAACTCTCAAGGATTGGTTAAAACACTGTTATGTACATTATATGTGAAAATCAGCCGTTTTTAACCGTGAAAAGTATCAATTTTATGAAAGAAGGTGTAGAAAATCAGAATTTGCTAGCTAAAACGAGCTAAACGGTAAGAACCCTTCCTCCTGAGCTCTGATACCACTTGTAGGATCGTGAAACGACCTAACGAGTCGATCAGAAGAGTGCTCAGACAGAATCAGAGGCGGAATTCATTGATTCTGTCTTCGTTTAGCTTGGATTCACTATTAATTGTCTCGTATATTGATCTCTGAACAAATTACAAGCTGGAGACACTTCGACAGCACCTCGGCGTCGGAATCTAGAATGTTACAAATGAATTCGTTTGAAGAGTATTTATAGGCCAAGCACTTCTGTTTGAAAGTGGCACAGCCATGTTCAAACGGACAGCCATCTTCAAACAGACAGCCATCTTCAAACAGACTGGCACTCTTCAAACGGACTGGCACTCCTCAAACGGAATGGCCTCAAGTACATCTAAAACCTACCCTATTTCTCGTATAACGTGCCCTGATCTATCAATTCTAGTATAAGACTCGATACAAGACGAAGTCGATAAACGTATGCACTAACAGGATTTAAGCGTTTTTATTTATTTTTATCATTCTATAGTAATAAACTCATCAAATTATTACTAAAATGATTATCAGTTGCCTTGACAGGCTGTGTTAACAGTATTTTGTCGGTATACACGCTGCATCGCGCGGTATGCGCTCAAACTCGAAAAATAGAGTTTCTTAGCATTTTAATTTAATTTTCCTCACGAATAGGATTAAAATTATTATTCTAATCATAACAGGCTATTTTTAGGATTTTAACACTAATCGGGTGGTCACCGACGTTCGTTTCGCATTTTAACCGTTACGCGATAAGCGTTTATCTTATCGTTGCCAACATAATTTTTTATCAAAGTTTAATTTCCCCAACTCATTAAATTTCACATATAAACATCATAACCAGTCAAATACAGCCCTGTTACCTATTCACAACACGTGTTACAATTGTACAGTACGGCCTGAAAAGCCGGGTGTCACAGTCTCCTCCTGTTTAGGAATTTTCGTCCCCGAAATTTTTACTCTACAGGTTTTTTTTTCTCACTAAATAAAAATAGCAAAAACAAGTTTAATGAATATAGTCTTGTAGTTTCTGCGAGAAACTTTGATTCTTACGAAGAATCCTCATAGACCTATATTACACACATCTTTGATTCCTAATCTCACGTCTCAACGCTCTCCACCCTTTCCAAAGTTCAACATTTTCAAGCACTTAATCAAGAAGATTAAGTCAAAATTCCACCAATTCGGGTTCTACATACGTATATTTACATATACATTACCTCGTACCTAAGATAGTCTGAGTTTACACCCGATTGATCCAACTCGAGATGGGCTCTCGAAAGAATCAAATCTCATAAACTCGTCTTCCTTCCTTCTTGCATTCATTCCAGATATCCACAAATAGCCAAATCAATAAATCGCATACACGACTAGAATGCTGTAATCGCCTGTCCGGTTATTAGCATAACTCTTCTAGCTATACATACTACTTCTACGGTGCTTCGATAAACTTCCGTTTATTTTCCAAACAAATCTCTATAAAGAAAAAAATCAGTGTATTATCCATTATACACTTTCTCAACTGATCCCAAACAATACATCATGTACACTACTCCATCCTTATGGTAGCTTGAGCCTATAAGCGGCTGATCCAACTCAAGATGGGCTCTTGAAAGGACCTAATCATCGTGGCTCAGTTCTTCTTTTCTCTGCTAAACCTAATAATATCTCTGCAAGATAACTCTTTTAACAGAACCAAATCTTCAATCTAGAATCGCAATAGTTCCTTCAATTGTCCATGTAATCCTTCTGTTGATCAATTGGCGACTTTTAACCTTCCCTCGATCCAGGAAAATCCTGTCGCTGGTTTCCTAGATAAACTAAGGTCTGGTTAATTGTCCTTTGTCATGTTAGCTCAAAATAATGGTGATCAACACTTCCATCCAAGCAAGGCTTCAAATGGAGCAACCTGAATACTTGCGTGTTAATTATTATTGTAAGATAACTCTGCCAAGGGTATGTGAGTATCTTAACTTCCTTCGGAATCCATCTTACTCGCTCCCAACTTTTCTTTCAAGGGTCCGAAAAGCTTCTTTCTACTTTTCTGTTCAATAAATCCTATTTTTCCTTTTGGGGTTATTAGTGTCGAAGACTGCACTAATTTAGAGAAATTCTTAATAAATCTCCGGTAGCACCCAGCTAGTCAAATGAATCATCGTACTCCCGACGGGGTCTTTGGCGCCCTCATCATTCACCAACTCCATAGTTAACTTCAAATGTTACTCATGTTTCCCCTTGGTTCGCACATAGGCAAGTATGTCGTCGATGAGTAAAATCACGAATTTATCCGATTAGGGTTTCCATACCCTGTTTATGAGATTCATGAATATAAATGGTGCATTAATTTAGTCAAAAGGCATGACCAATAACTCGTAATGGCCATATTGTGCTCGAAAAACAGTCCTCGGAATATCTTTGTCAGCAACCTTCAACTGATGATATCCTAATCGTAGATCGATCCTCGTGTAGCAGCTGGATCCCTGTAGCTTGATCGAACAAATCGTCAATCCTCGGTAAAAGGGTACCGATTCTTGATAGTCAACTTGTTCAGTTCTCTAAAATCAACACACACCTTGAAGGATCCATCCTTCATCCTCACAGCAAAATAGACGCGCCTCAAATCGAAAAGCTTGATCGAATGAAACCCTTGTCCAGAAGCTCTTGAAACTGACTCGACATTTCTATCATTTTCAAACGGTGCTTAATCTATAAGGAGATTGTGCAAATGGGTGCAGCACCGGGTACCAGATCGATTCGGAATTCGATCTGTCTCGCAGGGGTCAATCCAGGTAAGTCTTTTTAGGAAAACTTTTGGATAATTACGAACAATAGGAATCTCTCTGATATTCCTACATTTGGCCTTCATATCCACCATGTTAAAAAAGAAAGCAGGATAGCCTTTTCGCAACAACTTGGGCATCCTCATAACACTGACGAACCTCAACTATCAACACTCGACACTCGACATTCAACTAGGTCGGTCTTCGTGAAAATCTTTCGCCTCTCAACCGCCATCAGGATGAGGTATCCTATCTAGCTTCTTCAAGCGATAGTCCCCACTTCATTCTTAGATAATCAATCCATCATCGCATCTACGTCAAAGCTCCCCAGCTCCACTGAAAATATACCAACACTAGAACTACAATCTCCTAACTAAATATTACAACCGCGAACGACCTCACTAGTTTCCATCAACTTACCAATTGCTAGTTCTATCGGGCACTTTATACTCAGCTTACTTGTTGGTGAACACAAAAATGGTTCAGAGTTTTTCGAACAAAACTCAAGTCAGCTTTGGTATTAAAAGTATGAACATAGATTGGTTTTTGATTTGAAACATACCGGTATCAACAGCAAGATCGTCTCATGCCTTCCCAACGTTTAGCTCGAACGCTCTACCCCTGGCATCCTGACCCTTCATTTTCAGACAATCTCTTTCGAAATGTCCTTGTTAACCACACTCGTAGCATCCCTCGAGTGTACCTCCCTCCGATGTACTCTTAGCATAGCACTCGCGGGTCATATGTCTAGTCCGACTACATCTGGCGCACTTTCTCCGCTCATCCTCGTGAATCTTCTTCTCAAAACTACTCATGCCATCCCTGGCATTATCCTTTCTAGAACGGCTAGAACTGGCTACATACGCCTTCCTCGAACTGCGTTTCCTATCATGCTTCTCATCGGTTTCCTTTCTCGAACTCTCAGACTTTCGCTTTCGCGAATCCCCAGATCTAGGCTCGGAATGCGGAATTATTTGAATGGTCGATCCGCTGTGACGGCCCGACATCACGCATACCGTTGCCACGTCATTGCATAGGGTACCAGCAAATGATCTTGGGTTACAACCCTGGATTGTTTTATGTGTACATCTACGTACTGTTCCCAAAGTTAATGAAAAATCAGAATTACGCTCTGATTATATCATAACACAGGAACTACTAAAACTTTCCGATCATTATATCACTTGAAGGGTTTCCGATCTGTGTCCCACCAAGACTATGCCCATGAGCATCACGTCCACGTTCTTGGCCATTATTTTGGTTAGCATCGCGCTGTTCCATGGCAGTGTTAACGTGTTGGGCTATGAGTTATGCCAACTCTTCCGGGGTAATAGGTAGTCCAGAACCCTGTTTCGCTTTTGGGCGGCATTTCGTCGTTTCTATTATTTACAACAATAATAATCACATAAGACGATGACCAAAAATAATTCAATCATTAAAAGGTAGTGGACCGAACATTGCGCATGTATAATATCCACATATTAATGAGAACAATTCTTAAACCAAAAGAAACCCATTTGATATTTATACCAGAAATTTACAAAACTTGTTTTTAGTACTAAGACTAATCAAAATTCGGCATGTCTACATCAACACCCGCAACAAGTCTGTATGAAATTTCCTCCTAAATATCTGAAAATTTGGCATGCAAGCCATAAATAGGGTTTATCAAATGAGACATACGAAACAAACAACAGAAACAATCAACAACTAACGCTTCAATTCCTGGAAGTCCAACATCTTCCTAACAAGCTCTTCTAGCTCATCATAACAGTCCATTTGTCCTCTAAGTCCTTCATCGTCTCCATGCCTCCGTGTAACGTGGCGAACTGATGATCATAGTGAGAGCGATTGACCCAAACCCCTTTCTGCCTCTTCAAAGTGGACGATGTCTTAACTCTCGAAGTCGATGCGATCTCTGTAATAGGTAGGGTCCTCTTCCTACGACGAGTGTAGACTAAAAGAGGTGTAGCAAAACACGTGACTCGAGTAACGAAATAGACGATTCTGTAATGACGGGCGAAGGAATCTCAAGTGTAGGTTCGACATTATCAATGAGCAGGTCTACTAATGGCTCAATAGGCCGAGACGTGACATATCGTAACCGTACAAAGTAAGTGTGTGATCAACGTGAATAGTAACACATAAGGCCTAAATAAACAGAAAATCACGTATGCACATAGACACATAAGGGTTTTCATATATGATAAACTTTTCCATGTTTATTTATTTAAAAATCTTGGCTTCAAGAATTTTGGACTTTTAAATCTCAAAATTCTTCGGTTGAAGTCTAGTGTTTTCCTCCGAAAACATCTAGTTCGCTAACAGCCATTGGCTCTGATACCAACTTCTGTCACACCCCAAAAACGTCGCAGCGGAATATAAAATGTAGTGGTGACGGAAGCTGGTGCCCATTTGTATCTTGCTGAATGATGCATCGTAATGTTGGACATTCCACTTAATTAAAACATAGATTTTAAAACATGAAGTCTTAAAGTCCGTTACAATCACACCATAGTTAAATTGTTTTGATCCTTATGGATCTTATCACATTTAGTCCCAGAAAGTTTAAAAGTCAGTCCAACATTTTAAGTAACAGAACATGCATCAATGATGTGCTGAAAATGGGTTAACTAAATTAACTAAATTTACCCTAATTCTAGACTCTCTAAGTTTTAAATTTATAAGACTAAGACTCTCTAAACCCTAAAACACACAACCGGCAAGTGTACCGATCGAGTGTAGTATAGCCTAAGGAAGTCCGAGTATCGAACCCAAGAGACTCTACTGATTACGCTAAAGACTCTATCTAGACTAAAACTGACACGACTTAACCATTTGTTTATTGATGGGGGGTTTTCTAAAAATCCTAAGAATGCAAATAACGACTAAACTAGCTAAAGAACTAACGCGAACTTGGACGAAGACTCTGACCAGAGATGATGAAGACTACCTAGGCTGGACGCAAGCTAAACTCAGAATGGATCTCTATTCGATGATTTTGTGGTGTGGAACCGGGATCTTAAGATGCTAAACCTATTAAGACACCACTAAGCCCCTCAAACACTCTCAAGGCGATTCTTGTGGCACTACCTAGGCTGTTACGCTTACCGGTTTTCTAGATTTCTTTTCCGTCCTCTAGTTTCTTGAAAGTGCCTATATAAGACGCTCTACTTTGCCGCGCGAACGTCTAAAGCGACTACGGGCTCTAATCTTAGCTTAATAGACTATGGAATGTTAAGGACTTATAACCAAACCTAGACCTATTAATACCCTCGAGCTTTTCCACGACGAGTTTAGCAGCACACTTGATTTTATTAGATTACTAAAGATTACTTCTAAGGTTACTTACTCGATTTTCACCCTAAAGGATCAAAGATTTATTATGTGATATAGACACTCACCAAAACCTAAAACCCTAGCCCGACTCTATTCCGTGATAAAGACCGTCACCAAGAATCGAACGAAGCAATAAACAATAATAAAATAATCACAAGCACACATACGCACCAAGTTAGAAATCCATAGCTTTTACAGTACAAGAAAGATCCACAACCACGACAAAAATCGAATAAAGAAACAAACTTTATTAAGCTATTGTCATAACCTAGGTAGTACGAGAAGTTTAGCCGAATATCATGTCTAAAAATATAGTATCAATAAATATCAAATCAGAATTCATCTTGTAACAAAGTAAAACGAACGAAAAATAAGGAAACAGGAAGTTTAAACCCGTATTCTTCACTCCCGAACGCTCCAAAGTGTCACCCGATGATTCCACGCTTCCCGAGTACTCCAAAACCTTCAAATCAGCCTCTAATGATGCAAAAGAAGTCCCAAAATTCGTATCCTCGGCTGATTCCGTCCGTCTAATGTTACGTGTCCCCTCTCAGCCGTCCAAGAATGATATTGTATTTGTATGATTATTGGCGGTGCACATGTGGGCTGGGCCCCTTTACCGCCTCCAACTCCTTTTTGCGTCTCATCGTTCCTCATAAGATTGATTCATTCAATATATAACATAATATATTTAAAAGTTGACTTCCAAAACCCAATCATCACTTTTCACGAAATAGGTTGGCCTGGGATTGCTTTTGGCAGCCCAAATTTCATCATAATTGACATTTTAAGCCCACATAAATCTTGAGGTTATGTCCACTTGACTTGATTACAGCTGTTCGATGTAGTTCAATATATAATATTTGTTTTCTTTTTCCTTGTGTTGCACCCTAACAATAGAATGAGCTTGAACCAATCAAGAAAAATAGCGGCAATTTTAATTCGGCCACTGGCGGTCTAATCTACCCAACTAGCTGGTTATTTATTTATTACTCATTTTCGCTCCATTTGCACAGAACCTGTCCCACCACAATATAATATAATAAAGCACTAAAACTAAATAAAAATAAATAAAACCTGTACAAAAATTATACAATTTACACGGGACAAATATGCGTATTTTACCCCACATCAAATATCCCCACACTTAACCTTTTTTTCGTCCCCGAAAAAGAATTATGCAAAACGGAATCATAGTCGGAATAATCATACGGGCCAAAGTATAAGTTATTTTATTAAAACCGAAACTCGTGTTAGCCGCGATTGCAAGTATATCGATCCACTTAAACCCAACCCAGTTCTGAGCCCTTATCATGCAATTTAGTTCAAGTTCGATCAATCTACCTAGGGTCTCACACTAAGAATTGCAAGTCCACCTAATCCCCCCTCAAGCTTATAGGACAAAAGGAACAACCACTGGGTTATTTCCTAACCGTTTTATACCAAGATAAAGAGAGTTTAAAATCAAATCTATTTTTCCATTTTTTTTTCTTGCTTTTTTCTCTTTTTTTTTTCATTCGTGAGACTAGACGATGCTTTCCCTAACCCAGCGGTATTCCGACTGTAGAGTCGCTATCCCCAATCACAGATTACATAGGTTTCGGTACTTTTATTCGGCAAGTCGATTTCACACATCCCAGAGGCATTCCGGCTGTAGAGTCGCTATCCCCAACTCGGATTACATAGGCCTGTGCTACTTTCATTTAGTTTCTAGCTCACTTTTTATTCTATTTTTTTTTCAGCGAGATAATGACAAAAAACTCTAACGATCTTAGCTTATAACGGCATCCCTTATACTATTTTTGGCGGTTTCAATTTCCCCACTTTCCCTAGATGAGAACCCACTAGTAGACCGACAATTAGGTAATTTAAAATCAAAGAAACCCAGAACCGAATCAAGCCTACCCGCATATCCCAAACTAGACACAAGCACGATTATTTTAATCTCATATTATCATTATTTGAACCCGAACAAAAACCCGACTTTTCTATCATTTTCCGTTTTTATTTTTGCAAACTTCTTATTTCAAAAGACATTTTTTTCATTTTTTTCAATTTTTTTGGATTTTTCAATTTTTAATTTTTTTTTGTATTTTTCGATTTTTATGACTCAAAAGACACTAACTAAACGATAGTTCCCATCCCCACACTTAAACTCTACATTGCCCTCAATGTAGGATGGAAACCGACTCAAAAACTAAAAATAAATAAGAAATAAAAAACACAGGGCTAATTGGAAAGGACTTAGCTGGTTTTATTCGCGTGTAAGCTGCAAACACTCTCGTCCAATCCAGCTCGATCGTATAGCATTTCATTCGTGATCGGCCTTGACACTGACTGACATGCTTGATAAATGCCTGAAATCTGATAAGCAGCTCCAAAATCACCCGAATGGAGATTGAGTACGGGTGGTACATATTCAAACCTGCATCAACAAAAACAAGCAAAATACCAAAGCAATACCAACTCGAAACACAAAATAGGCTCAAAAACTACTAACTTAGACACATGGTACAAAATAAAAGACTCAAAATACACCACCGAAAATATACCAAATAAATAAAATTACAAACTCTACAAAACCTCCCCACACTTGAATTTAATCAGGAGGTTTCTCTTTGACCTGGACCCTGTCTAACCCGTTTAATTCCACCCGAACCTCAAAAATACTTAAAAAATTATTGGTGGAATTATAAAATATTTGAAAAATTTTAAACGAGTCAGACCACCAAAACTTAAACTTACCTGGAAGAAACCGGATGCGTGGCATGTAATGAGAAGACCGGTCATGTTTGAACTTCAATGGCTCCTTCTTCTCCGTCTTGTACCAGCCTTCGATCCTCTTCCAATCTCCGTTCTTCCCTTTTCTTGCCTTCTCCCGTGGTTTTGTTGATTTTGAAGTTTCATGTATCACTAATACCATGGGCCAGCTGTGGTGCTCTTCTTCTTCCACCACTCTCGCGGGATGATCCCCACACTTAGTTTCTTTGTCTAGGGTAGGTTCTTCTTCATCAACTTTTAAACCCTCTAACTCTAAATCTAAAAGCTCATCCTCTCTAGACAACTTAATTTCGACCTCTTCATCTTCTTCCTCTACACCAAACATCAAACCTATTGATTCTCCTAAATCTACTTCCTCTTCCATCACTTTTTCTTTTTCTACTTCATCAAACATCCAACCAATGGAATCCCCCAATTCCACTTCTTCTTCAATTACTTCTTTCTTCACTAACGACCTCTGATACGCTGCCCATTCTTCTTCATCTATTTCATCATCAGAGTCACTCCCGAAGTCATATATAATACCCTTCTGAACCGGAGGTGGGACTTCGTCGTCCATTATCGTCTCCGTGACTGGAATGATCTCCTCATCTGACTCTTCTTCTACTTCCTCTAGGTCTTCTCCCTTCCATCTCTTATATGCAGCCAATTGGGCATCTATCTCTTCATCACTACACGAGAAATCAATTATTAACTGACCCGTATTCTCTTCTCGGTCTTCCTCTAACTCACCCCGCTCTCGAACTAACTCCTCTACTGTTTTTTTACTTCTCTCTGTAATTTCAGCCATGCTTTCCAGGGTAGCCTGATTTTGCGCCATTATCTGAGCGAACATCTCTTCTATCCTACTCATACTACCCTCAAAACCTCTATCGCTCGTTTGAACCAGGTTACATTGCGGCTGCTGATATAGATCATTGTAATATGGCCGATTATCATAACCTTGCAAAGAATACCCCTGTGAAAAATATGGCTGCGGCTGCACAAAAGGGTTAGCATAATATGGCGTAGAGGACCCCTCATATTGGGGGCATTTAACAGTAAAATGAGGTCCTCCACAAATTTCACACATATTTACAAGACTCAAGAAAAATAAAAGACACGGACAATTAGACTCCTACGACTCAAACACACGAACAAATAGCACGGATGTGTCAATTAAGTCCAAACAAAGTAATCAACGCAATCGCCAAGAGTCCCCGGCAACGGCGCCAAAAACTTGATGTGCTGAAAATGGGTTAACTAAATTAACTAAATTTACCCTAATTCTAGACTCTCTAAGTTTTAAATTTATAAGACTAAGACTCTCTAAACCCTAAAACGCACAACCGGCAAGTGTACCGATCGAGTGTAGTATAGCCTAAGGAAGTCCGAGTATCGAACCCAAGAGACTCTACTGATTACGCTAAAGACTCTATCTAGACTAAAACTGACACGACTTAACCATTTGTTTATTGATGGGGGGTTTTCTAAAAATCCTAAGAATGCAAATAACGACTAAACTAGCTAAAGAACTAACGCGAACTTGGACGAAGACTCTGACCAGAGATGATGAAGACTACCTAGGCTGGACGCAAGCTAAACTCGGAATGGATCTCTATTCGATGATTTTGTGGTGTGGAACCGGGATCTTAAGATGCTAAACCTATTAAGACACCACTAAGCCCCTCAAACACTCTCAAGGCGATTCTTGTGGCACTACCTAGGCTGTTACGCTTACCGGTTTTCTAGATTTCTTTTCCGTCCTCTAGTTTCTTGAAAGTGCCTATATAAGACGCTCTACTTTGCCGCGCGAACGTCTAAAGCGACTACGGGCTCTAATCTTAGCTTAATAGACTATGGAATGTTAAGGACTTATAACCAAACCTAGACCTATTAATACCCTCGAGCTTTTCCACGACGAGTTTAGCAGCACACTTGATTTTATTAGATTACTAAAGATTACTTCTAAGGTTACTTACTCGATTTTCACCCTAAAGGATCAAAGATTTATTATGTGATATAGACACTCACCAAAACCTAAAACCCTAGCCCGACTCTATTCCGTGATAAAGACCGTCACCAAGAATCGAACGAAGCAATAAACAATAATAAAATAATCACAAGCACACATACGCACCAAGTTAGAAATCCATAGCTTTTACAGTACAAGAAAGATCCACAACCACGACAAAAATCGAATAAAGAAACAAACTTTATTAAGCTATTGTCATAACCTAGGTAGTACGAGAAGTTTAGCCGAATATCATGTCTAAAAATATAGTATCAATAAATATCAAATCAGAATTCATCTTGTAACAAAGTAAAACGAACGAAAAATAAGGAAACAGGAAGTTTAAACCCGTATTCTTCACTCCCGAACGCTCCAAAGTGTCACCCGATGATTCCACGCTTCCCGAGTACTCCAAAACCTTCAAATCAGCCTCTAATGATGCAAAAGAAGTCCCAAAATTCGTATCCTCGGCTGATTCCGTCCGTCTAATGTTACGTGTCCCCTCTCAGCCGTCCAAGAATGATATTGTATTTGTATGATTATTGGCGGTGCACATGTGGGCTGGGCCCCTTTACCGCCTCCAACTCCTTTTTGCGTCTCATCGTTCCTCATAAGATTGATTCATTCAATATATAACATAATATATTTAAAAGTTGACTTCCAAAACCCAATCATCACTTTTCACGAAATAGGTTGGCCTGGGATTGCTTTTGGCAGCCCAAATTTCATCATAATTGACATTTTAAGCCCACATAAATCTTGAGGTTATGTCCACTTGACTTGATTACAGCTGTTCGATGTAGTTCAATATATAATATTTGTTTTCTTTTTCCTTGTGTTGCACCCTAACAATAGAATGAGCTTGAACCAATCAAGAAAAATAGCGGCAATTTTAATTCGGCCACTGGCGGTCTAATCTACCCAACTAGCTGGTTATTTATTTATTACTCATTTTCGCTCCATTTGCACAGAACCTGTCCCACCACAATATAATATAATAAAGCACTAAAACTAAATAAAAATAAATAAAACCTGTACAAAAATTATACAATTTACACGGGACAAATATGCGTATTTTACCCCACATCAAATATCCCCACACTTAACCTTTTTTTCGTCCCCGAAAAAGAATTATGCAAAACGGAATCATAGTCGGAATAATCATACGGGCCAAAGTATAAGTTATTTTATTAAAACCGAAACTCGTGTTAGCCGCGATTGCAAGTATATCGATCCACTTAAACCCAACCCAGTTCTGAGCCCTTATCATGCAATTTAGTTCAAGTTCGATCAATCTACCTAGGGTCTCACACTAAGAATTGCAAGTCCACCTAATCCCCCCTCAAGCTTATAGGACAAAAGGAACAACCACTGGGTTATTTCCTAACCGTTTTATACCAAGATAAAGAGAGTTTAAAATCAAATCTATTTTTCCATTTTTTTTTCTTGCTTTTTTCTCTTTTTTTTTTCATTCGTGAGACTAGACGATGCTTTCCCTAACCCAGCGGTATTCCGACTGTAGAGTCGCTATCCCCAATCACAGATTACATAGGTTTCGGTACTTTTATTCGGCAAGTCGATTTCACACATCCCAGAGGCATTCCGGCTGTAGAGTCGCTATCCCCAACTCGGATTACATAGGCCTGTGCTACTTTCATTTAGTTTCTAGCTCACTTTTTATTCTATTTTTTTTTCAGCGAGATAATGACAAAAAACTCTAACGATCTTAGCTTATAACGGCATCCCTTATACTATTTTTGGCGGTTTCAATTTCCCCACTTTCCCTAGATGAGAACCCACTAGTAGACCGACAATTAGGTAATTTAAAATCAAAGAAACCCAGAACCGAATCAAGCCTACCCGCATATCCCAAACTAGACACAAGCACGATTATTTTAATCTCATATTATCATTATTTGAACCCGAACAAAAACCCGACTTTTCTATCATTTTCCGTTTTTATTTTTGCAAACTTCTTATTTCAAAAGACATTTTTTTCATTTTTTTCAATTTTTTTGGATTTTTCAATTTTTAATTTTTTTTTGTATTTTTCGATTTTTATGACTCAAAAGACACTAACTAAACGATAGTTCCCATCCCCACACTTAAACTCTACATTGCCCTCAATGTAGGATGGAAACCGACTCAAAAACTAAAAATAAATAAGAAATAAAAAACACAGGGCTAATTGGAAAGGACTTAGCTGGTTTTATTCGCGTGTAAGCTGCAAACACTCTCGTCCAATCCAGCTCGATCGTATAGCATTTCATTCGTGATCGGCCTTGACACTGACTGACATGCTTGATAAATGCCTGAAATCTGATAAGCAGCTCCAAAATCACCCGAATGGAGATTGAGTACGGGTGGTACATATTCAAACCTGCATCAACAAAAACAAGCAAAATACCAAAGCAATACCAACTCGAAACACAAAATAGGCTCAAAAACTACTAACTTAGACACATGGTACAAAATAAAAGACTCAAAATACACCACCGAAAATATACCAAATAAATAAAATTACAAACTCTACAAAACCTCCCCACACTTGAATTTAATCAGGAGGTTTCTCTTTGACCTGGACCCTGTCTAACCCGTTTAATTCCACCCGAACCTCAAAAATACTTAAAAAATTATTGGTGGAATTATAAAATATTTGAAAAATTTTAAACGAGTCAGACCACCAAAACTTAAACTTACCTGGAAGAAACCGGATGCGTGGCATGTAATGAGAAGACCGGTCATGTTTGAACTTCAATGGCTCCTTCTTCTCCGTCTTGTACCAGCCTTCGATCCTCTTCCAATCTCCGTTCTTCCCTTTTCTTGCCTTCTCCCGTGGTTTTGTTGATTTTGAAGTTTCATGTATCACTAATACCATGGGCCAGCTGTGGTGCTCTTCTTCTTCCACCACTCTCGCGGGATGATCCCCACACTTAGTTTCTTTGTCTAGGGTAGGTTCTTCTTCATCAACTTTTAAACCCTCTAACTCTAAATCTAAAAGCTCATCCTCTCTAGACAACTTAATTTCGACCTCTTCATCTTCTTCCTCTACACCAAACATCAAACCTGTTGATTCTCCTAAATCTACTTCCTCTTCCATCACTTTTTCTTTTTCTACTTCATCAAACATCCAACCAATGGAATCCCCCAATTCCACTTCTTCTTCAATTACTTCTTTCTTCACTAACGACCTCTGATACGCTGCCCATTCTTCTTCATCTATTTCATCATCAGAGTCACTCCCGAAGTCATATATAATACCCTTCTGAACCGGAGGTGGGACTTCGTCGTCCATTATCGTCTCCGTGACTGGAATGATCTCCTCATCTGACTCTTCTTCTACTTCCTCTAGGTCTTCTCCCTTCCATCTCTTATATGCAGCCAATTGGGCATCTATCTCTTCATCACTACACGAGAAATCAATTATTAACTGACCCGTATTCTCTTCTCGGTCTTCCTCTAACTCACCCCGCTCTCGAACTAACTCCTCTACTGTTTTTTTACTTCTCTCTGTAATTTCAGCCATGCTTTCCAGGGTAGCCTGATTTTGCGCCATTATCTGAGCGAACATCTCTTCTATCCTACTCATACTACCCTCAAAACCTCTATCGCTCGTTTGAACCAGGTTACATTGCGGCTGCTGATATAGATCATTGTAATATGGCCGATTATCATAACCTTGCAAAGAATACCCCTGTGAAAAATATGGCTGCGGCTGCACAAAAGGGTTAGCATAATATGGCGTAGAGGACCCCTCATATTGGGGGCATTTAACAGTAAAATGAGGTCCTCCACAAATTTCACACATATTTACAAGACTCAAGAAAAATAAAAGACACGGACAATTAGACTCCTACGACTCAAACACACGAACAAATAGCACGGATGTGTCAATTAAGTCCAAACAAAGTAATCAACGCAATCGCCAAGAGTCCCCGGCAACGGCGCCAAAAACTTGATGTGCTGAAAATGGGTTAACTAAATTAACTAAATTTACCCTAATTCTAGACTCTCTAAGTTTTAAATTTATAAGACTAAGACTCTCTAAACCCTAAAACGCACAACCGGCAAGTGTACCGATCGAGTGTAGTATAGCCTAAGGAAGTCCGAGTATCGAACCCAAGAGACTCTACTGATTACGCTAAAGACTCTATCTAGACTAAAACTGACACGACTTAACCATTTGTTTATTGATGGGGGGTTTTCTAAAAATCCTAAGAATGCAAATAACGACTAAACTAGCTAAAGAACTAACGCGAACTTGGACGAAGACTCTGACCAGAGATGATGAAGACTACCTAGGCTGGACGCAAGCTAAACTCGGAATGGATCTCTATTCGATGATTTTGTGGTGTGGAACCGGGATCTTAAGATGCTAAACCTATTAAGACACCACTAAGCCCCTCAAACACTCTCAAGGCGATTCTTGTGGCACTACCTAGGCTGTTACGCTTACCGGTTTTCTAGATTTCTTTTCCGTCCTCTAGTTTCTTGAAAGTGCCTATATAAGACGCTCTACTTTGCCGCGCGAACGTCTAAAGCGACTACGGGCTCTAATCTTAGCTTAATAGACTATGGAATGTTAAGGACTTATAACCAAACCTAGACCTATTAATACCCTCGAGCTTTTCCACGACGAGTTTAGCAGCACACTTGATTTTATTAGATTACTAAAGATTACTTCTAAGGTTACTTACTCGATTTTCACCCTAAAGGATCAAAGATTTATTATGTGATATAGACACTCACCAAAACCTAAAACCCTAGCCCGACTCTATTCCGTGATAAAGACCGTCACCAAGAATCGAACGAAGCAATAAACAATAATAAAATAATCACAAGCACACATACGCACCAAGTTAGAAATCCATAGCTTTTACAGTACAAGAAAGATCCACAACCACGACAAAAATCGAATAAAGAAACAAACTTTATTAAGCTATTGTCATAACCTAGGTAGTACGAGAAGTTTAGCCGAATATCATGTCTAAAAATATAGTATCAATAAATATCAAATCAGAATTCATCTTGTAACAAAGTAAAACGAACGAAAAATAAGGAAACAGGAAGTTTAAACCCGTATTCTTCACTCCCGAACGCTCCAAAGTGTCACCCGATGATTCCACGCTTCCCGAGTACTCCAAAACCTTCAAATCAGCCTCTAATGATGCAAAAGAAGTCCCAAAATTCGTATCCTCGGCTGATTCCGTCCGTCTAATGTTACGTGTCCCCTCTCAGCCGTCCAAGAATGATATTGTATTTGTATGATTATTGGCGGTGCACATGTGGGCTGGGCCCCTTTACCGCCTCCAACTCCTTTTTGCGTCTCATCGTTCCTCATAAGATTGATTCATTCAATATATAACATAATATATTTAAAAGTTGACTTCCAAAACCCAATCATCACTTTTCACGAAATAGGTTGGCCTGGGATTGCTTTTGGCAGCCCAAATTTCATCATAATTGACATTTTAAGCCCACATAAATCTTGAGGTTATGTCCACTTGACTTGATTACAGCTGTTCGATGTAGTTCAATATATAATATTTGTTTTCTTTTTCCTTGTGTTGCACCCTAACAATAGAATGAGCTTGAACCAATCAAGGAAAATAGCGGCAATTTTAATTCGGCCACTGGCGGTCTAATCTACCCAACTAGCTGGTTATTTATTTATTACTCATTTTCGCTCCATTTGCACAGAACCTGTCCCACCACAATATAATATAATAAAGCACTAAAACTAAATAAAAATAAATAAAACCTGTACAAAAATTATACAATTTACACGGGACAAATATGCGTATTTTACCCCACATCAATCAACAACCACAAGATACGCCATAATTCCTGAAGCCGAACTCAAGTACCTGTAGAACACGTTAAAATCAAGTGTCAACACAAAGGAATGTGAGTTCACATATTCTCATAGAAACAATATTATTCCAAAGGAAAACTTTCTGATTAGGTGTTTATTTGAAAACATCCATATAATTTTAGAAAGTCCATTTTACTTCCTTAGTAAAATCCATAGGCCTTCCGTCGGTTCATCAATCCGACAACTGTAATATATATATTACCCAGGTTTTGTATATTAAATTATTGCGTCAACTTTCAGACTCGTATGTTTGCCATGGGCCTTCCGTCGGTTCATGGGCGCAGGGTTCTCTCTTTAAGAACAATATGATGTCTGCCTCACGTACAATATATATATCCTACTAATATGACAATTCAATACACGACGTTGTACGAATTCCCCTTACTCTCCATCATATGAGACCCAGTCAAGAATTCGTCCCCAACTGTATGGTCATGTTTCGCTTAGGAAATACCGTACTTTCAATATTCATTCATAAAAAACGTTTTACTTCGAAACGTATGACTTATCAAATTTCATATATTTTCAACGAAAAATATATATTTTATATTAAAAGGTATGTTTTATTTCGAAAACATTATTAAACCCTTCTATTGATGTGTTCTACCCCCAAAATATATACAAAGCAGTAAAAAGAGGGGTTTAGTGACACTCACCTTTGGGTGCGTATTTTTAAATAGCGCAATCCCACATTTTGATTTCTACACGTCCTATTATATGTAGGAACGAGTTTTAAATCAATATTCATATATATACATCACAAAATCCTAAGTTTCTCTGTTTTCTTAAAATTTTCACATAACTTTGAGATTTTCTTGAAAAGTTATCATTTTTTATTATGTTGGCACGTTAATATATATATATATATATATATATATATATATATTTGTATATATATGAGCCCATATATATATTTTATGATTTTGCGACTTGAACGATTTTATTGGTGACCATTATTGTGTAAATCCGTTAACACTCCCGTTTATACGCAATATACCTACGATTTGCGTGTCGTAATATATATACATAAACGTTCACATAATTTAACACCGAAACACGCAAAATCTTGCTAACTTATCTATTTTGTCATTTTAAAGCAAATATACATAAAAATCTCATAGGTATCAAATTTCATGCTCGACAAACAAGTTACACATTTAACGCGATTTTTACCATTTCTACCGCACAAAACGCACAAATATACATGCATAAGCTAGATTTCTAATTATCTTGTCAAATCTTAACATATTTTCACATTCACATGTTTAAATCACATAACACATTTTATCACATAAGGTTCACCCAAAAACAACCCATACTAGTGTACATTGGAAAATGCGTATTTTAGCGATTCGGTAACGTTTTCGGGCGTCGGAAGTCACGTATGACCAACCAAACACCAAGTAATCTTAAAATTAGTTAAAATACTTATTTTTAAACTAAAAACATCAGTTTATTTACTGATCTAAATCAGTTTTACAAAAATCACCCGAAAAGCCGATTTTTGACCGTTTTAACGCATAGTTTGGCGTTAAACGTTACTATAATCATTCCAACTCGAAACGACTTGATATTTTAACACAATACATGTTATTTACTGATTAAAATTGTGGTTATAATCAGATTAGTTAAGTTTTTGTGTAAGTCACATAAATCATGCGATTTCACGTATTTTACAACACATAAAGGACCAAGTATAACATGCAAAGCTAGCAAACTTTATGAAAAAGTTTTATATCATTTTTACACTTCAAATATTCATATTTTAGTGTTTAGAATCTGATCAAAATCATTTTTATCAAATCATATCTAAATCATCATTTCATGACGATCAATCATCATGCATGTTTAAGTAAATGCATCTAATACATCCATATAGCATCATCATCATTTTTCATGAACTAAAATATATATTCAACATATATTTAAGTCATGTTCAAATATTCAAGAACATCATAATATACATATGATTATTTTCTCATCATTTATCATAGATGCAAGAATCATGTTCTTACACATCTATGAACTAACATCAAAATTTTAATTGCATGCAATACATATACATATATATACGGCCATATATATATATATATGTTTATAATTTCCAAAAATTCACTTTTCACATAAACTCATTTCAAAACTAAAAGCTTTCATATTACACCTTTTTAAACATGCATGCATTATGTTTCACATAAATCTCATCATCAAAATCAAATAACATAAATATTCAATCTCTAACCCATACACACTATAAATTTTCGGCCAAGTTAGTACTCCCACAAATTCCATTTTAAATTTTGTACAAAAACCCATTTTTTTAAGAATTCAAGTTTGTGAAACATTCCAAGATTCAAGAGAAACCTTTTAACATTATGAACATCACCAAGAATCAAGAATGTGTTTTAAAAATAAATTTTATACCTTTCAAGATTCTTAGTGGTTTTGACAAAAATGATGATATGGGACTTGATTCTAGCTTGAATCTCCTTGGAAACACTCTTAGATCTTCATATGGACTTAAAACAAGTTTGTATGAACATGAATCGTCAAGAAACAAATTGGGAAATGAAAATGATTGTATGTATAAGGGTGTTCGGCCGAGTTTATGGTGTAGAGAGAGAGTAGATGATTTAAATTGATTTCTTGAAGATTGTAAGGATTTAGAAGTTTTAAAAGATTGTTGGTGAGACATAATCTTTACACCTCCCTTTAGAACCAATAGGTGAAGGAGAGAGAGAGTGAAAATGATGTGCATGGCTGCCAACAAGTCTCTTCTCTCTCATATATACACGTTTATACACATATATATATACATACTAGGTTATGTACCCGTGATTTCACGGGTTATGCGTTGTTTTATAAAAATTTATATTTACAACACCACTTTCACGTCTTATAGTTGGATAATCTCTTCATACTAACACCACTTTAACGTCCTTTCTACCACGTGTTTTTCTTACCGTGCCATGTTGCTAACGTGACGCTTAATGTCTCCTATTTATACCCTCCCACGCTTAATATTATATACCCGTGAGTTTCATGTGTTATGCGTGAGTTTCAAAACAACCGATAACCCGTGAAATCACAGGTATATAATGATATTTCCATCACTACAACTGAATTATTCTTGAACAGTTGAACACCCCAAATCAAACTACTCATATCGGAGAACGATCTACATTGCCAAATTTAACAGTAAATAACGGGTTACATACCTCATAAAAGAAGGTTCATAGATAGGGTTCGAATATGTTTATTGTATTTTTCTTCTCTTTAACCGTACACTCTCTTTTCAAAAAAAAAAAAAAAAAACCGTACACTCTCATCACACATAAACTTTTTAACTTTTACTTTTCAAACCATATGGCTAAAGCTTTACTCAACCCTATTTTGGGAAGTTGGACTTCAAGTTCCCAACATAGGGTTTAGTGAAACTCTAGCCATATTATTTGAAAAGTAAAAGTAAAAAAACCAAAATTTTTATATTTGCAAAAGAAATTTTTTTATATGATCTCTCTATTATAAATTATAACACTTGTTTTTTTTTTTTTTGAGGGGGAAACATAAAAAAAGATCACATTATATGTGGGTGGGTTTTATTTGTTTGGATGATCCAAAGGTTGAAACAGATCCAAACACTTCAACACTACCAACAGTCACAAAAATTAAAAACACACCAGACTACTACTCGCTTCCCCCTAGGGTTCTTCAACACTCCACTCGCTTCCCCCTAGGGTTCTTCAACACTCCAACACTCTCACTTCTAAATCTCTGCGTTTCGTATCTTCAACATCCAGACAAACCCTATAATCTCTGAATTCCGCATCTTCTTCAACATCCACAGACGCGATTTCACGATTTCACTCACGAAAAGGTTATACACTAACAGTTATCAGAAATCACTGGATTCGGTAACTTTTTTTTGAACTGATTTCTTGCTTTTTCACAGATTTCGTAGTTTTATTTGTTTAATAATGTTAAATAATGAGAATCTAAGTGTCGGAAAACAAAATAACGATGACCAGAAGTTCAATCGTTTGTGTTTCATTTTTTTTCTTGACTTGTTTTTCTATCTAAGTAATGTTTACATTATGTTTCGTTTTTCATTAAACCCTAAAACCTTGATACTGATCAAACCCTAAATGTTTTGTTAGTGCTTGTTGATTTTCATTTTAAACCCTAAAACAGAGATTTTGATTGTTTGTGCTTTATTAATGCCCTGGTTATTTAGAAATTTGACACTTTTTGGTATTTGATACAAGATTTCTGGTTAAAATGATGGTTTTTAGGGCTATGATTGATAATGGTGATGTTTTTATGCTAAATTTTCATCGTGATGTTTCTATGAACTGTTATATGAATCTTCAAGGTCGTTGTTGATTTTCTTTACTTCAAACCATAAAACGGAGATTTTGATATATGTTCTTTCAAACCTTTAAGTTCTGTTTTAGTGTGGTAATTGAAAATTCTTACGAGTGATCATTGTGAATTAGATTGCACAAACTGTATATGAGTGTTTTTACACTGTTTTGGGTCAAAAATCTTACACTGTTTGAGTTAAAATGATGGACTTTTTTGGGTTAAAATGTTGCTGGTGAAAGTTTGCTAATGTAAGAGGCTCTTCTTAAAGTGGTTTTCATGTTGTTTTGATGTTCATAGTTCAAGGTACTCACTCACTTTAACTGTTATTGCATTCATTAGATACCCACCGGATTTCGTATGGTTTTTATATGAATGCTATAAAAATCCTTGTAAAAATTCCTTATTATTTCAGTGTTCTATTTTATATTCAAGTTCTGCATATGCTAGTGTATTTACCTTCCTAATTGTAAGTATCTATTTCTTTCTGTGCAGATATGGATTCAAGAAAAAACGCTCATTCATTCATAGCATTTCTTGATAAAGAAGAGCCTATCTTAATGGTAATTTTTTTTAATTTCGTTGGACTGTTATATGAATATTTGAGGTTATCATTTGACATGTTTGTTTTTGCTTTATTAGGAGATACCAAGTGATTTTGCTTATAATCTGTGGGGCGATAAAATACCATATTATAAAACTGTTGAAATAAGGGATGGTGAAAAACTGAGAAAGATGCGTATTAGAAAAAAAATGATGGGCCGGTATTTACAGATGGGTGGATGTTGTTAGTTAAACAACATCAATTGAAATACAAAGATGGGATACTGATCACAGCAGTTGGGAAGTTGAAGTTTGAAGTTTTGTGTTTTAAAGATTTGGTATGTCAGAACTCGTATATTACAGCACAAATTGAATCAGAACTTGGAATGTCTGTAAGTGAATTCATATTAGTTCAGTACTCATTTTAAACAAATTTTTAATTTTTTGAAATTGTATAGTAATAATTTTTTGAATTTCTTTTATAGGTAATGCCAGATAAATTTTATCATGAGTTTTACGGCAACAATTTCAAAGGTGGAATGGCGAAGGTTTATTTTGGAGAAAGATTTTGGAACGTAAGACTGGAAGGAGGCTCGGACGGTGGTTATTTCAAGGATGGATGGCGTAAGGTGGTTGAAGAGGTCCCTATAGACAATGATTATTTCTTGGTTTTTACCAGCCTGGATTCAGTAAGCTTTGATGTTTCCGTATTCGATCCTGGCACCGGAACATAAGTTTTTCTAAAAAAGGTTGACGGGTTGTTTTAAAAGTATATATCGAAACATATTAATTAAAACTGTTAATAATTATACTGATTTTTGTCTGATGTTTTTTAAATTTTCTAGTCTACTGCGGATGATGATATGATAGTTGAACCAAAGTTGCCGGCTGATGTGTGTGAAGATGATCTGGAAGGAAATCAAAAAGATGTAAGTATTCAGCTTGTTCATTTTGAAAGTGTTTTATATGTTTAACAATTTTGAATTTATTTATTTGAATTATTATTTAACTTTTACGTATTCATGCTTTATTAGACAAAGATAACTCCAAAAGTGTTTTATATGTTTAACATTAATGAATTTATTTATTTGAATTATTATTAAACTTTTACATAATCATGTTTTGGTAAGAAAGAATGAAAATCCAAAACATTATTTATTTATTCGAATTATTATTTAACTTTTACATATTCATATTTATTGTTTTTATTGTGAAGGTTAAACGCAAGTCCAAGGTATATGAAACTCAGGTATTTAAAACCAAAAATGAATACCGCTCAAGTCATTTATCGTTTTATATTTCATAGTAACATGTTTATTTAAAAGTTGTTACTTATTTGTGTTACTTTTGATACAGACACAACGAAATCTTCGGAGCAGAATTAAAAGGGTTGATGCAGCAGCAAACACTGGTTCTCCGGTCTTGAAATCCACAGACCTGGTAGAAAACCAAATTGTAATTTTTTTGACATTTACGGTTTATATTTTATAGTAACAGATTTTTATAAAAGTTATTAATTATTTGTGTTACTTTTGGTACAGACAAAACGAAATCTTCGAAGCAGGATTAAAATGGTTGATGAAGCGCCAATCACGGGTTCTCCGGTCTTGAAATCCACAAACCTGGTACAACAACAAATTGTAACTTTTTTTGACATTTTTTATTGTTTACATAGTTCATATATCTTAATTATGTAGTGGCTTTCGTTCAATATGGTTTCTGCAATAAATGGGTTTGGGTTTAAATTGTTTGGTTATAATATAGCCGCTATTTGTTTGGTTATAATATAGGCGTTATTTCTTAATTGATAAAATAGTGGTTTGTTCATTTCTTTTTGGTGATAATACATGCTTTATTTGTTTCATGATAATATAGTCATTTGTTCATTTGGTTTCGTGATAATATAGGTGTAATTCGCTTCATGATAATATAGTCATTTGCTCATTTTGGTTTGATGATAACTTAGGAATTATGTGTTTCGTAATAATATAGCTGATAGTATTGTTTTGCATGATAATATAGTCTCAGGTTCCTTTCGTGATAATATTGTTTTTAGTGATAATAGAGTCTCGTGTAGGGGTTTTCAAAATTAGTGGAGGAAGCTGTAAACATCCTAAGAACGAAGTAGTACTTGTATTTGTCTCATTTTTTTTGTGTGTGTTTAGGAAATCGGATATCCGAAATTTCGGATACGGATTCGGATAGTGATATTGACTATCCGAAAACTTCGGATATCCGGTTTTGAACACTCGTGTTTGTTTCGTGATAATATATAATTTCTATAATATATATCTAGAATATGTTCTAGTTAATTCAATTATGTTCAGACGAAGCGCAAGAAGACAGTTCTGAAAGTTAACCCACAATCACCGGTTTTGAACTTCACAAGATTTGCGGAACACAGAATTGTAAGATTTTATAGATTTTTTAGTGTTTCTTTGTTCAACTTTTTATCCAAAGGCTATATTTAATGATGACTGTAATATGTTGTGATTTTCAGCGACTACCAGCAAAAATGTCATCTGTGTTGGACCTATCTCCTGTTCATCTCAAAGAAGTCAGTGTTCAAAACCTGACAGGTGAAGTCAAGAACATCATGACCAGATCGGAAAAACATCGCAAAGGGTTCCGGTATGGATTTGTTGGATGGTCGAATTACTTGAAGGCTTGGAACATCAAAATTGGAGCAGAACTGTTTTTTGAGTTCAACAACTCAAGCAAGGTCTTGACATTGACAAAGGTTGTGGAGAAGCGTTGTGTTAAGAAGAAGAAATTGCGTGCATGACTGGGAAGTCTGCTTGTGGTTGTGGTGGTTTTTATAAACAATATATATGCTACTTTCTTTTGTTGGGCTTTAGAGTCCTAGTTGGTCTAGAAAAACTTGGGCCTAAATTAGACTGGTTTTGGTTTATTTTGGGTTGGGCTTTTATGTAAATCAAGGTTAACAGGTAGTCAGGTACATGCATGGTTGGTTGTTCTTTTTGGGTAGAATAACTTGACTAATTTTGATATTATGTGTTACGTTTAATGGTAATAGACAGTTGATAATTTATTAAACTTTAGTCTCGTCATGGTGTTGTGTATAATAGATGACGAATTTTGGTACAAGTTCATTCTTCTTTCAATTATTATATATATGTGTTATACTATGAAACACTACTATAGTAACATGTGTTATGCTATGAAATAATAATATATAAAACTATGATTTTGATAACAAAAAAAAGTACATATACAAATACAAATTACAAGTAACTAAAAACTTCTTTGTATACAACATTAGATGTCGTATTAGTAAGGTTACCATCATTATCAAGAATTGATAACTTCAGTCCATCTCTGCTCTTGACTCTCGACAAAGCAACATAAAGTTGACCATGAGAAAATACTGGATTTTTCAAAAACAAACCAACTCTGGATAATGACTGGCCTTGACTTTTATTAATTGTCATAGCGAAACATAAAGCAACAGGAAACTGTCTTCTTTGAAATCTAAAAGGAACCTTCTTATCCGATGGTATTAAACCAATTCTAGGAAGAAAAATTCGAGCACCAATGTTGCTTCCAGATATCACTTCTGCTTCAATAACACGATTTCCAAGTGATATTACCTTTAAGCGAGTTCCGTTGCACAGACCATTTTTTGATCAATATTTCTGAGGAGCATGATGGGAACACCAACCTTTAGTACTAATTTGTGATTTGGAACACCGGAGATCTTAAGACCATTTAGTACGTCGGGAGAGTATAAACTTTGATCAAAACCATCATGTAGATTTTCTGTCTCACAAATACTATCGGAACTTAGGTATTCCTTGGAATCGCCTGGGAACATCAGCAACAACTGAGAATTAATTTCATCAACAACTTCATTCGTCGGTGCAAGAATCGTTCTTTCTTGGTAAAAGCCAGAACTTTGGTAATTTTCAAGAAGAGAAGGATAAACAAACTCTATAAGACTTGAAATAGGATCAGCGGAATCCATGATTAAAAGATCATCGGGTATTTCTATAATCGCATCACCATCATTAGATCCACCAAGTTTCCCTTCACCCAAATCCAACAACCACTGACCAAACATTTGTGTTTGCTCAACATCATGCATTCCACTTCCTGCAGTCAACCTCATGTTCTTAGTTAAAGTGAGTACTTTACAATGGTCCCATATGTACGAAGAAGTCAATGAAGCATTAACAATGTCTTGTCTAGTACCACCTTGAATGACAGGAAGAGTTTGTCGGAAATCTCCACCAAAGACGATTGTTTTACCTCCAAATGGACTTTGGGAATTATGAGAACAATCACATTTCAATATGTCTTTTAGAGTTCTATCCAAAGCTTCAAAACCATGTCGGTGTACCATTGGGGCTTCATCCCATATAATCAATGATGTTTTCTTTAATAGATTTGCAACATCACTGTTAGGGATTATAGTACACATTGAGTCTTCATTCAGATTAATCGGAATGAGAAATCGAGAGTGAGCTGTCCTACCTCCTGTAAGAAGCAAAGATGCAATCCCACTTGAGGCAACATTTAAAACAATTTCCCCTTTTGATCTTAGAGATGCAGATAACGTTTTCCAAAGAAATGTTTTACCGGTACCTCCATAACCGTAAACAAAAAAAACACCACCTTTATTCTCTTCAACCGCTTTCATGATATCATCATAAATAAATCTTTGTTCATCGGTTAATGAAACTAAAAGGTTCTCAAACTGCTCTTGAAGATCAATTCTATCATAATCCAGCTCTTCAGTAATCAAACGATTATTTGAAGTAGAAATCAACTCATGATCAGGATAAGGCATTGTATTAAAATTTCGTAAGCTGGAATTATTTCGAATTAAAATCTTCTCAATCTCGTACAATGTGAGATTTTTAACTTCATCATCACTGAGGCATAAATCTGAAGAAAAAAAATTAAAGATATATTTTTTAAATTAATATAATCCAATGTATAAGAAACAAATATTTGTTAAAATCTAAAAGGAATTGTCATAAAGATTTTAACATGATTATATATATAAATATACGTGAATGTGAATTATAAACATAAAGATTATAAATAAACATAAAAATGAGTAATTGTCATAAACTACTTGTACCTGGAGACTTTAAAATCTGTCGTTGTTTATAGAGGATGCCATCTGATAATAATTCCCATGTTTTTTGCCATACGCGTTCCGGCAAAGACAGAGTCTGGCACGTCAACATCGTAGCAAAGAGTGTGCGAAGATAATAACCGGAGCCTGAATGACTTGCTTCTTGGATAGCTTCTACATATTCCATGTCATCATCTAGTAGACCGTGAGCATAACATGCTTCTCTAAAGGTATTAAATTTACGACCATTTACACTGAGGATATCATCAAAGGATCGAGGACCTTTAAGTTTGTTTAAAAGAATCCTCAAAAAATATGCCTCCCCAAGAGTAGGAGAAACAGCATGAATTCTTCCAATTGCAAAACCACCCGGTCTCCGACGTTTCCAACAACGTTCATCCTTTTTAAACACAAACTTAGTAGGGAATTCAACATAAGTAAGCTCTCGGGCAACTTCATCTGTTTCATTACAATCCATCCAAGCTGAAAACATGGAACAATTCATTGACGGCCGATTGAGGACTAAGTCAATATCATCGTCTTCACCGTATACCACATTTTGTTGGTTCGGAAGATGAAATGGGAGACGAATAACAGCTGGGTACCTATAGTGAACATCAAATGCGAATATACGCCATGATGCCTCACATGCAGACAAATATCGACAATCATAGTATTTTTTAATCTCATCAACCGGCGGGTCAGGTTCGTTTGATGTGTTACTTTCAACAATGGAAACAGTAACACGATCAGGCCCTTTGTTGATATATTTAAACAAATACTTTATAGATCCAGCTTGATTGCACCATTCAACATTGATGTGGGACTGATATCTCTTCAAAAGTGTTTTGTTGTAAGGAACAACAAATCTGTTATCTAACTTAACTCCCGATTTTTCAACAAACATTCCTAAATCTCTTCTTTTGTAGAGAGGAAAACCATCCATGTCAACAGACGTATGATCACGGAATCTCTTTGGAAAGCCCTTAGAACACTTATTATCTACCATACATGGACAGTTGATGTTGTGAGGACCACAAGGACCGTGAATCATGAAATCACTGACAAGAGTATACAACTCTGGATCATCGTTTGGGTCAGGAATTTCAGCAGAAATGAGGGGATCAATGTGTTCAACTGTTGGAAACTTGTGATCGGGATGCATAAATAAACATATATGCGCATGCGGCAAACCACGCTTCTGAAACTCCACCGTGTAAACAACTACAAAAAGTAAAGAAAATAACATATCAAATGTTTGTATTCAAATTTTAAATATTAAGAAGAAATGAAGCTTAATAGTAAATATCGAAAAGATACCTGCTGAAATTTTGCCAAATATTGACTTCTCCTTCAAGTCTTTAATCAAAGCATTGAGCTTGATTTTAAACAATCTAGAGAGGATATCAGGCCTGTCTTCAGGAGTTAAATTGGTGTCCTTAAGATATCTTTTAATTTCAGGCCATTTAGGATTGCATGTCATGGTTATAAAAACATCTGGATATCCATACCACTTACACAGAGACATCGCATCCAAATAGTTCTGCATCATATACCGAGCACCTCCGGTGAATGACGAAGGCAATATGAAACGCTTTCCAGTGTTGGATACATTTATATTACCATGGTTACGTAAATTGGAGAGGTTCTCAAAAGTATCACATCTTAGAACCTTCTGTTGAAAACGTATGTAATTTAGTCGCTCAGTTTCAATCATGGTATACGCATCAACTAAGAATTGTTGAAAAAGGCGACGTGAATTTAGAATTAATGAAAAAACACCATGCCTATCTTGTATCCTGTATGCAAAGAATTCTCTCATAGTGACATATGTCCGTTTGGTTGATGTCGAAGGAGTAACACCTCTATGAGGAATATCAATTCTGTAGCAATCATCACCGTAAGGAAACAAAAGTGGATATTGGAGAGCAAGATACGATGGATGTAACTCACTAATACGTTGTAAACCACCAGATTTCGTTTCTACAATAATATCTATGTTTTCTAAGGAATCGCCAATGTCACCAACAATTAAAGCTGCCACTTCAGAAGCGGTTGGTAAGTTGTATGTTCTTCCATCTTGTTGCCTTCTTCCAATGAGCCGCAACTTTAGCTCAGCATTACAATTATCTTTAAAAAAATCTCTTACCATGCGATATGTTTTGACCAAAACATTCTCCGAGTCTAACATATTCTGTATATGTTGTATAACTTGAACATCAAGATCGAAAGAATTTGATGAAGAAGCTCTATTAGATTCACTAAATAAAATAAAAACATATGATATTATTTGAAAATTATAAAAAATTCTTAAAAAATAAAATAGTAACATTGATACGTACCCAAAAGCGGATTGTCTATTTGAAAGTTCATTGTCAGTATCATATATATAAAGCTGGGAGAATTTTGGTTTAGATCCATGCTCTGGTAGAAGACTTCCCATTCTATGGTAATTCTGACCACCCAATCGGAATATATAAGGAGCATTACCTCTGTTAATGGGTTTATCAACTTTTCCGCCAATGGAAGTAAATGAGAACATGGAATTGTATCGACGGATGTTCTTGATGAATGACTTTCTTTTTGGATCCAATCCATTAAAAAGAGACTGATAACCTGGTGGTGCTTCCTTCATATTAGGAAGTTGAACTTTACCATATGCACAACAAATTGAATAACTTGAACTAAATTGGATTTTTGAAATCCCTCTACGAGCTTCGACATCCCATAATTTTGCTTGACATATTCGGCAAGTGACATTTTGATCTAAGTGATCAACATAATCTATTCAAAAATATTTAAATAATATTAGTAATAAAAAATTATAAAGTTGGATGCAATTTCAATTAAAATTAATTAACTGAATATTGTATGTTTAATTTATGTAAAATGTACCTTTTGAAATACCAACAATTTCGTCTTTTTTAGTATCAATTTCATGAACTCGTTGAGCAGATAACTGATTCGATTGTCTTTTTTCCAAAATACTCTTTCTTGAATTTCGCCTTTCTTGACTATTAAAATTGTCCATGGAATTTTTTAAACCTGCAACATCAAATATATAAAAATGATTGATATAAAATAAAATATAAATTTTTTTTAAAATATTCTGGTGTTACCGTTTGAGTATTCTGCTGTAATTTCAGAGACAGGACTTCTAGTATTTCCATTGGTACAATTGGTAAAAGATAGTGAATTACATAAACGATTCTTTTTTATGACATTCTCTTTGTTCTTAGCCTTTCTTGTATCCAAATACAATTTTCGTAACTTTCTCCTGTGCTGACTCTCAATATTGGTAGAGTTTGTGTTTAAAACTGTACAAAAAGATAATATTTAAGATAGAGGAATTTTTTAGAAAAAAAACATTAAACGAAATACTTACGGGGAGGATTAATAGATATTGCTGTAATATTTGAGAATGGTGTTGTATTTGTGCAATTATTTAAACCTGTAATAAAATTATATAGAAATTAATAATGATTAAAAAATAGTGAATAAAAATAATATTAAAAAAACGAATATGTGATAATGAAAATAATAATAGGTAAGCGGTATATTTGTAGAATTTTTATATAAATGATTTTTAGTACAGTACCTGTTGTAATGTCAGAAAAAGGGCTTCTAATACTTCCAATGGGAGAATTAGTAAAACATAGTGAATTACTTAAAAGATTGTCTTTGATGACATTCTCTTTGTTATTAAAAACAATCTCTTCAACAGAACCGTTCTTAACCTTTCTTCTATTCAAATACAGTTTTCGTAACTTCCTCCGATCATGACTCTCAATATCGGTAGACTTTGTGTTTAAAACTGTAAAAAAAAATAATAATTAAGATGTAGGAAATTATCTGAAAAAAAATTAATAAATCATTAAACTCAAAAACTTACTGGAAGTGTTAATAGATATTCATGAAACATTCGACAATGGTGTTGTATATATGTTGGGAAAATGATGTATATCTGAGATAATAATAAAAAAAGTCAAATATTATACCCTAGCTTGGATAAAAAAAAATTCTACTAATAATTAAAGTTAAATCATAATCTGTTTAATATTACAAACTTGTTTCCATTCATTTGGTTTTAAAACATCTAAAAATTAATGGATAAAACAATACAAACATGTTAATTGAAATGTTCTTTTAAAAAAAATATATACATGTTAATAAAAAAACTAATTTTAAAAAAAATTAACACAATTTTAATAAAAGTAGAAAAAACACTGCTCACACAAAAATTTTGGAAATTTAAAACCAAGGATAAATTTAAATAACCAAATCCAAACATGATACCATCATTCCTAAATAAAGTTACTTAAACAACATAAGTTTTCCAAAACAAATAGTAGATATCCTAAACATGAAATAATAATTGTCTTAACAATGCATAGATGTGATCATTTTTCCTTCTTCGGAATCAAAAGTGACTTAGTGCCTTCATTCAAAGATAAAGGATCTTTACTTCCAGAGTCGTCACAATCATATTCTTCCGCAAGAACACGCTTCAGCTCAGTTTGTGCCTTCATCTTTCCTGGCCTTTTGTTACGCAAAGCCATACCACCAGCACTTGAATCAATCAATGAAACCGGAGTCTCAAAACCATTGTTGATTGGTATAGAATCCTTCAAATTCAAGTAAATAGATTTGTTAAAATAAAAATACAAAAAGGTTTGTATTTAGAAATAGGAATGTGTTTCAAAAAAATAGATCGTACCTTCTAGTTAGTAGTATGTTTTCTAGTCTTGCGCTTCTCTTTGCTATAAGTGTTGAATTCTATTTTAAATAGAAAATATGGATTAGAAATATAGAATTACAAATTAAAAAAGATTGAAAAAACAAATACAAATAAAATGCGGACCTTCATTGCAACCTAAAGCAGGTTTTGTTGCTGACTCGTCATGATCATAAGACTCCGTAAGATTACGCTTCAACTCGGAATGTTCACTTATCTTTTCAGCATTTTTGCCAGGAAAAGGTATTGATCCAGCGCTTGAACCAATCAGTGACATCGGGGTATCATCCTTAATATGGAAATGAATTGAAATGAATGTAATATATTATTATAAACAGTATTTGTAATTATAATACTGATGAATAAGAATAAATGAATAAATATATTTTGTCATATAGATTGTTTAAAAATAATACCTTCAGATCGACAGTATCAACACTTGCAAAATCACCAGATGAGAGATTCATAGAGTTTGAAATATCACCCTACATTGTAAACAAAGAAGGCTGTGTTAAATTGTTGAATAAAGAATGTAGGTAAAATATAGTATAACTGTAAAAATTTAATATCAATAACATTAGATACTTACATGGTCAATCCCTAACTTTGATTCAAGCTGAGAAATGATTTCAGGATCATCAGAAAATATTTTGACAGTGAATGACTTGTAGTGATTACTCACATTAAAGTGAGATATCTCAACCTTAAACGCCATCTTTTTGCCAACCAAATTACTAATTTCATCGGGTAGCAAATTATCAGTTTCACCCTACATAATAATTTAAGATGTAAAAACAGTGGTACAATATGAGATTGTATAAATTATAGAAATTGCAAAAAATAATAAAGCCAAAAGAGATACATCAAGAAACTTATCAACCAACTCTTGAGCACTTTTTCCAAGTAATTTTCGAGCTACATGATCTAAGCAAGTTAGAGATGCAATACTGTAGGTCCCTCGGAGGTTGAGGTTAAACCTTATCCTTGTTAAGTTTAACACACTAGCAAGTGCGGAATCCAAGCTAGAATGCAAACCGGTAGTTTATAATGAGAACACAAGCTACAAAGAGAAAGGTAGACACACAAGATATCAAAGTTTTCTCTTGTATTTCAGTGGACACGGTTACAGCCCTTGACCAAACTGAAAATACGCTCTCTACAAGACTAGGTTCACTCACACCACGAAGTGAACACATTACAACAGTATATATAACCTTCACAGCTCGTCTGGTCGAAGGATCAATTAGACTGATCGAAAGATCATCTATCGAGATACAGCCTATCGAAGGATCCACATATACCTCGAAGGATTGGCATCCTTCGAGGTCCATCTATATCCATCGAAGGTTATCTTTCGAGCTCATCG
This sequence comes from Helianthus tuberosus, assembly GCA_030545235.1. Taxonomy (NCBI): domain Eukaryota; kingdom Viridiplantae; phylum Streptophyta; class Magnoliopsida; order Asterales; family Asteraceae; genus Helianthus; species Helianthus tuberosus. The sequence goes on along the minus strand of CM060354.1, from coordinate 169,488,143 downwards.
AAGGATATAAACAATCCTTCGATGACTCATCCTTCGACCCACACAACTTACAAACCTTTTTCTAACTGTTTGACCAAGTCAAACCAGGAGGATGGTTGACTGGTCAAACTTACATTAAGCACACACATAAACACATCTAAGACGTAACACGACTACAAAAGACATCGTTTTATATCATTACAAAATACAGACAAAGTACAGACACAAGTGCACCAACAAACTCCCCCTTGGCTGTAGCTTTGTCTCGATCTTTGTGTCTTCAAGTCTCTGACGTCCTTTCAACCGTTAAGTGATGCGTAGACCATGCACTTCCCGCATTCACCAGTAGGTTGAAGCAATACCGGGCCATCTTCTGAAACTTCATTGCTTGTTCACGATCTCTAACCAAGTAATTGATCTCGTGATCCTTAAGAACAATAATATCCGACCAAGCACGACATATCAGCTCTGATACCATTTTTAAGATGAAGGCTGTTTGAAGCTTCGCATGTTGAGAAACTGGTTTTTCTCCACTGATGCCTCCTGCAATCCCATAGTACATCTCTGGATTTTGAGGAGTTAGTGTTCTTTTTGCCTTAAGCTTTTCTTCTACATCCTTGTTCTCCAATTTCTGAATTAACTCATACACAGTGATTGTGTCTAGAACACCATTTTCTTTGAGAATTTCAAGATAACTGCTCCACTTTGATGGTAAGCTATCAGCAAATCTCTTCACCATTTCTTGTGGAGTGGCAGTAACTCTAAAGGCAAACATCTCGCTCAACAAATGATGGAACCTTGTAGATAACTCTGCCAAAGTCTCATTCTCCATACACGTGAATCCTTCAAACTCTTTCTTCAACAATTCTTGCTTGATCTTTCTAGATTGAGCATTTCCTTCACATCGTAACGTGAGCATATCCCACAAGCTTTTAGTAGTCGTGCAGTAAACAAACTGGTGGTAAATGTCTCTGTGAAGAGCTTGTGTGAGAATCATGAATGCTTTCTTCTCTAACTCAAATTTCTTCTTATCCTCCTCAGACATAGTGCTGTAAGTTTGTGGATTAGATCCTGCAACTTCCAATTCATTTTCAAATGGAGTAAAGAAGCACATCCATAGATCTTGACCTTGCCCCTGAACATAAGTTCTCAGCCTTTCTTTCCACCATCCCCAATCATTGATGTGATTCAGCTTTGGCGGTTTTGTGCTTGTACCAGTTTCACTGTCGTTCTGCATCATAGCTTGAATGATGCTGCTTTGATTTGTGACCAATGCCCATTGATTTGCAGTTATCATTGCAGCTTGAGGTGGGGCAATAGCCTGCATCCATGCATTTTTGTTGAAATCTGACTGAGATTGCGTAGCTGATGATTGTGGAGTCAAAGTTGTTTGAGTCCACGCGGTTGGATCCCACTGACCGTTTGTTCCCATTTTATAAAGACAATTAATATATTAAGTGAAAAATATATTTAAAATTTGAAAAACAAGTTTTTCCTTTTTAAAATTTAATTTTTCACAAACTATGTTAAAATCTCGAAGGATAACAAACAGCCGAAGGATCTTTGATCGAAAGACCTGAAAAACACAAACTTGTTAAACTTAAACAGATTAGGCTCGAAGGAACAGAACTGTTCGAAAGATCAACAGTGTTCGAAAGATCACTGTTGAGTTTCGAACAATGACTTCGAAAGACTCTCCAATCGAAGGATCCTTGTCTTTCGAATAAGACCTGTAGATCGACAGATATATCCTTCGAAAAGATTCCTTGGATCGAAAGATAAGTCACAGACTTCGAAGGATGTTCGAAGGATGATTATCTATCGAACCTCCTTTGATCGAAAGATGATCTTTCGACTTCGAAGGATATCCTTCGATCTGCACTGACACAGTTGACAAAAGTTGACAGGTTGGTGAAAAGGTGATTGGTTGGTAGAAACTTTCGGCAGAAGGTATGTTCAGACCATACTTTCTGCCAACCCAGATTTGACTAATAAAATATTGCCCAAAAAGAAAGTTCTTATCCAGAAACCGGTCACCGGAGTAAGCCGGAATTTTGGCCGGAAAATACCAAAACTTTTAAAACAAGGTTTTTTAAGTTACCCAACCCGTCCTTTAACACACTCGGTAAGATTAGAACACGTTTTTACGTCTAGAGATACGAGAAAAACACTAAAAACGGGTGCTAAACCATGTGAGTTTTTATCCAAACACTCCAAAGTCTTGTATAAACTTGGTTTTTAACAAGGAAAAGAGCCACGGCTCTGATACCACTTGTAGGTCCCTCGGAGGTTGAGGTTAAACCTTATCCTTGTTAAGTTTAACACACTAGCAAGTGCGGAATCCAAGCTAGAATGCAAACCGGTAGTTTATAATGAGAACACAAGCTACAAAGAGAAAGGTAGACACACAAGATATCAAAGTTTTCTCTTGTATTTCAGTGGACACGGTTACAGCCCTTGACCAAACTGAAAATACGTTCTCTACAAGACTAGGTTCACTCACACCACGAAGTGAACACATTACAACAGTATATATAACCTTCACAGCTCGTCTGGTCGAAGGATCAATTAGACTGATCGAAAGATCATCTATCGAGATACAACCTATCGAAGGATCCACATATACCTCGAAGGATTGGCATCCTTCGAGGTCCATCTATATCCATCGAAGGTTATCTTTCGAGCTCATCGAAGGATATAAACAATCCTTCGATGACTCATCCTTCGACCCACACAACTTACAAACCTTTTTCTAACTGTTTGACCAAGTCAAACCAGGAGGATGGTTGACTGGTCAAACTTACATTAAGCACACACATAAACACATCTAAGACGTAACACGACTACAAAATACATCGTTTTATATCATTACAAAATACAGACAAAGTACAGACACAAGTGCACCAACAAATACCAGTAGAATCTTGTATCTTAAGTTGAAGTTTCAACCTAAAAAAGAATAATTAAAAAATGTAAAATTATACATGATTGAAAATTTGGTATTAGTATAGTATTGAAATATAACATTTTAAATTTAAAGTTATCATAAAGTTAGGACTTTACCGGGGAACCACAGTGACACCTTTTTCATTGCAAACATCATTTATGCATCGAATTGTCTGCTTCTCCTCACTTAAATCTAATCCATCCTCTCCATCGCTTATAAAATACAGCACACTAACCTTCTTCATACAATCCTTACAAGAATTGTAATACCACTCAACACCAGGAGGGAAACTTATCACTGTACCAAGCACAATCACATTCATTGTCTCCTGAATTTTATTAACCTCATCTATGCTCTTAAATTCAGTTCCAACCAAAAAATCATCATGAACAGTTTTGCCAGTTTGAGATGAACCAAAAGGACGGCTTGAAGAACGAACATCCGATCTTCTTTCAATTAACCTTCAAATATTTATAATATAATTAGTCTATAAATTATAAAACATTTCAACATTATAACATAAAATAATATACTAAAACAAATAATAAAACAGTTAATTTGAATAAATATGTACGTCTTTCCTCTTTTGGAAATCAATTAGCTCTTCAATGCTTTCGTTCAGATACAAATTGCTGTTTTGAAAAGAACTGGAAACGTATGCCTTACCTACATAGTTAAGAAAAAAATTCTATTTAAAAAATTAACCATTGATAAGTACAACAATAGAATTTAAAAAATATAGAAATTTAAAGAGAAAATTAAAAGTAATTAAATAAGTATAAAACCTTCATGAAAGGTATATCTTCCAAACTGCAATATCACAAACACATCACTCGGTTTCTGTTCCAAAAACTTTGACATTTGCACCGCATATTCTCCCCACAAAGTCAGGTAAACATTAAGGAACCTATGAATAAAAATTTAATAAAACATGAACTAATTGATAAATATATAAAGGAAATCAATGAAATAAATAAATTCTAACTCTAAGTCACGAAGTTGTAAGCTCATTTTTTTGTTCAATCTCCCATTACTGCTGGTATGATCAACCATAGGAAACCAACCATCAACATAACCAATGATATCTATAAACAAACAAAAGAATAAATTAGAAGAATAACAATGGCGTAATATAAGTAAAGATCAAAATACCAAATTCTAAAATACGGTGCACATACCAACAGGAGAATCTTGCGGAATAGCACGATTACGAAGAACATCAAATGATGTAAAAGATAATCCATGAATTGAACCACCAAAGTCATCAATGTTTCTGATGTCGGTAGAGAAATTGAAAAACAGTTTATGTTTGTGGCTGGTTGGGCGGTACGGAGACGCGTTGTCACCAACATCAAACTTAGTAACCATGACACAACTCTTTTCTACCAGTAATCTTCCATACTTTACAAGATAATTACCACCAACACTTGCTTGAATTCTGGTACCCTATTAAACAAATATAACCTTTTAAGATGAAACATAGGATATAAAAAAAACCAAAATTTTTATAAACTAATAAAGTACCTCCTCATCCATGAGGATCAGTTCGACCGCATGAATAGCATTCTTGACTTTAAATGATAGTAGCTTCCAAAGCTTGAGTATGCGAACTTTAATAGTCACATTTGTCATGGTTACATCCAATTCATTAAGGGAAGTGATGGGAGGGTTCTCCATTAACCTTTATAGTTGAACATTTATTTTAGAAAACAAAATCTCTGATTCATAAACAAATCTTAGTTTTTAAAAGAATATATCAATTGTCTGTGTGAAACATTCAAGAAGTTTTTGGAAAATTTGAAAAATCTCTCTATTATAAACACTGTATCAATTGTGTGAGGGGGAATATTTACGGATACATAGATCATGTTAGTTAGATATCATTATTTGAAATACAAGAATGGGGTATTGATTATTATTACTCTTAAAAATAATTAAATAAAAAAAATTTTGAAAAATTCAAATAAATGTATATCAGTTCAAATTAAGTTAAAAAAAATCTATATCAGGGAAAATTAAGTTAAAAAAACATCTTAAAAGTCTTTAAAACAGTCCCTAAAACAGTCCATATAACACATTTAAGGAGTCACAAATACATCATAAATGTATTTAATCAGCTGATTCAGAACATAATTCACAAACTTATGCCACTTTTGGTCCTCTTCACAAAAATTGTGACTCTTTTGACTAAAACAGCAAGATGTTTAGTAAATAGGAAATAAGGCTGTTTAGTAAAAGGTTTTAAACAAAAAAAATGACAGAGAAGTTAAACATCTTACATCTTAATACTAAAACATGCAAGTTTTGTTCCTAAGACATCATAAATCAATAAAACAGTACCTAAAACACATAGATATCTAAATCTGTCCATAATACATCATAAATCAATAAAACAGTCCCTAAGAACTATTGTATAATTCACATAAAATCTGTTCAAAACATTCAAAACAGTCCCTAAAACACAGTTATATCTAAGTAGTGTATAATTCAAAAAAATATTACAATTTAGACATCTTTAAACATTAATATAACAATGTCAAACGGGGCAACATAGCTATAGATAAGTAAACTTAATTAAAAAAAAAAGAAAAAACTTGACCTAAAACAACATACAACTCCTAAAACATGCAAGTTTTGTTCCTAAGACATCATAAATAACTAAAACAGTACCTAAAACACATAGATATCTAAATCTGTCCATAATACATCATAAATCAATAAAACAGTCCCTAAGAACTATTGTATAATTCACACAAAATCTGTTCAAAACATTCAAAACAGTCCCTAAAACACAGTTATATCTAAGTAGTGTATAATTCACAAAAATATTACAATTTACACATCTTTAAACATTAATATAACAATGTCAAACATGGCAACATAGCTATAGATAACTAAACTTAATTTAAAAAAAAAACAAACTGGACCTAAAACAAAATACAACTACTAAAACATGCAAGTTTTGTTCCTAAGACATCATAAATCACTAAACATCTTACAACTTAAACATCTTTACACAGAAGAAGTTAAGAATTTATGCAAGATTTGTTCCTAAGACATCATAAATAACTAAAACAGTACCTAAAACACATAGATATCTAAATCTGTTCAAAAATTTCAAAACAGTCCCTAAAACACAGTTATATCTAAAACAGTCCATAAAACAACATATATGTGTCCCTAAAACAGTCCATAAAACACTAAGAAGTAGTGTATAATTCAAGAAAAATCATAAGAAAGTGTAAAACAACCCCTAAAACATGCCCTAAAACACATTTTACCAGTCACACAATGGAAAAATTTCTAAATATGACCCTAAAACATCATAATCTCTTTAAACAGCAGATTAAGAACAAAATTCACAAAAAAGAGTCCGTAACCACATTGATATCTACATCTGTCCGTAATACATCATAAATAACTAAAAGAGTCCAACTAATATATCTAAATCATTCAATAAAACAGATGTAATAGTAAAAAAAATCACAAAAGGGACTAATACCAAAATCAGTTCACTAAACATTAACATAAAACCAAAGTTAAGTTCAAAAATTTCAAAACAGTCCCTAAAACACAGTTATATCTAAAACAGTCCATAAAACAGCATATATGTGTCCCTAAAACAGTCCATAAAACACTAAGAAGTAGTGTATAATTCAAGAAAAATCATAAGAAAGTGTAAAACAACCCCTAAAACACATTTTACCAGTCACACAATGGAAAAATTTCTAAATATGACCCTAAAACATCATAATCTCTTTAAACAGCAGATTAAGAACAAAATTCACAAAAAAGAGTCCCTAACCACATTGATATCTAAATCTGTCCGTAATACATCATAAATAACTAAAAGAGTCCAACTAATATATCTAAATCATTCAATAAAACACATGTAATAGTAAAAAAAAAATCACAAAAGGGACTAATACCAAAATCAGTTCACTAAACATTAACATAAAACCAAAGTTAAGTTCAAAGGTGAATTTGACATACCTGGTTTCTTGAAACAACAGCAAACCTTTCTTCAATCAATAACACCCTGTACATTAATTAACTTCAATAATTCAGTTCAGAAAACACAAAAATGTTAAAAAGTATACAAAATCAAACAAAATAAAGAATATTACCGGAAGAACAAAGCAGATGCACAACGGAGAGGGAAGGAGAAATGTTTTGGCTTTAAAGACTTCATCGGAGGATGAGGGCAAAGAAGAGGAACACAATTTCACACCTCAATCCGTGTGAATGATGATCTATACCGTCAGATTAAGTTACAAATTCAAACACAACCGTAGGATTTGTGTTTGTTGAACAAAGTTGGAGTTTTATGCGAAAGAGGGGACTGAAAAATCTGTCTTCCATGAACAACAGGGATACAGTAGGTTCGATTGTGGATTTTTGAATCCAAACTCGAAAGGGTAATCGGCTGTAGGATAGAGAGAAGGAGAAAAGGAGAGAAGAAGAAGAAGGCGAGGAAAGGGAAAGAAGGGGCGATTAGGGTTTTGGAAGGTTGCATTGACTTGCAGGAAAGAGAGAGAGGGACAAACTGCACGCTCTGATAAACATTAATGGTCTTTGACCTCACTTGGATTTATTTAAAGAAAATAGAAAAGATGGAAATTCGGAGGAGGTGACACTTGGACCTGAAGAAACATGGGATTGACACATAGGAGAGAAGGAGAAAGGATGGCTTGTGGTGTTGACACCTCAGCCAAATCCTTTTGATTTATTATAGAAGAGAGATAATAGGCTTTAAACTGGTATTTTACTGATTACCGGGTATTTTAACTAGCATTTTAATCCCGTTTTAGTGCGTTTTAAATTATTTTTAATGCTCTATAAAAATAAACTCACCAAAATATTACTGAACAATATTTTGTTTACTTGGACTGGTTACGTTGTCGGTATTTGGCAGTATGCGCACTGTGCTGCGCGGTATGCGCTTAAAATCGCAAAAATAGGGTTTTAAGCATTTCTATTTATTTTTATCATTCTATAGTAATAAAATCATCAAATTATTACTAAAATGATTATTGGTTGCCTTGACAGGCTGTGTTGACAGTATTTTGTCGGTATACACGCTGCATCGCGCGGTATGCGCTCAAACTCGAAAAATAGAGTTTCTTAGCATTTTAATTTATTTTTCCTCACGAATAGGGTTAAAATTATTATTCTAATCATAACAGGCTATTTTTAGGATTTTAACACTAATCGGGTGGTCACCGACGTTCGTTTCGCATTTTAATCGTTACGCGATAAGCGTTTATCTTATCGCTGCCAACATAATTTTTATCAAAGTTTAATTTCACCAACTCATTAAATTTCACATATAAACATCATAACCAGTCAATTACAACCCTTTTACCTATTCACAACACGTGTTACAATTGTACGGTATGGCCTGAAAAGCCGGGTGTCACACCTGCAAGGACCTGGGTCAAGCTTACTAGGACCTCCTTTAATACCCACTAGTATTGGATGACGGGGGTACGAATGGCTTGATTCCATAATATGTAAACTACTATTAATACATTAACCCGACTACTTGGGATTGTATCCCTGCTGACTCAAACCACTTAGCCGAGGGTAACGTCACCTTCAAAAGAGGGCCTACCACATTACGCATTAATAACTTAATTAATTATCTTTCAATATTCCAACCCTTTAGGATTGTATCCTTGTTGACTCAAACTACTGGGTAGAGGGTAACGTCACTTTCAAAAGAGGGGTCTACTACTATAACTAAGATAATCTCTTAAAAAGTGCAAAAGTGCGGAAAACATCGAAGGTTACACTAAAGGCGAGTCGGATCCAAGTGATTCATCTTGTCTATCTGTTTTATTTTATTTTTATTTTCAGCAATTTTAGTTTTTATTTTCATGTTAAAACCTTTTTTCTAAAATTTTGATTTGATTAGACGTTGAGGATAAACCGGTACTAAAAGCTCTTGTGTCCATGGACGACCTCGGTATCTTACCAACGCTATACTACGCTCACGATGGGTGCACTTGCCCATATGTGTGTTTAGTGTTAGTAGAATATCGTGTTTTATAAATTTAAAACTTGACTAAAGTGTTAAAAAGGGCTAAAAATATACACAAAATTATATAACACACCGCACACATCAGCTAACATGATTTATTTAAATATCTTAACCTAGTTAGTGGGTTTCAAGTTATAATATAAACTAGATTTATCACCCGCCGCGATGCGACGGGGATCCATTCATATGCATCATACGTAATAAAAACCAAGTGTTTGTTACATCAATGTTCTATAGTCGAATCGCCTAGCCTATATATGAAGGATGTACAAAACAAAGCTATACAAATTGTATTCGCTATAAAATTTAATAAAAAACTAATTGGTTTAACCACAAAAGCCAATATTATATGGTCAAACAGCCCACCAGCCTCACATAATCTGAAAAATGTAACCACAAAATCAAGTTCTTGACAAGTGAATCAAGCACTGAAAGAAAAAGTAAACTCTATTATTCTACATACTCCATATCTATGTACACGTAGTATCTTCATAGGCATTATGAAACTGAACCACATTTTCATGTCCACTTAAAGCTTGCATTATATTTACTTCTCTTTTAACATTTTCCACAGCAGCCGGATGAGTCATCTGTTGAAAATAGCTAAAAAAGTAACTTAAGATCATTAAGCTCATACATGCCAACAAAAGATCTGTTGGTGTATTTCAAAAAATATGAGGATGTTGTGCAGCTAGTCAACTATTGCATCTTACAGCTTGTGAAATCTTAAGGTAAAAATCTCTAATTTGTATCAACAATTAAAACATGAACCAAACAGCAAAGACAACATGCAAAACAATCGAACCCAAATTAAAAAATCATAAACAAAAAGCTTTAAAGATAAAAAATTTAAACACAATCCAAAATAACAAAAAATGAAGAATAACTTACCTAAGTAAGTCGACATACATATGAAAACCACCAACCATCATCAGAAACCCTAAATAAACAACACTTGAAGCACAAAAGCAACAAAGCCAATGACCAAATTGCAAAACCTGATAAGCCATCTGAACGCAAAGTTGATACAATAAAACGAAAGACCAATACCGGAGCAAATCATAAAAGAGGGGAAACCAATCAGGTTACAGGTTACTGAAGACTCCGATCAAGATAAATTACGCTTCACAAAAGCACGTGAGCCTGCATTTAGCGAACAACATATCAAAAACCGAGAAAAGTGGAAAGCTGCAAACAAATCACAGGAAGAAAACGATAGGCGGGGAAGGCACCTCATAGTACACGCGGCAACTTTGTAAGACAGTACAAATAGGATATGCAAGGGTACAAACGAAGAAAGCATAAACAACAACCTCTGCCAAACTTACAACACACATGCAGCAACATGTTGCAAATTCATAGTATATAAATCGTCTAATTATAAAATCATGCCTAAATATATTATCATGTTCATAGAGTTCAATGTGAATGGTTTATACCTTCTCGGGTGTTCGGTTTGCGAACCCGTTTGAATCTGTCAATAGAAACTGAGTAGTCCGTTTGGCCCGCTATTGAGTTCCAACCATTTCTCCAACTCTATTACACCAAAACCATCCGGAGCACCACCATCGCCGACACGTAGGGCTGTTCTTGTTCCACTCGATTACCTCTACTGTTTGGGTCACCGGATCTGTCGTATACCATCGCCGGCAGGTGCGGCTGTCCATGTTCCACTCGATTATCTCCACTGTTTGGGCCACCGGATCTGTCGTTTACCCTCGCCCCTAAATTGTGGTTTCATCAGCCAAAGATAGTAAAATAGACATCACAACTTTTATATTGATTCATCAGCCAAAAGCAACATAAGCAACATGAAAAAAAACTTACTTTTGACTTTATTTAGATAAAATCCAATATTCGACAACCTCTTTACTTCGACATCAACAAAAATTTAAGAGCCCTAAGTTGAAAACAACATAATGTTAAATACATATCTTTCTTGATTCATTGACCATTTTCACCACTTTAATTAGACTATTCATTATGCATAAGAAATACTCAATAAACCTAAAACTTTTAAACAAAAATCACTTACCAGTTCTCCTATTCATGGCAAGATGAGAAATGCTCAGTAAACCTAAAACTTCTGCATCAAAACCGTCTCTGAGAATGAAAAGTTTACCATTAACAAAAACCTGACGATTTTAAACACAAAGATGCTTATGATAAATCTGAAACAAAACCAAAATTAATTGGTTCGAAAAATTTACCACGATGAATTAACGAACCCTAATCGCTTGTTCACCATCCGTGCTTCAAATATCGTATAACCTGAGAAAACAAAACCCTAAACACCCAAGTTAAGATGTCGATTCTGAATTTTTAATTTGAAAAAAAATGAGAAATCAAGATAAGGAAGACACCATACAAAAGTTGATAGGATTCGAAAATTTTAACTGGATGAATTGACGAACCCTAATTGTTTCCAGTAGCTCTGTACTCGTTCTTCAATCTGAATTTGACGACCTGATACCCCCAAATAGACAATGGGTATCGCCCCGCCGTGACAGTGAGGGGTCGCCGAGGTAGTCACTTTGCTTCCTAGGGAGACGTTTGTGAGGTTGGGTGTAACACCCATGTTATTATTCTAAGGGTTTTCGTGCAATTAACGAAAACAAACATGTAATTATCATTAAGTATCCTTAGAAAAATACGAGTAATTTAAACTTTTACAACTTAAAAGTTTTATACAAAATATGGATAAGTTCGTCATTTAAAAGTTATGACGTAATGTTGTGCGGAAGCTTTAATCTCGTGTGTTCGGTTCTTCGTAGCTGCTTGATCTTCCTCCGGTGCTAAAATTTTACCTGAAACTCATAAAACATGAGTTGGATTAGTCGTACGTAGTTTAGAACGTATTTAAACGGGTTCGCAACGCATCAACGGTTGAAATAAACGGTTTTCGCGAAAATGACCACAGTCGCGTAGCGCTACTGCCTGGGGCCTTCCCAGTCGCGCTACGCTACTGCCTAGTTTTGACAGAATGTTGCAGCTGATTGCCAGCACGATCTGATTTCACGGAAACGGCCATAACTTCTTCGTTATTGATCCGTTTTACCCGATTCTTTTTCCTACGCGTCCGTAATTTAATTCTCCATATTGTGGAGTTAAAATCCAACATTCTACATAATAAAATTTCAGACTTTTAAGTCTTCGGCTTATCGCCCTATTTCCCACTTTTGACCCGTTTGTGCATTTTATCAAACGAACATATTCGTTTGATTCCTACATCACCTACACTTCTTCAAATTAATGTTACCTACTATATTAGGTTCTAATCATAGGTTTATTACACCGTTTAATCCCGTTTTCGCTCTTATGATTATTTTGACCCGTTAAGGGTATTTAAGCACTTTCAATCATAAATCGATGTCAATTGTTTCTAGCATTTGCATTACCACATTTATTACCCTATAATATCCCACCACGACTATATTTAAGGTGGGTTTATCGTGGTGATCTTATATGACCCAAATTTTACCTCTCGAATCATCATTTTACGACAAAACTCAAATAGTGCCATTTGACTAAATATAATACCTCTTTCAGTTTCTATACTTATTCTAAGTATTTACCTAATCATAAAACTCGTTTCCAAACAACTTTTAAAGGTTGTTTGTTCGAATTAGCCAACAAGGGCGTTTTGGTCGATTTAGTTCTTTTTACTACAAAGGACTCTCTTTCCAATTATTCGACCAAAATAGCATTTTTAACTACAACATGAATATGCGTACCTGGCTCGGATCAACAAATAGATCCGATTTATACCTCGCTCTTATTATCATACCATCGATGATGACGCAACTATCCGATTTGCTAATCGGTCCTGTTAACATAAGACTTGACGACCACATTAGTCGATATTGTCAAATGGTGTTGCCACCACCATTCGACCCGTTTGGACTATATGCCCAACATTATCTATTTAAATCAAAAACACCGTTTTTGATTTCCAATTCATGCATCATCCCATCCCGGGTTTTATAAGCATACCCTTTTTCTTTTACACTCTTTTCTTGCAGTTTCAACCCATTTCGTCTTACGCCATGGGTATCCTTTTTAACCATGATTTACATAAGTCGACACTTAACAAATTTCCAAATTTCCAATATTATTGTTTTCACGTTCACAAGTATCGAAATAACGAGCATTCTACATAAGTGGGTAGATTACACTTACCTTGCATCCGAGCTATGTTTTTCTTCTATGCTTGACTCGTTTGACCCGCTTTCACTCCAAGCTTCACCTAGCTTGTTTAAGCGCCAACTATTGTTCATCATTTACAAGGTGGTTAGATTAGTCATTAACAATCACGACTATACCACCTTACTTATTTTCTTAGCCGAAACCACTTATTCGACCTCATCACTAGTTAGTTTGACTTTCTAAAGTCAACTACTTTTAATCATATAATATGCACAATTAAGGCAAATCAACATTATGATTAGAACCCGTTTTATCCCCATGTCTTATGTAATTAGTCAAGCTTGTCAATTACGCGTTTCACTTAAATTTCAACACCTTACTTCTCATTTAGGCATTTTAACAAACACCTAATGGGCATAACTCTACACATTTGCTAACTAGTTCATAATTAGTCATTTATACCAAGATTAACATCAAATTTCAACCCTCTATGTCTAGTGTTCATGAACTACATCAAGAACTTATATCATAACAATCAATATTCATCAAATTAACACTCCAAATCCGAGTGTTCATCATAACATACAAAAACCCACTTCAAGTCATGCACAAGCTTTCACTCAAACTTATAATTTGTTCAAGTATCTTGCATCAACTATCACCTATGATGATTTCTAACACTAACATATCATCATCTTCATTATTAAGTCAAAACCCACTTAGCATATAATATGGTAATTATCAAATCCCTAGTTTTGACAACAATCCCTCCAATTTTCTACTAGGGTTTGTTTCTAAACCAAGATATATTCATAATAACACTCATAGAATCAATATTCATTCCAGAATTTCGATTATGATTGTTCATCATAATCTCAAAGTATCACCAAATCATAATTTTCAACATACCTTGTAATCCCCGTGACTAGGTGATCACGAATCTGTGTTCATGCATTGATTTGGCTCTTGATTTGGGCTTCAATTTGAGAGATTCTTGAGGGACTAGGGCTTTGAGCAAGAGAGCCTTCCCTGGCTCTGGTTGAAATCGCAGACACACACACACGTATGTGTGTGTGTTTTGTTTATTAATTTGTTTTAATAAAACTTAATCTCATTTGCCCATGTTTAGTCCCTTGACCATACACAAGTTATCTATAGGTGTTTTAATCCATATTTGTTATATTATGTCAAGACACTAACTAACTAGGTTAGTATTCCTAGTTACTTGGTGGGTCCCGGGAATTATAACCCGTTATATTTTAAGTCCCGTTAACTCGGGCTCTTATAAATTCAATTCCTGAAAACTTTGATTCGCTTGTATTTACTATTAGTATTTCTTGTTTAAACCCAAATATTTGCCGTGTTATTTTTTTTTATTTTTATTTTTACTAATAACGGTACGCTACCCGTCTTTTAGTATTAACGGAGTTTGATTACCAAACCCGTTTTCGGGGTGTTACAAGTCTACCCCCCTTAAAGAGGTTTCGTCCTCGAAACCTTGCTTACATAGTTCATTGAGTTCTAAACTCAATGCGTTTGACCTGAGTAGTCTCTTAAGCATTATTGATACTTTAACTAGTTGTTGGTATTACCAGAAAATTATGGTAATATCTTTTTGGTTACATAACCTCTACGTATCTCATACGACATAATGTAACTTGAAATAACTTAATTCCGTTATTTCTGCTAGTTTAGTTAACTTAGCGATTTCCATCGCTTTTTATATGCTATCGAATTCTTTATGAATCCGTTACTTGACCCGTTTAAAGATCTTTAGTGAAATCTTTCACTTTTAGCAACAAATTCTTTTGTCTTCAAGTTTATTTATTCGGTTCAGCTATACCGAATCTACCGCTTACAAGCAAACCAAATTTCTTGATTTGAATTGGTGACCTTAACCGTCTCACTAACTAGTCTTATTAGTCCAGTTACTTTTATCGCTCGCTTGGTTATAATGTGATTTTACCTCACATTGCATTTCCTAACCGTGATCATGACACATCGTGTTTAGTTTGCATCAACCTTTTATTTTCGAAGATAACACTTTTCGAATATACCGTCTTGTGCCAATCAGTGTCAAGACTTGTATCTTTCATGCTTACTATCTAAATTCCTATCAGGATTTATGTTTGTAAAAATGCTATTTCTTACTAAAACCGAAGTTTTAGTTTTAGGATCTTCTCATTAACTTTTGTCCATTATCCATGCCAGGATATTGACAGTCTATAATTTAATCTTTTACAGTCCTAGTTTTATGCGGGGATTCTTAACTGATTTCCTCGCTTTATCTAATTTAACCCGTAGGTTTTATCACTTAGCCTTATAGGCTATTTCTTTAAGTTTTTCACCTTTTTAAGGTGAGATATTAACAACTAATTTCCTTCTCTTTATGACCCGAGGGTCTTTTTGGTCCGTAGACCTTAACACTGTGTTTAATCCCGTAGGTTATGATGATCCCGTAGATCATCTTTTATTCTTGTCTATATTCAAATGTATATATACATATATAGCTTCCAGGCATCTCTTATTATGCTTGGAATCGTTTATTTTCGCACTTGAACTTCAATTGACCTTGACCTTAGTCTAAGGCTTCATTTGTTTGCTTTCGGACTAATCCTCCGACTTTATGACTTCTGACGTTATTTACGCGTCAGTTTGTTCTTATGCTTACTGTTATTCAATTTGCTCATATTCTTATTTGGTTATATCCCATTACCGGGCTCATTATTCTTTCGCATTTAACGCTACCTTTATCTGGCTAGCGTTCATTAGTGCCATTCGGCGTTATATTGTATTCAACTTGTTTGACCTATTAATGTGAAATCCATCACTTATAATAATCAACTTTATTCTTTATTCAACCCATTCGACTTCGAATAGTTGAACATATCTACTCACAAATTTCTATTTACGAGATTTTATAGTCTTAACTCGTAATCCAAGTCCTTTGATTTCTCAACCCGCGTTCGCGTCTCTTGGTTTTACGCATGTGTTTAATTCTTACCCATTAACCGGGTGTTTTACCGAAGTCATTATTATTGTAACCCTCCCGGTATGCATTAAGACCTCGCTTTATTTTTATATTCTGACTTTGCCCTTAAGTTTGACGTTTTACAAAAACGACTCGTTAAGGGATATATTTGCATTTTCCAGGTTCGGGTGTAAGTACACTCCTTCCCAATACTTGTCTAAATCATTTTACATGTTTGCGTTTTCCGGGTTCGAGTGTAAGTACACTCCCTCCCAATACTTGTCTAAATCATTTTACATGCTTGCGTTTTCTGGGTTCGAGTGTAAGTACACTCCCTCCCAATACTTGTCTAAATCGTTTTACATGCTTGTTTTTTTCTGGGTTCGAGTGTAAGTACACTCCCTCCCAATACTTGTCTAAATCATTTTACATGCTTGCGTTTTCTGGGTTCGAGTGTAAGTACACTCCCTCCCAATACATGTCTAAATCATTTTACATGCTTGTTTGTCCCTTCACTCGGGCTCATTATCCTAATGTAACACGCTTCCGTCACTCGGTTGTGTGTTTACATTATTTTCAAATATCTTGCTTATCTGTCTCATTTGGGTACTTTTTAACTACTCCCGTTCACCCCGTCCTTACTACATCGGATGTAAATGTGTCCGCTATAAGAAACTCATGGTATCATATGTCACTACTTACTTGGCCAGAGTAAGCGGTTATCACATGACATACACGACCTTTTTATAGTTTTCACATTACGCCCTATGTAAATAACGCCTCTGTTTGGTTTCTCTTGGAAACAATATCCCGGATAGATTTTCTATTCGGGCTTTTCCAAGTTTTTAATCTACATATGCAACTTTCAACCTCGTCGTATTTGTTGCATATTACTATTCACGTAATAACTTAAAATGCGCACCTGTAAGTGCTTGCCCTAACGGGCTTTTTATGTCATTAACCTTGTTCGCGGTCGTTACGCGATTTAGTCCTCGGTGAGCATGCTCCTCTTGTCATACTTCGGACCGTTCCATCATCATATCCACACTTCGTTTGACTCTCGTCGTCTTCAAACGCGAGTGTCCTTCAATTAAAACGTTCACAAAAGTTAGTAACGTCAACTTCAATAATCGCCCGTATTATAATACAAGGCTTTTTCTACTATACGCGTCAACGCGCGCAATTTTGTCAACTATATTTATCATTTAATTGAGGTAACGTGTATCACACGATAACCCTATGTGTTGTTCACAACATTTCAACACATACCAAACCATTAATATACATGTACTTACCGGATTTGCGATCAAGCCTCGAACCGAACACTTTACCCTTTAACCTTGGGCTCTGATTACCAACTTGTAACACCCACGTTATTATTCTAAGGGTTTTCGTGCAATTAACGAAAACAAACATGTAATTATCATTAAGTATCCTTAGAAAAATACGAGTAATTTAAACTTTTACAACTTAAAAGTTTTATACAAAATATGGATAAGTTCGTCATTTAAAATGGCTTATCGCCCTATTTCCCACTTTTGACCCGTTTGTGCATTTTATCAAACGAACATATTCGTTTGATTCCTACATCACCTACACTTCTTCAAATTAATGTTACCTACTATATTAGGTTCTAATCATAGGTTTATTACACCGTTTAATCCCGTTTTCGCTCTTATGATTATTTTGACCCGTTAAGGGTATTTAAGCACTTTCAATCATAAATCGATGTCAATTGTTTCTAGCATTTGCATTACCACATTTATTACCCTATAATATCCCACCACGACTATATTTAAGGTGGGTTTATCGTGGTGATCTTATATGACCCAAATTTTACCTCTCGAATCATCATTTTACGACAAAACTCAAATAGTGCCATTTGACTAAATATAATACCTCTTTCAGTTTCTATACTTATTCTAAGTATTTACCTAATCATAAAACTCGTTTCCAAACAACTTTTAAAGGTTGTTTGTTCGAATTAGCCAACAAGGGCGTTTTGGTCGATTTAGTTCTTTTTACTACAAAGGACTCTCTTTCCAATTATTCGACCAAAATAGCATTTTTAACTACAACATGAATATGCGTACCTGGCTCGGATCAACAAATAGATCCGATTTATACCTCGCTCTTATTATCATACCATCGATGATGACGCAACTATCCGATTTGCTAATCGGTCCTGTTAACATAAGACTTGACGACCACATTAGTCGATATTGTCAAATGGTGTTGCCACCACCATTCGACCCGTTTGGACTATATGCCCAACATTATCTATTTAAATCAAAAACACCGTTTTTGATTTCCAATTCATGCATCATCCCATCCCGGGTTTTATAAGCATACCCTTTTTCTTTTACACTCTTTTCTTGCAGTTTCAACCCATTTCGGCTTACGCCATGGGTATCCTTTTTAACCATGATTTACATAAGTCGACACTTAACAAATTTCCAAATTTCCAATATTATTGTTTTCACGTTCACAAGTATCGAAATAACGAGCATTCTACATAAGTGGGTAGATTACACTTACCTTGCATCCGAGCTATGTTTTTCTTCTATGCCTGACTCGTTTGACCCGCTTTCACTCCAAGCTTCACCTAGCTTGTTTAAGCGCCAACTATTGTTCATCATTTACAAGGTGGTTAGATTAGTCATTAACAATCACGACTATACCACCTTACTTATTTTCTTAGCCGAAACCACTTATTCGACCTCATCACTAGTTAGTTTGACTTTCTAAAGTCAACTACTTTTAATCATATAATATGCACAATTAAGGCAAATCAACATTATGATTAGAACCCGTTTTATCCCCATGTCTTATGTAATTAGTCAAGCTTGTCAATTACGCGTTTCACTTAAATTTCAACACCTTACTTCTCATTTAGGCATTTTAACAAACACCTAATGGGCATAACTCTACACATTTGCTAACTAGTTCATAATTAGTCATTTATACCAAGATTAACATCAAATTTCAACCCTCTATGTCTAGTGTTCATGAACTACATCAAGAACTTATATCATAACAATCAATATTCATCAAATTAACACTCCAAATCCGAGTGTTCATCATAACATACAAAAACCCACTTCAAGTCATGCACAAGCTTTCACTCAAACTTATAATTTGTTCAAGTATCTTGCATCAACTATCACCTATGATGATTTCTAACACTAACATATCATCATCTTCATTATTAAGTCAAAACCCACTTAGCATATAATATGGTAATTATCAAATCCCTAGTTTTGACAACAATCCCTCCAATTTTCTACTAGGGTTTGTTTCTAAACCAATATATATTCATAATAACACTCATAGAATCAATATTCATTCCAGAATTTCGATTATGATTGTTCATCATAATCTCAAAGTATCACCAAATCATAATTTTCAACATACCTTGTAATCCCCGTGACTAGGTGATCACGAATCTGTGTTCATGCATTGATTTGGCTCTTGATTTGGGCTTCAATTTGAGAGATTCTTGAGGGACTAGGGCTTTGAGCAAGAGAGCCTTCCCTGGCTCTGGTTGAAATCGCAGACACACACACACGTATGTGTGTGTGTTTTGTTTATTAATTTGTTTTAATAAAACTTAATCTCATTTGCCCATGTTTAGTCCCTTGACCTTACACAAGTTATCTATAGGTGTTTTAATCCATATTTGTTATATTATGTCAAGACACTAACTAACTAGGTTAGTATTCCTAGTTACTTGGTGGGTCCCGGGAATTATAACCCGTTATATTTTAAGTCCCGTTAACTCGGGCTCTTATAAATTCAATTCCTGAAAACTTTGATTCGCTTGTATTTACTATTAGTATTTCTTGTTTAAACCCAAATATTTGCCGTGTTATTTTTTTTTATTTTTTATTTTACTAATAACGGTACGCTACCCGTCTTTTAGTATTAACGGAGTTTGATTACCAAACCCGTTTTCGGGGTGTTACATTGGGTGATCTGTGTGGGTTTACCCATAACGAATGAATGGAGTTTGCGATGCGTGTTTAGGGCGGTGGCAAGGAAAGGAGATGACACGCGTTTTGATAATGCTGTGAAATTCCAACTATGCCCTTTATCACTGTTCATTAACTTCTCTTATTATGATATATAGATTCCAAAAATTTCAAACTAACCCCTTAACTTTTTATAACCAAGTTAACTTGATTTATATTAATTAAACTAACTTAGTTTGCTGATTCTAAATTGTAGAAGAGTTTCTAATAATTACATAATAATCCCTTGGCATATAACCAACATAAAAAACGTCGTTAAGGCTTCCCTTATATGAAACTAACCATACTAACCGAAATACTTTATACGTTTAACGTTTTTATCCTGGTTTTTACCCAATATGATATACGATGTTACTTAAATATTAAAACGATAAATTTTATAGAATTACCCATTTTTATTTAATTCTTAAAGGGTCCGGTTTTACAATCCGGGTCGGGTTTCGGAGGTTCGTTTTTGGTGAATGTTATATATATATATATATATAGGGAGGGGCTCATGCGAGAACCACCCTTATTGTGAGAACCATGAGAACCAATGTGAACACAACCTAAAATAGCTAAAAGAACCTAAAAAAACCTAACCCCCACCCCCCCCACCCAAAAACCTAAACCCCCCACCCCCCCCCCCCCCCAAAAAAAAAACCTAACCCCCCCCCCCCCCCCCCCCAAAAAACCTAAACCCCCCCCCCCCCCCCAAGCTAAAAAAAACCTAAAAAAAACCTAAAAAAACCTAAAAAAACCTAACCCCACCCCCCCCCCCCAAAAAAAAGCCTAAACCCCCCTCCCCCACCCCCCAAAAACCTAAACCCCCCCCCCCACAAGCTAAAATGCTAAAAACTAAACCCCCAAAAAACCTAAAAAAAATCTAAAAAAAAATCTAAAAAAATCAAAAAAAAATCCAAAATTTTTTTTTTGATTTTTTTAATATTTTTTAGGTTAAAATCGCTACTTTTCGAAGCAAAAAAAAAAAAATTTGTTTTTTAAAAAAAAAAAAAATTTTAAAAAAAATTTTTTTTTTTTTTTTTTTTGGGTTCGAAAAGTAGCGATTTTAACCTAAAAAATATTAAAAAAATCAAAAAAATTTTTTTTGTGTGATTTTTAGCTATTTTTAGGCATTTTTGGTGTGTTCACATTGGTTCTCGCGGTTCTCGCAATAAGAGGTGGTTCTCGCATGATCTTCTCCCTATATATATATATATATATATATATATATATATATTTGACATTTGAAGAAAGGAGAACGGGATAAGAAGATATTAAAGGGGATGTTGATTTGGTTTTAGTTGATAAAAAATGAGTTTCAAAAAATGAGAACACGAACGGGAATAAGGGGGAAATTAAAGGGCTTGTTTGGATGATAATATTAAGGGAAATTGGGGGGAATAATTATTAGAGTATAGAAACTTTGAGAAATTGGAGGAACCTGTTAAAAGATGTAAGGGTGCCGCATTTCATTTTAGAAGGATTTTAGACATAAGGACAATAGACGGGACTTAATTTTCTAACATACCCGACTTTTAAACAAAAAGTAATATGTTTTCTATAAATAATTTTCTAACAGACGCGACCTTTAAATAAAAGGACATAACCCAAGTTCAGTGGCGGACCCAGGATTTTTTCCTTGGGGGTGCGGAAGATTTTTAAAAATTTTAGGCCGCTAGGTACATAAGTAAAAAAATCGGTTGTATCGGGTCGGGTCGGGTCATGTAAGTCAAAAGAACATCAAACTAAATTTATATATATGGCAAACACGTCAAACTTTGTACAAACATAATTAAAACGTCGCCCTACGGGTTTTCATTTTTTGAAATCTATCCAAAACATCATCTAAAGCTACTTTCTTAAGCAAGTCTTTCTCTATATAACATACACAACTATCACTTAAATTTTCTTAACTCGTCACCTTGAAACGGTGTTTGTGGGAATTCGATACCTCTTGGTTGATACGGTCCTCTTAGTATATACGCCCTTCTAATATCATCCCGTTGATTCACGTTATATTCTTCTATCGGCTTGCGATCATACGGATCCGAAGGAAGAGTATCCAAATCAATTAGTTTGGAAGATGTATCCACTTTCCGCTTGACAAATCGCGCCATAAACTCTCTACTCATGGTTCCTATCACAATCATATTGATCCATCATCGGTCATCCATGAACATAAATTCATCGTTCCAAAAATCATCTAAAAATCACCCCTAAAAATCATCTAAATAACATAATCATCAAGCCCTAGAATTGTTTAATCACCCCTAAAAATCATCTAAATAACATAATCATCAAAAAAATAATCTAAGGCAGTAAATCATCACTTAAAATCATCAAAAAAACCATCATAAAAACCATCTATGGCAGTAAATCATCAAGTAAAATAAAAAAAAAAAAAACCCAAAAAACTAACCTTGATGAAGATCAGAAGTTGTCGCTGCTGTTTTGCTGCTGCCCCTGGCCGGATTCCGGTCAGTTTCTGGCCGGAATTTTGAGTCAAACTGGCTGCTGTTGCTGGCTTGCTGAATGCTGATGAAGTCGCTGGTTGCACTGGGCAGTCGTATTAGAAAAGAAACAGAAGGGTGGGAGTATTATTGAAGGGGTTTTTGGGCTATGTTAATTTTTATTGTTGGGGGGTATTGGGCTAATTCTTAATGTTTATTTTTGGGCCAAAACTTTGGTTTGGGTTTAACTGTTTAACTAGTATAAGTAATGGATATAGGTAGTTTTTTTTATAAAAAATCAGAGTTTAGTAAAAAAATTATAATATAAATCCATAATATTTTTTACCCAACCCAAGGGGTGCGTATGAAAAATTCCAAGGGGTGCGACCGAAAAAATCCATGGGGTGCGGACGAAAAATTCCACGGGGTGCGGACGGGATTTTCTTCGGAAAATTACATAAATTTTTTTTTTCCCGGGGGTGCGCCCGCCCACCTTGGCTTGGTGGTGGGTCCGCCCCTGCCCAAGTTGATAATCGTATATATGTATAATTCACACAAAACCATGTATGTTTTATAATCCGGGAGATCTAGGTTTGAAATTGAATTTAGATTATAGCTCTCTGCTTAGAACATGGCTAGTAAATACAAGTTGTTTCCATCCTTCATTAGTTTTCCAAATATTTCAAATAAAAAAAAGAATGTCCACATGCCACGAGCGTGGTACAAGATTGGCAAAAACAAAAAAACAAATTGTCTATGTTCCAACCTTTGTAGGTTTCAGCGAATTGACATTAACTTTTTCTGATGTGTAAATTTATAAGATGTTCAGAACAAGAGAAAGAATGCCTTATGGTATAATTGATCTTTCCGTTTTAGACTATTATGGATAGTTGAAAATTTATGTGTATTTTGCATTTGAATTACTATATTTGGCTTAAATTTATGTGTATTTTGCATTATTAAATTTTAAACATTAGGCCGTGGGGTATGGTGGGGCGGGGGTTGGGCTGGGGTTGAGGCATTAGTTGACACGTGGCTTGGGGGGGCAGACATGGGCTAACCCACATTCAACACGGTATGGTGGGGCGGGGGTTTGGGGCGTGGGTTTGGCGGGCTTCGCTGGGCTGACCCGCTGGGCTATTTGAATATTATTTAAAACAAAAAATTTAATTTTTTTAATATTTTTAAATAAAGAAAATTACAAAAAAAAAAATTCCTAACTTTTATATTTGATTTTTATCTCTTCTCTCATTGCCAAGATTAGTTGTAACTCTTCACCCTCTAGGTGATCAATGGGCTGGGATAGAAATTTCAAATCATCCCGTTTTTGTTTCTGGGCATCTCTAGCTTCTTTGCTCCTTCGTATTTCGGCCCTTTGTTGTTGGAATACGTTGAATGTATCCAACTTGCATGAAATGTTATCCAGCTGCTCGCTGTATATTCCCCTACGCGAGCCCGAACTCCCAGCTGAAGGCGATGCCGTACCAGATCTTGATTTTTGAGCACGCCTTCTTGAGACATTTCTTCCATACTCAGGCCGGT
This sequence comes from Helianthus tuberosus, assembly GCA_030545235.1. NCBI lineage: Eukaryota > Viridiplantae > Streptophyta > Magnoliopsida > Asterales > Asteraceae > Helianthus > Helianthus tuberosus. The sequence continues at coordinate 169,464,052 of CM060354.1, read as the reverse complement.
TTGGGCTTGGCGAATCATCCAAAAGGTCCTCAAACTCTTGATCTCGTGCATCCGATTGGGCTTGGGACGAGGCCCTTGACCTTTTGGAAGACGAGTTAGTTTCGCTACCAATGGGGATATTCGCCCACTTTGGATGAAACTTACAAATCTCCCAACAATGCATGAAACGGAAGTCGGTCCCCATATTTGATTTGAATGTGCACACTGCATTTGTCAAAATGTCGGCTTCGGTTTCACCACTTTTTGGGTTTTGCTTTGCTTTATTTAAAAAACCATTATATTTTGTAAGTTGGGTGCTTATCTCGCTCCACTTTGAGGATAAGCTATAGTTTTCACAATAAGCCTCCCTTCCCATTTCTTCATGGAATAGTCTACTAACCGATTCCCACAGGGCGGTTCGATGTTGCGAATTTCCTATTTTAATAAAACCAAAATTTAATATATTACAAGGTTATATAAAAAATAACCATTAATAAAAACAAAGGTTAAGAATACCTAAAGTTGAATGTTGAGATTGTTGACACCAAGCCCTCGCCAATGCAACTTCTTCAGCAACGACCCATTTTTGTTGTTTTCGTTTGACGGTTTGAACTACTTTATCCGCCTCGGTTTTTTTTTCTTATGACTTCTCTTTTTGATGGGTTTCGATGCGGAAGGACCATCATTGGGTGGTTGAGTTTCGGGAACGGTTTCGTTTTGTGAAAGGTCGATGGAGGTTGGTGAACGGTTGATGGGCGATTGTGTAAATGGAGTAGGTATTGAATCATCGGAGTGTGGGAAGTTAGTAAACAAACGATTCCCAAGAAGCGATGCGTAACTCGTTTCATGGGGCAAAGAAGAGTGTATGAAAAATGGACGAGGCATTGGACGATTGGGTGGTGGGCTAGGATTATTTTCTTGGAATGCATACGGGTTGTTCGGGTCAAAAGGACGGTTATAAGGATGCATTTTTTCGTTTTGTAGAAGGAGAATTGAAGATGATTTTATAGAAGATGTGGTTGAATGTGGTAAAAAATGGAAGAAAAATGTGAGTTTTATAGTGAATTTTTTTTTTAACATAGCCGTTGGCCAACGGTTAGCCCAACGGCTATTTTGTTTTGGCCATACACAGCCCGCCATGTCAGCTCGCTTCCCCCGCCCCACGTCCGGCTTGAAACCCAAGCCCCAAGGGCCACGCCCCAACCCAAGCCCACCCGGGGTGGTGCCTTGGGCGTTTTCCCCCAACCCAAGCCCCATACCCCATAGCCTTATGTTATGATTTTTTAGTCTTAATTAATCATAAGAGAAGTGAAATGTTAATATCGTAAATCACAGCTAATATTAGCGTCTTTTCTTGTTTTAGTTGTGTTTTTTTATGTAATTTCTTTCAAGAAAAGTGATGGCAAGTGATCAGGGAGAGAATGGAACAGATGAATCCTCACTTGTGGTTTGTTTTGCGAAAATACTAATAGATTTCATGCGTACAATCAACGGGCTTGCGCTAGCCTTCAAAAAGCACCTGGTGGTGCGCCTGCTAATGTTGTGGCAGCCATTGCTCGAATTGACATTAACTTTTTCTGATGTGTAAATTTATAAGATGTTCAGAACAAGAGAAAGAACGCCTTATGGTATAATTGATCTTTCCGTTTTAGGGCATGTTTGGGTAAGCTTTTTGAAATGACTTATTGACTTATTGGCTTCTTGGAAAAGTCAGGATTTTGTGACTTATTGACTTATTGGCTTTTTCCCCTCACATACACCCTCTTTGCCAAACATCATTTTAGAGCTTATGACTTTTCAAAAAGCCAATAAGTCAATAAGTTGTTTCAAAAAGCTTACCCAAACATGCCCTTAGACTGTTATGGATAGTAGAAAATTTATGTGTATTTTGCATTTGAATTACTATATTTGGCTTAAATTTATGTGTATTTTGCATTATTAAATTTTAAACATTATGTTATGATTTTTAAGTGTTTAGTCTTAATTAATCATCAACGAGAGAAGTGAAATGTTAATATTGTAAATCACAACTAATATTAGGGTCTTTTCTTGTTTTAGTTGTGTTTTTTTATGTAATTTCTTTCAAGAAAAGTGATGGCAAGTGATCAAGGAGAGAATGGAACAGATGAATCCTCACTTGTGGTTTATTTTGGGAAAATGCTAATAGATTTCATGCCTACAATCAACGGGCTTGCGCTAGCCTTCAAAGAGCACCTGGTGGTGCGCCTGCTAATGTTGTGGTGGCCATTGCTCGAGGGCGTTTGGCTGCTTTCTTTGGGAAGGTAATAAATTAGCTTTGATTTATAGTTGAATATGTTGAAACATGATTAGCGGCTGAGTGTTAGCTAGTTGACTGCTTTCATGTATTTTGATTTACAGGTTGAAGAAGATGAGTTTGGTTACATGCTGTAACACCCCAAAAATATCAAATTATATAAATATGTGTGTGTGTGTGTGTATATATATATATTAAAACGTAATGACTAAGGATAACTAACCTAGTTAGTAATATGTTATTGGTTAATTAAAACAATGAATGGCGGGACTTATAACCAAATCAAAACATGAAGGGGACTAAAGTGGGGCAATTGGAAATATTATTGAATTAAAAGAAAATGAAAAAAACAAAGACACACACATTTGTGTGTGCGACGTACGGAGATAGAGGGAAAGGGGGATCCAAATTTATAAAACCTAATTCATCTTCTCCTACCAAATTGAACATGAATTGTCTTAAGATCAAATCAAATGCATGTGCTTATATTATTGATCACCCAACCTAAGAGATCATAAAGTATGTTGAAATTTTGAGTTTGGTAAAGTAGAGAATGTAGATGAACACCATGATTTTCAATTTTTGAATGGATTGTAGAATTTATGGTGAAATTGATAGTGTATACATGCTCAGAGACTAGCCCTTTTTATGAAATTGTGAAACAAGTTTCATTAATCCAGTGTTTGGATTATTAGTCATGTGTATGTAAGTGGGTTTTAGTGAAAGTATGCAATACATGAATTATGATGGGTAATTTATGCATTTGAAGTATGATAAACTGAAATTTGGATGTTAATTTGATCACATTGAGCATACTGAATTGATGAAATGAGAATATATTGTTAAAAGATGTTTACTTGAATTAATAGACGTAGCATAAAAGTCATGACCATATGGTTTTTGACAAAATGCTTAAGTGAAAAATTTGATGTTGATAATGTATGGAAAATATATGAAGAGAACCTTGTGATTAATTGTTGGCATTACATGCTATAGGCTTGAGCTATGAGTTCTTAATGATAATTGGGTTGCACTATTTAGGCAACTCGAGTGGAGCTTCGGAAGGTCAAACCGGGGTGGATATGCGCTTGAAAGGAAAGCTTTAAGGTACGTGGCTTTATGCTTCATAGTGTTTTGTTTAATATATTTGTTATTGGTTGATGTTGTAACGCTTCACATTTCTGTACTTTCCCGATTTAGAAAGTATTATTGTAATTCTATTTTTGGGAACTTGTAATCATGTTGTAATCTATTTCCTTTCAACTTGTGACCCGAGATTATGATCATAATGAGAATTCAAGTATTTTATTCACTATTATGTTATACATCTTAGACTTGTTTGCATGTTTATACTCAAAATCAATGTTTCAAACACCATTATACATGTTTCATACTATTACAATACACATTTATGCTTGTTACATGTAAAATCGATTAAAACGCTCAACGTAATCAAACTTGGTCCTTCGATAGGAAGGGTAAACCCTCTCGCACGAAAGGCAACCCTCCCGTGCGAAAGAAGGCCTGTCGCCCCAAACCTCCCTGTCGCTCGAACTTCCCTCTCGTCCCAACTCACCTTCCAGCCTATATATAGGCGCACTACTTCACTCATTTCTCCCTTCCAATCGCTCAGACTTATCTCAAAGCGCTCTCAAGCATCCTTGGCGATCAGATGCATTTCAGTATAATTTCTTTCTTTCTCTTTCTTTCTTTTTATTACATTTCCTTGCATCTTTGTTCCATTTCTTTAACATTTTTACAAGATCTTTTGTTGCCATACATCTCTTGGATGGCTCTCACGAGTTTGCTTGGATTAATTGTTGTTGAAATGTAACACCCCGAAAATATAAGACATTATTGGAATTATAAAGCATAAATAAATGGGAGTTTACTAACTAAGAGTTTGTAACCTAGTTAGTTAACTAGCCTAGAAATAGCTTATAACTTGATTAAAAGCTACCAAACTATATGTTGAACAAAGTTGAGGGACCATAGTTGTATAAATTGAAAACTAAATTAAATGAACAAATAAAAAATAAACCAAACACCTCAATTTGAGGTGTTGGTCGACCAGAAAGAAGGCAGGGGGCGACACCTCCAATCCAAGAACCCTAATCTCACAAAACTCTTAAATTGAAGATGCAATTCTAATCCAAAACGAAATCCGAGTTTAGATTATCGATCCTCATCACAAGAGGATCATAAGGTATGTAAAAATTCGTGTTAATTCTTTGTTTGAAATTCTCATGATTTTGGAAACCTAAGATTAGATGTTGCATGTGTGTTGTTTGATTTGATTAGAGATGATGTAGTGTCTAGAAGTGAAACCTAGACAACTACATATGAAATCATGCCCAAATTCTGGGAATTCTATGAATCCATGGAAGCTAGGTTATGGGTTTTATAAGATGATGATGAACACTAGGATTTGAATGATAAATCTAGTATAAATTTCATCATAGGAGGTAATTCCTGTGATGTTGATGCTAAAATGTGTGCAAGGTTTACTAATTAAAGTGAAATTTGAGGTTTAATTTGCAAGTCATGAACTTGGAGATGATGGTAGGAAAATTTGACCCGTTAGGTGTTTGTAGAAATGCCTAAGTGAGGATTTTGATGTTAAATTTGATGAGAACGCAGATTTGATCATGTTTCACAATGATATGAATATGGTCATAGAAAGAGTTCTAAACAAGTTGTAAAACTGAATTTTCTAGGCAAAGAGTCCGGATCATCAAGCGGACAAGCCGAAGGGAATTCACGGGGGAAAGGCGTGCTCTAAAGGTACGAAATTATCGTTTCGTTACATTATGTATTATTTGATAGATTTATGTTGTAGTTGGAAAACATGGTAAACAAGATGAATCAATGTACTACGGAAATGACTTTTTGTCTTAATCTAGCGAGATGGGTCAAAACAATTGTTAGAAATTGAGGTTAGAATTACATTGTTTGATGATTAATTCTTGATCTCTAAACGGGTCGAATAATCTAACAAGGCATGATTAATACTTTGGATTTGGATTGAAAGATCTTTAAGGATTGTTAATTTATATCATTCAAGTAATATGAGATTTTAATATTTCAGTATCATAGATGAATTGAAGTTTGAAAGTTAGAATCTTGGTGTGAAAATTTAAAACAAAGCAAAACTTGAAACTCCAGGTACTACCGTAAATTACGGTAGTACCGTAATTTACGGTGGAGGAAAAATGTTTACGGTGGAAACCAACTGATTTACGGTGGTCATATGCCTTCAAAACTCACCGTAAATTACGGTAGTACCGTAATTTACGGTAAACCCAGAAAAGTTACATTTCGTTTTAATTTAAGTTGATGATGGGATTAAATGTTTAAATAATACGTGCAAAAGTCAAAACTAATATTTTTAACGGTTTTGATTCTAGGTAATTAGATGGTTTGCACGGATGGTGATCAAGTAATGACGAAAGAACCGAACACAACTTTTGAAGCTTCCGCTATGTGTCTTAATCTTACTTAAGCTTTGTTCATGGAATGTATCTAAATACTCAAACAACTTTAGAATGTTCTAATTTGGTCAAGTGTTGACTATCCTTTATGATACTCCTAAAATTTTGTAAATCTACTATCTTTTGGTATAAATATGATAAATCTAGTGATTAATTCTAGTTAAAATCTAAGGGTGTTACAAGTTGGTAATCAGAGCTCAAGGTTGTCAATAAGTGTTCGGTTCAAGCTTGATCGATCGTCCGGTAAGAATTAACTTGTTTTGTAAATAAATTATGTACTATGTATAGAATGAGAAATAAACAATATGCATGAAAAGAGTGTGTAAGCTCACTCAAAAACAAGGATGATTAAATCAAGTTACGAACTTGATTGAATTGAAACAAGAACGACTAAATCAAGTTACGAACTTGATTGAATTGAAACAAGAATGACTAAATCAAGTTACGAACTTGATTGAATTGAAACAAGGATGATTAAATCAAGTTACGAACTTGATTAAACCAAAACAAGTAAAGCATGTGTTATAAATGGAATGTTTAACAATCTATGTAAACATTTCAGAAATCGAGATGGCTGAAGGAGGCGATGATAATGCGGTGCCAAGAGTCACCGAACAAATGAAAGAAGTGATTGCCGAAGAGGTTGGAAAGGCGATCGAAAACAGTTTGTCGGGCTTTATTGATAAAATCCAAAACACGGTTTTATCAATAGTAGAAGATAGAATCAAGAAACTGGAAGATGATTCAAAAGTAACAAAGGAAAAGCGTGGAGGAAGAAAGCCTTGTTCATACAAGGAATTCATGGCTTGTAAGCCACCAACATATAATGGGGAGGTTGACCCAATAGTGTGCCAACGATGGCTAAGTGACATCGAAGGGGTATTCGAGAGAACCCATTGTGACGAAGAAGACTACGTAGCCTTTGGTACGGGTCAACTAAGGAGTCAAGCGAAAGATTGGTGGGATAACAAAAAGAAGGAGATTGGAAGTGAAGCGGCTAAGGCCATGACTTGGGAGGAGTTTAAAACGCCGTTTCTTAAACACCATAGTCCCAAGGCGGTCATAAATAAAATCAAGGAAGAGTTCATGCAACTCAGACACAAAGGTGAATCCATAGACAAGATCACGGGGATGTTTATGGACAAGATGAAATTCTGTGATGATTTGATAACAAATGAAGAGCAAAAGGTCTATTATTATCATAACATGCTAAGCGCGGAGTATAGAGAATTCATAACCCCTTCAAAGTATGAGACCCTTACCGAGATTGTCAATGCTGCTCGGGAAAGGGAGATTGAATTGAAGAAGAGTATAGAACGGGGTGAACGAAGGGCACAAGATGTAAATCCAAGCCCTGCCAAGAAAGCAAGAACGAATGAATCAACAAAGAAATCAGATGCTAAAGGTAGTACATCAGGTTGCAAAATTTGTGGGAAGAATCATAAGGGCGAATGTCGTTACAAGGATAAGCCTTGTCCCATATGCAAGAAAACGGGACATATGGCTATGTCATGCCCGGAGAAGGTGACGGTTTGTTACAATTGCTATCGAACGGGTCATAAAAAGTCGGAATGCCCGGAACTGGCTGGAAAGAGAGATGGGCAAGAATCGAAAGGTGAAGCCCCGAAAGCAAAGGCAAGATCTTTCCAATTAACTGCTGCAGAAGCAAAGATTGAACCTGACGTGGTCTCAGGTATATTTGCTGTAAATTCAATTCCCGCACACGTGTTATTTGATACGGGTGCGAATAAATCCTTTGTTTCATATGGGTTTATTCGACATCCTTCATTTATTCTAACAAAATTACCTGTGCCTTTAGAAGTAGAAATAGGTAATAACAAAAGTTTTATTGTTTGTGATGTATGTGAAAATTGTAAACTGAGCATCGATGATGAAGAATATTTGATAAATCTAATCCCGATGTCGATGGGAGAACTCGTGGGGATGGATTGGCTATCTCAATACCATGCAAAGGTCGTGTGTTTTCGCAAAGAGATAAAACTAACATCTCCGAGCGGAAAACACGTCACCATTTATGGCGAAAAACGAGGCAACCCCATAGTATGCTCGATGTTGAAAGCTCACAAGCTCATGAAGCGAGGATGCAAGGCGTTCATAATTTATGCAAATGAGACCGAGAAAGAATCACGGAAGATTGGAGATGTACCGGTAGTACGAGATTATGAAGATGTTTTTCCGGAAGATTTACCGGGGATACCGCCTGAACGGGAAGTAGAGTTCGGGATCGAATTGATTCCGGGCGCGAAACCTGTGGCGAAAGCCCCGTACCGACTTGCACCGTCGGAATTACAAGAGCTGATGTCCCAAATTCAAGATTTGCTTGACAAAGGATTCATAAGGCCGAGTGTGTCTCCTTGGGGCGCACCGGTGTTGTTTGTGAGAAATAAGGACGGGAGTATGCGCATGTGTATCGATTATCGGGAGTTAAACAAACTCACGGTAAAGAACCGATACCCGCTCCCGAGGATAGATGACTTATTTGACCAACTACAAGGCGCGAGTTGGTTTTCCAAAATTGACCTTAGGTCGGGGTATCACCAACTAAAGGTCAAAGAAGAAGATGTGCCGAAGACGGCTTTTCGCACAAGATACGGACATTACGAATTTCTCGTGATGTCGTTTGGGCTGACAAATGCGCCCGCGGCTTTCATGGACCTCATGAACCGGGTTTGCAAGCCAATGTTAGATAAGTCGGTCATCGTGTTTATCGATGATATCTTGGTGTACTCGAAAAACGAAGCTGAACACGCGCACCATTTACAAGAAGTGTTAGAGACACTTAGGCGAGAGAAGTTATATGCGAAATTCTCTAAATGTGCCTTTTGGTTACGAGAGGTTCAATTTTTAGGTCATGTCATAAATGCCGACGGAGTATTGGTGGATCCGTCAAAGATAGAAGCGGTGTCAAAATGGAATCCTCCGAAGAACCCTTCGGAAATTAGAAGCTTTCTGGGGCTTGCTGGATATTATAGGAGATTCATTCAAGATTTCTCCAAGATTGCATCGCCGCTAACAAAATTAACCCAAAAGAAAGCAAAGTTTATTTGGGGAGTCGATCAAGAAAAAGCGTTCCGGACGCTAAAAGAAAGGCTAACTCAAGCTCCGGTACTGACATTGCCGGACGGAGTCGAAGACATGGTGGTCTATTCGGATGCTTCATTATCAAGGCTCGGTTGCGTGTTGATGCAACGGGGCAAGGTAATAGCCTATGCCTCGAGACAATTGAAGATACACGAGAAGAAATACCCCACGCACGATCTCGAGTTGGCAGCGGTGGTATTTGCATTAAAAATATGGAGGCATTACTTGTATGGGGTAAAATGCACCATATTCACCGACCACAAGATTCTGAAATACTTCTTCGATCAGAAGGAGTTAAATATGCGACAAAGGCGATGGTTGGAAACGGTGAAAGACTACGATTGTGAGATACACTATCACCCCGGAAAGGCAAATGTGGTAGCGGATGCTCTAAGCAGAAAAGCGGACTATGTCCCAATACGAGTGAGATCGATGCAACTCGTGGTAACCTCGGGTATACTTGAACGTATTCGAGAAGCACAATTAGAAGCAGTAAAAGAAGAGAATTGGAAGAAAGAAAGAATAATCGGGCAGTTGAAAGACTTGTCGGATGGAAATCACGGGTTAAAGACTCGATCCGGAAGGATATGGGTCCCACATACCTGTAGAGTAAAGGCGCTTCTACTCGATGAAGCTCATAAATCCCGTTATTCAATTCATCCGGGTGCGACCAAGATGTACAATGATTTAAAACAAAATTATTGGTGGCCTGGAATGAAGAGGGATGTGGCGAAGTATGTGGAAAAATGCTTGACATGTTTACAAGTCAAGGCGGAGCATCAGAAACCCTATGGCAAACTTCAACCGTTAGAAATTCCGGTTTGGAAATGGGAACATATTACAATGGACCTGTTAACTAAGTTGCCTAAGACGAATCGTGGTTTTGATGCAATATGGGTAGTGGTGGATAGATTGACGAAAAGTGCTCACTTCATTCCGATTCGTGAGACTTATACGTCAGAAAAGATGTCAGAAGTCTATACCAATGAAATCATAGCACGTCATGGAGTGCCGGTGTCCATCGTGTCTGATAGGGATACCCGGTTTACTTCGAATTTCTGGCGTGATTTTCAAGAACAAATGGGGACCAAATTGTTCATTAGCACTGCGTACCATCCTCAAACAGATGGACAAAGTGAAAGAACGATACAAATATTGGGAGACATGCTACGGGCGTGTATAATCGACTTTGGAGGCAGTTGGGATGTTCACCTACCGTTAGTTGAGTTTTCTTATAACAACAGTTACCAATCTAGTATTAAAATGGCACCATACGAACTGCTTTACGGTAGGAAGTGTCGAACCCCGGTTTGTTGGGGTGAAGTGGGTCCACGTGAACTCGCCCATCAAGACATAGTACGAGCCACGAACGAAAAGATCGATAAAGTTCGGGCACACTTGAAAGCGGCTCAAGACAGGCAAAAGGCGTATGTTGATAAAAGGAAAAGACCAATTGAATTTCAAGTCGGTGACATGGTTATGCTAAAAGTGTCCCCATGGAAAGGTGTTATTAGATTTAGAAAGAAGGGGAAGTTAAGCCCAAGGTTTATCGGGCCATTTAAAATTATCGGAAGAGCTGGCAAGGTAGCTTACCGTCTTGAACTACCGGAGGAGCTGAGTGGGATCCATGGCACGTTTCACGTATCTCAATTAAGAAAGTGCCTAGCAGACGAAACGACCTATATCCATTACGATGATATCGAAGTGGATAATAGTCTAAATTATGTGGTAAGACCGGTTGAAATTTTAGATAGAAAGGTCAAACGTTTACGAAATAAGCAAATTGAATAAGTCAAGGTTAAATGGGAGCATAGAAAAGGTTCGGACACTACATGGGAATCCGAAGAGGAGATGCGACGTCTTCATCCTACGCTATTTGGTACGTACCTTGGTTTCGGGGACGAAACCCTTTTTAAGAGGGGTGGACTTGTAACACCCCGAAAATATAAGACATTATTGGAATTATAAAGCATAAATAAATGGGAGTTTACTAACTAAGAGTTTGTAACCTAGTTAGTTAACTAGCCTAGAAATAGCTTATAACTTGATTAAAAGCTACCAAACTATATGTTGAACAAAGTTGAGGGACCATAGTTGTATAAATTGAAAACTAAATTAAATGAACAAATAAAAAATAAACCAAACACCTCAATTTGAGGTGTTGGTCGACCAGAAAGAAGGCAGGGGGCGACACCCCCAATCCAAGAACCCTAATCTCACAAAACTCTTAAATTGAAGATGCAATTCTAATCCAAAACGAAATCCGAGTTTAGATTATCGATCCTCATCACAAGAGGATCATAAGGTATGTAAAAATTCGTGTTAATTCTTTGTTTGAAATTCTCATGATTTTGGAAACCTAAGATTAGATGTTGCATGTGTGTTGTTTGATTTGATTAGAGATGATGTAGTGTCTAGAAGTGAAACCTAGACAACTACATATGAAATCATGCCCAAATTCTGGGAATTCTATGAATCCATGGAAGCTAGGTTATGGGTTTTATAAGATGATGATGAACACTAGGATTTGAATGATAAATCTAGTATAAATTTCATCATAGGAGGTAATTCCTGTGATGTTGATGCTAAAATGTGTGCAAGGTTTACTAATTAAAGTGAAATTTGAGGTTTAATTTGCAAGTCATGAACTTGGAGATGATGGTAGGAAAATTTGACCCGTTAGGTGTTTGTAGAAATGCCTAAGTGAGGATTTTGATGTTAAATTTGATGAGAACGCAGATTTGATCATGTTTCACAATGATATGAATATGGTCATAGAAAGAGTTCTAAACAAGTTGTAAAACTGAATTTTCTAGGCAAAGAGTCCGGATCATCAAGCGGACAAGCCGAAGGGAATTCACGGGGGAAAGGCGTGCTCTAAAGGTACGAAATTATCGTTTCGTTACATTATGTATTATTTGATAGATTTATGTTGTAGTTGGAAAACATGGTAAACAAGATGAATCAATGTACTACGGAAATGACTTTTTGTCTTAATCTAGCGAGATGGGTCAAAACAATTGTTAGAAATTGAGGTTAGAATTACATTGTTTGATGATTAATTCTTGATCTCTAAACGGGTCGAATAATCTAACAAGGCATGATTAATACTTTGGATTTGGATTGAAAGATCTTTAAGGATTGTTAATTTATATCATTCAAGTAATATGAGATTTTAATATTTCAGTATCATAGATGAATTGAAGTTTGAAAGTTAGAATCTTGGTGTGAAAATTTAAAACAAAGCAAAACTTGAAACTCCAGGTACTACCGTAAATTACGGTAGTACCGTAATTTACGGTGGAGGAAAAATGTTTACGGTGGAAACCAACTGATTTACGGTGGTCATATGCCTTCAAAACTCACCGTAAATTACGGTAGTACCGTAATTTACGGTAAACCCAGAAAAGTTACATTTCGTTTTAATTTAAGTTGATGATGGGATTAAATGTTTAAATAATACGTGCAAAAGTCAAAACTAATATTTTTAACGGTTTTGATTCTAGGTAATTAGATGGTTTGCACGGATGGTGATCAAGTAATGACGAAAGAACCGAACACAACTTTTGAAGCTTCCGCTATGTGTCTTAATCTTACTTAAGCTTTGTTCATGGAATGTATCTAAATACTCAAACAACTTTAGAATGTTCTAATTTGGTCAAGTGTTGACTATCCTTTATGATACTCCTAAAATTTTGTAAATCTACTATCTTTTGGTATAAATATGATAAATCTAGTGATTAATTCTAGTTAAAATCTAAGGGTGTTACATGAAACCTCACCACATAAGAGATTCCAACTAAGTTTTCCAAACTTTGATTTAAAAAAAAACTTTATTAAACGAATTGTTTAATTTTTCTGTTATAAACACTCGCTTGAATCTGGTACCCACCAGATTCACAACTCAGTTCATAGTTGTGGGTTTGCATTAGGGTTAATTGGCACCAAGAAATGATCGGTTTCAGATATATCGAAGAAACATTTTCGACACAAACTGTCACCTTTCACACGAAAGGGGACTGTTTCATGTATTTCGATTTCGATTTCATTTCTGTCCGATGTCAGTTCATCATGGATGAACACCAAACAGTTTGCTAGTCACAAAGTAAGTTAACCCCATCTAGCCTCCAACACTTGGTTCACTCCTTCTATGTTGTGTTGGCACACCTGGGTTTTCCTTACTTGATTGTTTGGCTATTTTACTTTCTGTTTTTATTTTGTATAAACAAACACTGTTACTGTTGTTGATACAATTTCTACTTACATCACGTGAAGACTTTGAAGATCCTCCGACATGAAAGACATGGAAGACGAACCTCACGAGTAGCGTCCAAAGGGGAGTTTGTTGGTACACTTTATGTGGACGCGACTCGACTCGGTTCGATTCGGTTCAGTTCGACTCGGTTAGGTTCGGCTCAAGCCCGACGTCACGACATTCCTCCGTCGTGCGCCCCAGAGTTCGACACGCGAAGCATGGAGAGCCGCAGACCAATTCCCGTTTACACATCATCATGACATCATCATGATGATGTCATGATGATGTCACAAGTTGACTAAACTTTACAAATCTGAATTTGTTGAATTCAATTACGTAAAAATGCATGTTGGGCCACTATACTTGGGCCATTTGTTGCATTGGGCCAGCTCTCATATGGACGAAGACCAATGTGTGACGAATACATCCTGATGATGTTGGTGAAATCACTAATGGACGAAATCCCATAAGTGACGAAGACACCTCATACATGACGAAATCACCTGATTTTGTCGAGGTCTTGGATTTCGTCGATGTGTTTTCGTCCAGAACTTATTTTCGTCGACATGTTTACTATATATACACACACAACAGACTGAAACATAACGCAAGTCTGAATAGATTTAAGAGCGAACACTGTAAACATACACACACTGAGAGTTTATAAGGATATCTTGTAAACATTGCTTTGTAACGGTTTCATGCGCATTAATACAATGGAGTGTTAATCGTTGAATCTTTGTGTTTGTGTTCGTAACTTGGTTTAACTTACCCATTTGGATTCCGCACTCACGGGTTTGTCGGAAAACAAGGAATAGAGGTTACTCGATCCTCCGGGTGGACCTACAACTGTACCATGTTGAAACAGTTTACAATCAAATTTTACGCACAAATATTCGCTTAAACAGACTTGTCGTACGAGAGGATCCCTATCGCATGAAAGGCTACTTCCTTTCGCACGAAAGGACCCCTTTCGAATGAAAGGGTCTGTTACTTGTTTTGTTTCGTACTTTTTTTTTTCGTATTTTAAAGGTCTGATCCGAACCTTTTTACATGAGAATACTCACACTTTCGTTTACCCATTTCAGGGTGACTTCGGTGTACCAGCTCTCGTCTAATCCACTCTCAGTTTTCATGGAAATCTACGCAAAACTGTGAGTATATTCGATCCCTTTTTCATTTTATTCACTTTGGGTGCAACATGTACAATTATACAAAACAGGCAACACTATTAAACATGTTTACAAATCACACTCTATCCACTATTAAACATGAGACTTGTTTATGCTTGTTAATCTCGCATGCTATGTTTACACGTGTCTATATGTTCATTAACTTTGCAAGCCTACCTTAACAATTATAGCGTTGTAGGACTAACACCACACCCATAGTCTTGTGGCATTGTTAAGTAAAACACCATTACACCTTCTTCGTTTCGACGATGTTGGGTAATCACGATTGCGTTAAACTCTGGTTTGACATATAGCTTACACTTATGTAGTATGTTAGTAATGAGTTATTTATTTATCATGTTGGATATGAGCACCATTAAAACATTTTCACTACTATGCTATGTATTCAAACTTGTATACTCGCCAACATTTTGTTGATCAAATTTTAATACATGTTGCAGGTTGATAGATGATGTCAAGAAACATAATTAGGGTAGACTTAGATACTCACCTTAATGAAATAAATAATTATTTATGTTTTGTGATGTTGCTACCATTCTGATGTATTTGCTTTGGTTGAACAATGTATTCATTTTAGCATTTATGAAATTTTGATTAATTATATTGTCACAATTAGCGTTATGATGCAATGAGTAATCTTGTTTTAGTCTCACTCTGATGTTTCCGCCATCGGTTAGGGTGTGACAGATGTTGGGTCAAAACACATTGTGGTTTATAGCAGTTCGCGTTGGTTTTTAGTGTGTTAAACATGTTAAATCGTATTTGTTTACATACTTATCGCGTGTTGGTATTTTCAGCTTAACAGGTGTTAAAAAGGGTAAACGAGAGAAAACGAGCTGAAAATGGGTTTGACAGGTCAATGCTGGGCCGGTAGCAGAAAAACTCAACCTGGGCAGTCCAGCCGACACACGACGGAACCATCATCATGTGCCACGACACGCCTGAGACACAAAGTCAAAGGCGATCAAAAGGGAATCCCCCGCGACATGCAGGGGGTGTTTTGTAAACTGCTGTGACGCGCGGGGGACACCAGTTACGGGAAAGATTATAAATCGGCCCAAATTGTGTTATTAGGTCACCATTCAATTCCCAGTCGTTCCAGATGAACAAAAGGGCAACTTTAGGGGATTTTATCACTATTCTTCCATCTTTCAAGCTATTCTTTCATGTCCGATCGATTCTCAATGACCATTGAAGCTGTGATGACTTCCATGCGCGGCTAAATGCTTATAACTTCCACTCAGATGATTGATTGTCTTGGTTTACATTGAAACATTGTTTTTGGATTCTTTTTAACTGGTAAATCTTGACTACTTGTGTTAAATTTGTGCAAAGTTTATTATATTTGAATTGTTTGTCGTTTATCAAGCGTATTGCCAACTTCCTTGCATTGTTAGCGAGTTGGTAAATTGGTGGGTAATTGATATAATCAAATAGATTATTAGATTGTATGGTGAATCTTATAAACTATCTCTAATAATTAATCAAATTCATTAATCCCAAGGCCATGTCTATGTGGTGTTATGAATCTATAAACGGGTTTTTTGTGTTAAAACGAGCAATCAGAATTCCAGGTGGGGGTTGCTTTTTCTCATCTTGATCACAACTTTCTTAATTAATTTTCTTATTTTTGAAATCAATTAATCATACCCCCAATTTAGGTAATTTTAGTTTTTAGTAAAATCTTTACACTGACCACAAATTCCACGTGGATACGATTCACTACTTAAGCTATCTACATAGTTTATTTAGGTTTTTGATTGACCCTAACGACAGTCATCAAAATGGCGCCGTTACCGGGGATTTCGTGCGCTCAGTGTTAGTTTAATTAGTTGTTTTTTTATTGCTTTCTAAAAAATAAAAAATAAAACCAAAAATATTTCTTTTTGTTTATTTTTGTTTCGTTCGGTATTACGCGTTGTTTCTTGTCTACTTGTGTGCATGTGATCTCTAATTGCATGCATACCAGGTTTTCAGGAAAGCCATCACCACTTCTTTTCGACCCCAAAATCAAAAAGACCGCCAGATAGAACCTACTACTTCGTTCCGCTTTGAGAGGAAAAGCACCAGGTACCACAACAAGAACCACTTCCTGATATGCCACCACCCTCGTTTACAACTGAGCCACAAAATCAAACCCAAACTCAAACTCAACAAACTCCACCCATAGCACCGCAACCAAACACAACCACCCAACAAATACCTGCTCCAACTGGAGAGTTTCGTTCGATCGGTGGACCATTTTACTCATTAGAAAGCCGATTACCACCACAGCCCAATCCGTTGCAGGCTGTAAATCGACAGGCTCAAGTACCACACCCAAACCGATCGGGTGTTATGGTTGATCAAGATGAAAATCGAGCTAGGGGTGATGAGTGGGATGATGGGTATGGAGAAGAGGAATATTGGGGTTACATGGATTATCGGGATGGGCCCCAAAATTAGGCATTGAACTGTAACCAACCAAAGCCCCGCTTGCGGTATGCTCATATAATGTATATATGTGTGGGCGCTCGGGGGGCAAAAGCAAAAGTGCACTAATTTTAACGTTATTTTACTAATTTCGTGAAAATAACGTTAAAAGAGGGGATGGTTAATCATGCATCATGTGGTGGCGTTGATAGCCGAAAGACAAGGGGGTACATGCACCAATTGGCGTTTGTCTCAATTGCTGAGTGTTATGTGCCTTATGTCCAAGGCTTGATGCAAAACCACAATCGAGCTGGGGGTCTCATTGGAAGCAGCCTCTCTATTCCTACGGGGTAGAGGTAAGGCTGTCTACATCCCACCCTCCTCAGACCCTACCTTAGCTTTGCTATTGGTGGGATATACTGAGTATGATGATGATGATGAACTGTAACCAACCAGCATATCAACCTAGACAGCCGCGTGGGGAGATGGTAACCAAACCCCACCACAGATTCAAAGAGCACCTGCTATACCTCGCCCAAGGCAAAGAGATCCGAGATTTCCAGATTCTAATGTTAGGGGGGTTGAGAGTCATTTTCGACTGCAGATTGCCGAACATGCATCACCGATAGTGATGCCAGTTGCACATGACAATTCTTTTGAAGTGAAACCGCACATTTTGAACATGCTACCTACCTTTCACGGAAAGGGTATTGAGGAGCCATATGCACATATTACGGATTTCGAGGCGGTATGTAGTATGATCGGTGGACACGGGTTTACACCGGATCAGGTGAAGTTGGTTCTATTTCAGTTCTCGTTAAAGCATCCTGTGAGAGACTGGTTCACATCATTGCTCTATGCTAGTATCCATACTTGGCAGGAGTTGCAACAACAGTTTTTAGAGGAATACTACACGCCTCAAAGAACAAAATCGGGTAGAGCGGCTCTTAGGGGATTTCAGCAAGTGTCGGGAGAGCTATTATATGAAGCGTAGAAGAGGTTTAGTCAATTGATCCGAAACTGTCCTCACCACAGTATTCAAAGATGGGAATTGATCACGGCATTTCATGATGGGATCTCCAATGAAGATAGGAGAGATATAAAGGCTGTGACCGGAGGTACATTTTTACGAAATCATGTTGATGTTGACTGGGATTATTTGGAAATTGTAGCTGCAGATTCAAAGAGGCAGGCACAGCTGGATAGGAACAAGAAATACCTGGTTATGGCACTGATTAGTACAGGTGTTACCAATGCTAGAGTTGCTCAGTTGGAACACAAAAAGGAAGCATTAGAGTGGCAATTAGTAAATTTCAAGGGCATTGGTGGACGGGATGCATTGCATGTGACGCAAACTTTTCCGGTTTGTGATTCATGTGGTGAGTTGGGTCATACCTTGGAGGCTTGTCCGGGTCAATTTGTTGCGGCTAAGGAGGATGTGAACATGGTGTATGGAAAGCAAAAGAATTATGGTATGAATTCAAATACATATCACCCAGGTTTGCGTTATCATCCCAATTTTAGGTACAATAATACTACTAATAAGTTAAATCCAAATTTTTAAGTACCAAATCAAGGGAGCCAGCAATATCAGACCGACAACCGAGCTATAATCAGAACTATAATCAAGGATGTTACAACCTGGGAAATCAAAGGAAGTATCAGCAAAATCAAGATCAAGGCAAATCCAACAATCAAAACGAATGATCCAATAGCGAGATGATGGAGATACTAAAGCAAATCAGAAAAGATCAAGAGTTGAAATCAAAGTCTCATCAAGCATTGGAAAAGCAAGTTTCTTAGTTGGAGGCCGATGTGGCACAAGTCAGGAAGGAGTCGGGACGATTACCGAGTGATACTACGAAGAACCCACAACATTAGCGAAGCTCATCCAATGCTAGAGTTAAACAGGTTAGTATTCGTCGTTTCGGTAAAGTTTATGATAACAAGGTTGGGTCTCCTCCACAATTTGTTGAGTGTATCGTGGAGGAGGCAGATGAGGAAAATGAGTCTGATGCTGAACCGGAACCAGTTATGTGACACCCGGCTATTCTGAGCTGGCAATGCACTGGTGTGACACGTGTTATGATTATATATAGGCACTAAATTATTAAATAGGACATTAAATTGAGGTATTTGAAAGTTTGACAAACTCTAACTTTGCTAAAAAATACATTGGCAATAATACGTTAAACGCTTATCGCGTAACGAACAAAATGCGAAACGAACATCGGTGACTGTCCGGATAACATTAAAATCTGAAAAATCTTCCGTTATTATTAAAACCCTTTTTAATCATATTCATGAAGAAAACTTTGTTAGAACGCTTAAAAATCTTGTTCTGTGAATTTAAGCGCGTACTGCATACAGTGCGTATACTGCGAAACGCGGACGACGCAGCCAATCTAGGTGAAGAAAATATTATTTAGTAATATTTTGATGAGATTATTTTTATAGAATACTGAAAAATAATTTAAAACGCTGATAAAACGCGAAATAAAATACCCGGTAATCAGTTAAATACCTGTAACATGTATGCATATGTGTGTATATCTATTATGTTAGAGAGAGAGAGTGATATAGGGGGCAAGGTGGCGGGTAGGATTGCTCACCCCTTCACCCATTGTTGCCATGTGTCCAATGTGTAAGAAAGCAATCATATGAAATCTTCTAACACTGCACATTTCATACATTCCAAGATCAACCTTTTCAAAAACTCATCTTCTTTCCCCCACACCCACTCTCGGCCGACACCTCACCAAGATAACCCACTTTTCATTTTTCAAACTCATTTCTTGAAGATCATGGGCCATTTCAAGCTAGTTTCGGTTTGGTTTGAAGATCTAAAGTTGATTTCAAGGTGATTTCAAAGAGGAACAAGCTTGTTTTCATCAAGATTCTCATCATCTAAACCCACTTTGTTCTGGTATAAAGTTTTGTTTCTTTCTTTCTTTCTTTAAAACATTCTTGATGATGATGATGAGCATGATTCTTGGTTATTTGGATTTTCACTATTCTTGAAATCAAACCAATCAAATGATTTTTATAAAAATAAAAATTTGAAGTTATGAGTATGTGGTGTTGGCCGAAAGTTGTATGTATGTATGTATAGGTGTTTGTATTTTGAATTTTATTTGCTAAAATACTTGTAAGATGGTTTCTTGAATAAACAAGGTTATATGCAAATGTGTTAGAGGTTTAAAGGAAGAATGAAACTTGATATTTTATTTGAAATAATGTGAGTATGTTAGTATACATATGGCCAAAAATTTCATGATTTGTTTATGAGTTTACAAGTTGTTGAATAATGTTAGATTAAAATGCATGTGTGATGATTTATATATAATGATTGAAAAAAATTGTGTTATTAATGTGTCGAAGGTTATAATAAACGAAAGAATAGGATTTAATAATCTTGGATATGATTGTGAAGTAAATGTGCTTAAAATACTTGTACATAGACTTGTATGATGGTTTAATGATCATCATCAAAGGGAATTTTTGTGATATGATAAACATCCATTCAAATCAGTGAATAAACATGCCAGAATAAGTTATTATATCTATTTTAAAGTTATAAAAATTATGTTATAACTTGGTAGCTTTGCATGTTGTACTTAAGGCTTGAAAAGTAGTAAATCGGGTGTTATTTGCATGATTTTTGTGCTTTTTATGAGACCTGCATATATGTGATTAATTTTTTTTAATCAGTAGATAACATATATTATGTTAAAATATCAATTCATGATGATTTGGATGGTTACGGTCAAGTTCGGTACGAAACTATGTGTTAAAAACGGTAAAAATCGACTTTTTAAGTGATTTTTATAAAACTGTTTTAAATCTAGTTTTTAAAATGATGTCATGTGATAAATATAAGTATTTTAACCTATGTTAAATAATTTTGTGTTTGGTTAGTCATACGTGACTTCCGACGCCCAAAAACGGTACCGAAACGGTAAGATACGCATATTTTAACGTACGCGAAAACGGGATGTTCAAAGGGTGAACTTTGTGTATTTTGGTTGATATGTGAATATGAGTATATGTAGTGTGATTTACTAAGTGAATTCATGATGATATGAAATAATGATAAGTTTAGATGTTTGTGCGGTAGAAACAGTAAACTAGATTAGAAATCACATTATGTGTGAAAATTTGTGATTTACATAAGAAATATGTTTAAAATGATTTAATGAGTTATTTTATATATATATTAAGTGTTTAAACATAATATATATCTGTGAAATAACGTGATATGTGAATTTCGATGAATATATTTTATAAATATATTTATATGTATATATATACCGAATATGTCCTTACTTATGCATATATGTTACGAAGCGCAACTCGTAGACATATATTGCGAATAAGTACACATGATATAAAGTCACCAACAAAATCTTTCGAATCGTGAAAATCTTAATATGTATATGTACATGGAAATACATATATATAAATGCTAACATAATAAAAACAAAGACTTTTCTTGAAAACCTCAAAGATATGTGAAATCCTAAGTGACAGAGAAACTTGATTGTCTTAGAACAATTAGTTAATAGATTATTTCTATCTAAATTAGGATATGTGGATTTGATCCAAGGGATTGCGATATTTAAAAACGCACCCAAAGGTGAGTCACAGAACCCCACTTTTTACTGTTTTATTAACTGCTTTCGTGGTAAAGAACACGTCTTTAATAAGAATGAATATATGTTTTCGTATAAAACATGATTTCAAATAAATGTATTTTAGTGAGAATTCACTAAAACGTCATTTTACTATCTTACATAATGTTTTCAGAGAAAAAACATGTCGTTAAAAGCTAAGTATATGTTTTCATATAAAATATGCTTTTAAATTATATAAAAATGTATTTTCATCGAGAATACAATTTTTAGAGTATCATAATACATTTATGAACTCAAAAGATTTATAACTTACACTGTTTTCAAGAAAAACGAGTTTAAAATGTATCATACAGGTTTCGGCGAGAAACTGGGTAAATTGACGACGTTATAATGATCGTAATGATTTAAAAACGAATTTTAAAATCTAAGTTGCGACAAATTCACTAGTCAAATAAGAGCGTAAGTTACAGAGTAGGCTTACGTCACATGCGAGTGTAAGTAACGGAGTAGGCTAACACCACATGGATAACATTCAATATTAAATTGTTATTCAGTAGGTTATATGTAATAGTGAATTTAGGACAACCATTAGATGCATCATAGCCGTTTTAATCATTTAAGTAATACACGCGTGGAATCGTTAATAAATCTATTAGGTTGACACCCTGTCGTGATCGGTCGCTCCGATCTACATAGCGGCGAATTGGGAATTCTTGAACTGTATAGTATTGATTAATCTCTCGATCGTTTTATATAGCTCATAATGTCTTGCAAACTTACGAAACTGAAGCAATAACTAAATTTAATATAAATAAGAATCATGAGTATAAGTTTTCTAGGAGACAGGCTTGCGGAGCTATTTCAGATGAATTCTTCCATGACATTTTCTATGAAATACGATGCATGCCGATTTCATTAACATTACAACGACATTAATATAAATGTCTTAATTTAAATATACATGAATGTTTTTAAATATGTAATTGTTTTCATACTACTAAGGGTCAAATAAGGAAGTTTCCTTAAACAAAACGTTACGAAAATTATATGTGAACTCACCCTCCTTTGTTTTGACACTTGATTTTAACGTGTTCTACAGGTACATGAGTTTGGGTTCGGAGAATTTTGGCTAGCGTTGTCATGTGGTAGTGTGATGCTTGTGTAATAAAACAATGTTGGAAACTTTTTAAATTGTGGGACCATGTTTGTAATAATACCCTTAAGGGTCAAACTACTATGACTTGCTTATGATGATGTGGTAATCTTAAAAACTATGTTTTTAAAATAAAAAAAATGTCCAAATTAACTAAAGCATCGACCACTAAGACTTATATGGGTACCAACCTCCGTCACCGCTACATTTGTATTTCCGATGCGACATTTTTGGGGTGTGACAGAAGTTGGTATCAGAGCCAATGGTTGTTAGTGAACTAGATGTTTTCGTAGAAAACACTAGACTTCAACCAAAGAGTTTTGAGAATTTGGGATTCCAAAATTCGCGAAGCCAAAGATTCAAAATGAGAATGAATCTTAACCATGTAATAGGAATATTAAGAAGTTATGTGTTTACGTGTTAACTTGCTTATTTGTGCCCTATGTCATAATAAATATATATATATATATATAATGGAAGTATCTGAAGAAAACCCTTATAATTGAGAAAACTTTGGGAAACTCTAACCTCCCGAATTTAATTTTTTTTTACACATGTTATATACATGTTTTTAAGGGTTTTGGGAAAAAAAATCAAAAAAGCGCCGAGTAGATATTTAAAAAAATAAACAAGTTTCTGGGGTAACATATGTCAGACGAATGTAACATGTGTTACACCAAAACTTGTTTTTTTAAATATCCACTCGGCGCTTTTTTGATTTTTTTTGCCCAAAACCCATAAAAACATGTATATAATATGGGTAAATTTTTTCAAAAAAAATAAAAATCGGGAGCTTTGAGTTTCCCGGGTTTTCTCGCCACAAGTGGGTTTTCTATACATCCTTCCCCTATATATATATATAGGGGAAGGTTAAAATGAGAACCACCTCGAGTTGTAAGAACCGCGAGAACTACACCGTAGGGGGCGCGGTGGACCAAATTTTTTTTTCATAAACGTAGATGCATGTATAAAAACACCATTTGTAAAAAAAATTCAAAAAAAATGTCGTGTGTGTAGTTTTGAGCGCCACAAGTTTGTGTTTACGGGACCCGTAAATCTGGCCGGAAAATTTACGGGTCCCGGCAACACAAACTTGTGTTGCTCAAAACTACACCCACGACATTTTTTTTTGAATTTTTTTTACAAATGTTGTTTTTATACATGCATCTACGTTTCTGAAAATAAATTTGGTCCACCTCGGCCCGGATCAAAAAGTTCTCGCGGTTCTTACAACTCGAGGTGGTTCTCATTTTAACTTAATCCTATATATATATATATATATATAGGGAGGGGCTCATGCGAGAACTCCATTTATTGCGAGAACCGCGAAAACCAATGTGAACACAAACTAAAATAGCTAAAAAACCTAACCCCCCCCCCCCCCAAAAAAAAACCTAACCCCCCCCCCCCCCAAGCTAAATGCTAAAAACTAAAACCCCCAAAAAACCTAAAAAAAACCTAACCCCCCTCCCCCCCCCCCCCCAAAAAAAACCTAAACCCCCCTCCCCCACCCCCCAAAAACCTAAACCCCCTCCCCCCCAAGCTAAAATGCTAAAAACTAAACCCCTCAAAAACCTAAAAAAATAAAAAAAAAAAAACTAAAATTTTTTTTTTTAATATTTTTTATGCTCAAATCGCTACTTTTAGTGGCAAAAAAAAAATTTTTAAAATTTTTTTTTTGCTTCGAAAAGTAGCTATTTTTATATAAAAAATATTAAAAAAAAAATTTTGTGTGATTTTTAGCTATTTTTAGGCATTTTTGGTTGTGTTCACATTGGTTCTCGCGGTTCTCACAATAAGAGGTGGTTCTCGCATGATCTTCTCCATATGTATATATATATTCATTGTGAACACGCACTTACCTAGTATAGTTACATTGTGTCACAGATGTCGCACTTGCACAAGACTATCGAGATTCACGACTCAGAGAGTGAGCAAGATTTCGAGACCTCTCCGTTGTTAGAGCCACACACTATTACTCAGCCAACAAATACGACTAGTAATAGGTGGATAGATGACGATGATTCTAAAGTTCCTTCATCAGTCCATGATTCAGGACAATCATCTGGCTTGGCACCAGTATTCGACGAGATGGGCATGAATACGTCATTGATTAGGGGATCATATGGAGTAGCACCAACTGTGGATGCCACTATCGTTACTACTCGACCCCTAGAGCCGTCAGCCGCTCCACACGTCGATATAGTTGAGCGTACGATTGAGAATCCTCTGCCTCTCGGACCAGAGTCGGATATACCTCAGTCAGGATCGTTAGCATCCATCATACCATTACCAGTTCTCACACGTCTTGGAAAGAGACTTCGTACTTTAGAGAACATAGCATCTACCTCTAGGGATGATACTGAGACTACATCGAAGAACTTGAAGGGAGTCTAGGTGGACAGATGCTCCCACTGCGATCGTCGGATTGCCACACTGCGAGGAGAGTTGGAGATGACGAAGAGTGCGATGCAGGATCTTGGAGGACAGATGGACGCTTGTGAGGATATTCGTGGATTGGATGATATCGTGAGAGATCAGATGACCCAGAGGATAACTGAGCTGGAGTAGATGGTTACTTTGTTGTTGCAGTATTTGGGATTTTGGTAATTATTTTGTTGTTGAACAATTTTTGAATTCTTTTGGTGATCTTTTTTTAAGCATGGTTGTCGCTTAGGTATTTTAGGGGGAAATTTTGATGGACTTGTCATGGTGTTGATTTCATCCTCACCAAAATTTTTGCTAGTTTCTAAAACTACGAACAAGCGATGTAAATTTTGACCGTGAAATATCGAGCAATAGTTTTTGGATTAAAATTTTTCAAATTGTTATGTGATCATAGTTACATGTGCTTTGTTAAATTCATTCACATTTAACGATTGAATTATTTAAATATTGACTTATGTTGTTATTATTGCTTCAATAATAGAAACGTCAATATGCAACCAAAAGCAAGACCGAGTTCCTCTACCGTCGGAATAGGATTTCTATCACTCCCTAGGAGTTAGCACGGATGGTTGCTCAGTATGTTATCGATGCTTTGGAATAGCATGGAGTTAATCGAGTTGCAGACCATGGATAGGGTTGCAAAGGGAAAGAGTACGTTCAGGGAGAAGTGCCATCTAAGAACATACCAGGTAGAATAATGATTGGAAAATTTTGTGAGTTTCCTATGTTATGATATAATCTAAGAGTAATCCTTATTTTCATTAACTTGGTAAATAGTACACAGATGTACACACGAAACATTCCAGGGCCCCCCGAGATCATTAGCCGGTATTGCACTTGATGAAGAGATGGTGTCTCATGAGCAGTCAGGTAGTTACAACAGTATGACTGTTAAGATCATCTGGAGTATCGAGTATAAGGATGGAGATGTGAGAAAGAACGAAACGGAGAATTCAAGGAAGAATTCTGAGGAGAATCGTGAGAAGAAACGCAAGCATGACAAGTCAGTTGTGGACAAAGCCGGTAATTCTAGAAAGAAAGCGGTTAAGAAGGGTAAGAACAATGCGGTGAAGAAATCCCCTGTTGACAAGCCAAAGGTATGTAACCGATGTGGGCAAACCGGACACGAAACTCCTCAGTGCTTTGCTACAAGTACGAAAGATGGAGTTAAACTTATAGGATGTTTCAGATATGGAAAGGCAGGACATTTCAAGAGGGAATGCCTTGAGCTTAAGGATCAGTATACTGGGAGTAAAGCATGGGTAGAAGCTAGGAAGGCTTGGATTGATCTTGCACCCATCACAGGTACATTCATGAACCGTTTGTTTATGTTAACTTTGTGGTTAAGAGTAAGTATAAATGGAATGCTATACTGAAAACCCTGACGACACCGATGTGGTCATAAGTTAGTAAGTTAACTAAGATCAGTATATGAAGAATAGATGAGAACCTGTGATGACACACATGGTTGTAATATTAAATAGGTTTGGTTTTAGTGGTATCTAAAGATGCTAAAGGAGATAGGCAGACTTGATACGGTAATAGGATAAAGTTATCTACCCTAAACATATAAAGCTAAGTTGAAAGTATGAGAAAATTGATGTAAACCCTCTACCTTAGTGATAAGAAAAATTGTTGATTGTGAAGCATAAGAGTCATCAAAATATGAAGACAGAAGAGGAGGATGGATATCTCAAGGATTTCGTGGATCTACAGAAGAATAAACGGTTTAACTAATCAAAGTCAGTACCTACTACTGAGGTTTGATGATTGACCGTATCGCTTGAAGAAGTTGTGCTGCTGTTTGGAGTTTGGCGAGAGAGTGAATATTTTTTGGTTTGATTAAGAGTTCAGACAGGATATCCTAGAAATTTTCTTTAAGAATATTGTTGGTGAATGCTATCATTAGATTTATACCGGTAGATTCGACACATCTTGAATTGGAAAAGGATGTCTGAAAAGTAATTATGGATGAGGAATTTGGTAACAAATTTCCTTAAGTATAGACATTGAATGTCAAAAGCTTACTTTTCGTAGCTAATGTCGCGGACAATTCAGAAGAATAGGGGACATGCTTGGACAAAGATGTAAGAGGATGCTTTGTATTAGCTGAAGAAAATTGTATGGTGCACATATTCAATCTCTACCTGAGAGATGTGAAAAATTTAGTTGTATCCTGTGATATGTCATGTTTAGGCCGCAATTGCATGTTATGCAAAAAGGACAAAATGACAGCCTATGCATCCAGACAACTGAAAGTGCATAGGGAAGACTATACAATTTGTGATCTAGTAAAGGAAGTGATGTATAATACCTTGGAGTATTGTAGAGCATGCTTGAAGCACGAGTAACGAAGTGTGATGGAAATCGAGATATCTAGCTGTTATTAGTTAAGTTACCTTATGGTTATGAATTACATGGTAGTTTGGAAAACTGTTAAATCTAAAGTTAAGAATAAGAGAAGACGTTAAGCGTCTATTTCTTTAAGAAGGAGGAATGGCAAGAGGCCAATGGATAAAGTCTGAAAGCGTTCAGAAAGGACATAGATTGATTTGAAGTGTTATGTTGATAACCAGGAAGACAATTACAGATTCCTAATGGAACAAGTGATCTGTAGATTGTACGATTTGTGGATAATAGATATTCGGATTAGATATAAGAGGGAGAGAAAATGAGCACACTAGATTTGATACTTTCGAGAGCCTATCTTGAGTTGGATCATTCGTAAGTAGGCTCAGACTATCTCAGGTATAAGACAGCTTATATGTGGTTCAACATATGTAAGACCTGACATGGTGGAACACTGACCCTACCGTTTTTCTGATTTAGTGCTCGTAAGCGATGAACCTTGTAGGAAGTGTAGAGCGTTGAGACGAGAGTCAAGGAAAAGTTGGATTAAGTTAATGAAGGTCTACGAGGATTCTTCGTAAGAATCAGATTTTCTCGCAGAAACTACCAGACCATAATTAACAGAACAATCCCTCATGTTTCCCTAAAGTGCGAAAACACAACCTGTAAAGTGGAATTTCAGGGACGGAATTTCCTAAACAGGGGGAGACTATGACACCCGGCTATTCTGAGCTGGCACTGCACTGGTGTGACACGTGTTATAAGTATATGTAGGCACTAAATTATTAAATAGGATATTAAAATGGAGGTATTTGAAAGTTTGACAAACTCAAACTTTGCTAAAAATTACGTTGGCAATAATAAGTTAAACCCTTATGCGTAACAAACAAAATTTGAAACGAACATCGGTGACTGTCCGGATAACGTTAAAATCCAAAAAATATTCCGTTATGATTAAACCCCTATTTTTAATCATATTCGTGAAGAAAAAAATTGTTAGAACACTTAAAAATCTTGTTCTGCGAATTTAAGCGCGTACTGCGCAATACAGTGCGTATACTACGAAACGTGGACGACGCAGCTAGTCTAGGTGAATGAAATATTATTTAGTAATATTTTGATGAGATTATTTTTATAGAATACTGATTTTAAACGCCTTAAAACGCTGATAAAACGCGAAAAAATACCTAGTAATCAGTTAAATACCTGTAACATGTATGCATATGTGTGTATATCTATTATATTAGAGAGAGAGAGAGAGAGAGAGAGAGAGAGAGAGTGATATAGGGGGCAAGGTGGCGGCTAGGATTGCCCACCCCTTCACCCATTGTTGCCATATGTCCAATGTGTAAGAAAGCAATAATATGAAATCTTCTAACACTCCGCATTTCATACATTCCAAGGTCAACCTTTTCAAAAACTCATCTTCTTTCCCCCACACCCACTCTCGGCCAAAACCCCACCAAGAACACCCACTTTTCATTTTTCAAACTCATTTCTCAATGATCATGGCTATTTCAAGCTTGTTTCGAGTTGGTTTGAAGATCTAAAGTTGATTTCAATGTGATTTCAAAGAGGAATAAGCTTCTTTTCATCAAGATTCTCATCATCAAAACCCACTTTATTCTTGAAAGGTATAAAGCTTTGCTTCTTTCTTTTAAAACATTCTTGATGATGATGAGAATAATTCTCAGTTATTTGGAATTTCACTATTCTTGAAATCAAACCAAACAAATGATTTTTATAAAAATAAAAATGTGAAGTTATGAGCATGTGGTGTTGGCCGAAAGTTGTATGTATTTTGAATTTTATTTGCTAAAATACTTGTAAGATGATTTCTTAAATAAACAAGGTTATATGCAAATTTGTTAGAGGTTTAAAGGATGAATGAAACTTGATGTTTGATTTGAAATAATGTGAGTATGTTCTTGAATGTTAGATTAAAATGCATGTGTGATGATTTATGTATGATGGATAAATGATTGAACAAAATTGTGTTATAAATGTTTCAAAGGTTATGATAAATGAAAGAATAGGATTTAATAATCTTGGATATGATTGTGAAGTAAATGTGCTTAAAATACTTTTACATAGACTTGTAGGATGGTTTAATGATCATCATCAAAGGGAATTTTTGTGATATGATAAACATCCACTCAAATCAGTGAATAAACATGTAAAATGAAGTTATTAGATGTATTTTAAAGGTATAAAAATTATGTCAGAACTTGGTAGCTTTGCATGTTGTACTTAAGGCTTGAAAAGTAGTAAATTGGGTGTTATTTGCATGATTTTTGTGCTTTTCATGAGACCTGCATATATGTGATTAAAATTTTTGTTTTAATCATTAGATAACATGTATTATGTTAATATATCAAGTCATGATGATTTGGATGGTTACGGTAAAGTTCGGTATGAAACTATACGTTAAAAACGGTAAAAATCGGCTTTTTAAGTGATTCTTATAAAACTGTTTTAAATCTGATTTTAAACTGATGTCATATGATAAATATAAGTATTTTAACTTATATTAAATAACTTTTGTGTTTGGTTGGTCATACGTGACTTCCGACGCCCAAAAACGGTACCGAAATGGTAAAATACACATATTTTAACGTACGCGAAAACGGGATGTTCAAAGAGTGAACTTTGTGTATTTTGGTTGATATGTGAATATGAGTATATGTAGTGTGATTTACTAAGTGAATTCATGATGATATGAAATAATGATAAGTTTAGACGTTTGTGCGGTAGAAATGGTAAACTAGATCAGAAATCGCTTTATGTGTGAAAATTTGTGATTTACATGAGAAATATGTTTAAAATGATTTGATTAGTTATTATATATATATATATATATATATATATATATATATATATAAGTGATTAAACATGATATATATATATATATGTGTGAAATAAAATGATATGTGAATTTCGATGAATACATCTTATAAATATATTTATATGTATATATATACCGAATATGTCCACACTTATGCATATATGTTACAAAGCGTAACTCGTAGACATAAAGTACGGATAAGTAGACATGATATAAATTCACTAACAAAATCATTCGAATCGTGAAAATCTTAATATGTATATGTACATGGAAATACATATATATACATGCCAACATAATTAAAAACAAAGACTTTTCTTGAAAACCTCAAAGATATGTGAAAATCCTAAGTGACAGAGAACTTGATTGTCTTAGAACAATTATTTAATAGATTATTTCTATCTAAATTACGATATGTGGATTTGATCCAAGGGATTGCGATATTTAAAAACGCACCCAAAGGTGAGTGTCACAGAACCCCACTTTTTACTGTTTTATTAACTGTTTTCGGGGTAAAGAACACGTCTTTAATGTCACACCCTAACCGATGGCGGAATCATCGGGGCGTGGCACTGAGAGAAACAGATTGTTCAAGAGAATCCACAACAACTATTAAATGACAATATCTTTAATGTTAGTATCCCATACTACTAATAAATGAAGCAAAAACAGTAATTACAGATATAAGTCTAAAAAACAAGTCCATTCCGACAACTCAGATTTATTTAGTGGGTTTCTAGACTCCTAACTTGATTCAGTATAACATAGCATCCTATCAACCTGTCACATACGTTAAAATAAAGTCAATACATGAAATGAAAAGGTGAGTACACAAGTTTGCACATCATATAATAGTAAAAGCGTTTACGCATAACCAACATGTAACACGTAATGGGAGAAGCATGTAAATACTAAACAATGATTACAACTTAACCACGAGACTGCGTTGTAGAGTATGCACGACACGTGTTCAACGAACACGTGAAGTAAAGTGATGTGATCCCTAGCAACCCCTGTCCACGACAGGTGCTGAGTCCAAACTATAGTACTATCGTTGCTAGTGGCGGTATAGTGTAACAGTATGTAAGCACGTACAAGCATTCATAGATCACGTATAGCATGCGGGAGCGGTTAGCGTTTATAAAGTGCGTATGTAACACCCAAAAGTGCGTTAAATGAAAATGGGTTCTAGTATACTCACAGTGCGTGTTTAGCTAGTAAACACAGTCTGTATTGGATTGAAGGGAGCGCTTTGAGTTAGCCTGTGTACAGAAGCATAAGTCGTTGAGCAGAGCGTTTAACACTGCGTAAACAGAGTGTCGAATGTGCTAAGTGTCGAATGGTGGTCCGGGCGAATGGGTATGACCCATCCGAGCGGATGGTCATCCGGAAGGATGGTCATCCGAGCAGATGGTATTCGAACGGATGGCCACTCGAATGAGTGCGTGTGTTGTTTGTAAATCGTTAAAATTCTAAGTTTCGTAAAAACGTAGTTTTAGACAGTGTGAAGCATAGATACCAGGTCATCCGAGCGGATGGTCATCCGAGCGGATGGTCATCCGGTCGGAGGGCCATTCGAACGGGATGATCTATAGTTTGATGTTTTCGGTAAACTTTTCTAAGTAACAAGGTTTTGAGTTAACGTAGACGGCGTGACGACGTGTCAAACAACGGAATAACACCAAGTCCAGCTCACTCGGCCGAATGGTCTCAGCCCATTCGAGAAACTCGCTGTTCTTGACGAAGATTCATGCTTGACCCGTAAATCAGCCCATCTTTCTGGTGGAAATCCGTTTTCAAGCCGGCTCTCAACTAAGGAACGACTTGAGGGTCTGATTGAGTCCAGATTCAATCAGTTTTGAGTAGAAAAGTGAAGAAAGGTTCGAAAACTGTTGAAAAGCGTTGAAATCTTTCATCTTTAAGTTGAAAGTGTGGAAATCCTCTAGATCTGGTACCAATCTCGATCAAATGGTGTTTCTTAACCATTTACCGGAGCAAAACAGGTGAAAACCACCTTCAAGAGGTCCAAATTAGTGATTTCAGAGAAAAGCAAGTGTTTGTGTGTGATTTTGATGAAGAAGATGATGTAGAAGTGATTAGAGATGAAGGTTGTACAAGATTTGAGGAGAAATGCTTACAAAATAGCCTTGATTCGCGGTTGGAAATGACTAAGGGCGACTGAGCGGATGGAAGTGTCAAAACAGAGAAAGGAGGGTGTACGGGGTATTTATTGAGGTAGGCTGGAGAGTTAAGTCGGTGCACAAGACGTGTTTGGTCGGATGACTCACCCGGTCGAATGGCCATCCGATCAAATGGTCATCCGGGTGGATGTCCATTCGATTGGATGTAATCACACAAATAACACACATAACATAAATAAATCCGCGTTTCGAGTTTGTGTTGAGTTTGCGTTGCGATAGCGTTTAGTCTAAACAAGCGATGTAATCAAGCGATAGAACGCGTGTAAATAGTAAGTGTTATAAACAGCGTTAAATGCGATAACTGTGTTTTGAATAAGCGTTGTAATAAGCATTATAATAAGCGTTTTAAATGCGTTAGAAATATAGTTTTAAACCCATTGCGTTAATCGAGATCTTGAAAGTACAAGCGATTACGAAAGAAAGACAGAGTTAAGCAACGATCCGAAATGTCGGGTTGTTACATTTAATAAAATTGAATATATGTTTTCGTATAAAACATGATTTCAAATAAATGTATTTTAGTGAGAATTCACTAAAAGGTCATTTTACTCTCTTACATAATGTTTTCAGAAAAAAACATGTCGTTAAAAGCTAAGTATATGTTTTCATATACAATATGCTTTTAAATTATATAAAAAAGTGTTTTCATCGAGAATACAATTTTTAGAGTATCATAATACGTTTATGAACTCAAAAAATGTATAACTTTCACAGTTTTAAAGAAAAACGAGTTTAAAATGTTTCATACAGGTTTCGAGGAGAAACTGGGTAAGTTGACGACGTTAGGGGTATAATGATCGTAATGATTTAAAAACGAATTTTTAAATCTAAGTTGAGACAAATTCACTAGTCAAATAAGAGCGTAAGTAACGGAGTAGGCTTACGTCACATGCAAGTGAAAGTAACGGAGTAGGCTTGCACCACATGGATACTACAGGGATTTGTACAACATTCAATATTAAATTGTTATTCAGTAGGTTTATGTAATAGTGAATTGAGGACAGACATTAGATGCATCATAGCCATTTTAATCATTTAAGTAATACACGCATGGAATCGTTATTAGATCTATTGGGTTGACACCCCCTCGTGATCGGTCGCTCCGATCTACATAGCGGCGAATTGGAATTCTTGAACTGTCTAGTATTGATTAATCCGTTGATCGTTTTATATAGCTTGTAATGTCTTGCAAACTTATGAAACTGAAGTAATAACTAAATTTAATATAAATAAAAATCATGAGTATAAGTTTTCATCGGAGACAGGCTAGCGCAGCTATTTCGGATGAATTCTTCCATGACATTTTCTATGAAATACAGTGCATGCCGATTTCATTAGCATTACAATGACATTAATTTAAATGTCTTATTTTTAAACATACATGAATGTTTATAAATATGTAATTGTTTTCAAACCACTGAGGGTCAAATAAGGAAGTTTCCCTTAAAGAAAACGTTATGAAAATTATATGTGAACTCACCCTCCTTTGTGTTGGACACTTTTTAAATTGTGGGACAATGTTTGTAATAATACCCTTAAGGGTGAAACTACTATGACTTGCTTATGATGATGTGGTAATCTTAGAAACTATGTTTTAAAATAACAAAATGTCCAAAATTAACTAAAGCATCGACCACTAAGACTTATATGGGTACCAACCTCAATCACCGTCACGTTTATATTTCCGCTGCGAAGTTTTTGGCGTGTGAAATGTTAGCCATAAAAAGAATAAAAAGGTGATTTTTCAAGAAGAAAATAATAGGGTAATAAAAATCGAACCGGTCGAAACAAAGGAGAAGGGTACGGAGGGTAATACTGTACCATTTCCTAAAGCGTTAGTTAATCCGGTAACAAAAGTTATCAGCAAACAGGGCCCATAATAGGATGAGATGTGGGAAGTCTTTAAACACGTCAAAATAAATCTCCCGTTACTTGATGCAAGCAATCAGAATTCCGGGTGGCGGTTGCTTTTCTCATCCTGATCATAACTTTCTTAATTAGTTTTCTTATTTTTTAAATCAATTAATCAAACCCCCAATTTAGGTAATTTTATTGGTGGATATTGATCAAGGAAGTAATACTCATGAAGTTCGGTTCATTCATAAGTGATGGATTTCATACAATTGAACCGAATGGATAAATAAAAGAAAAATGATAAGTTGGTTTGTTCATAAGTGATGGATTTCACACGAACGAACCAAACAGGTCGAATAAAAGAATAATGATAAGATGGTTTGTTCACAAGTGATGGATTTCACACGAACGAACCAAACGGGTTAAATGAGCGCAAACTGGGTAACGGGAGCGTGAACAATGGAATTTTACAAAAAACTCGGGTAATGGGTTAAGTTGATAATGGAAGAGTAAACCGGGTAACGGGAACGCAAACCTTAGGAGGCTAACCTGGAAAATGGGATGTAGTCGAGAATATGTTTGGATTAAAGGAAAGTTTGATTAATTTAACCTATGCGCTTGAACATCAACGGGTCAAAATAATATTCACGCAAACTGGGTGTTGGAAGCGTAGATCATACAACTAATGATCCTGGGCAAGGGGTATAATTATAAGAGATTTTTTATACTAAAAAGGGACCGCAATAATTCAAACATGCGAGCCAAGTAACGGATGCACGAGTTTAAGTTTTTTTCTTATAAGAATATGTATTAAACTAAGTTTTGAAACTTGATATCAAAAATAGTTGAAAAGGATCAATTTCAAATTCCAAGCAACACTGCAGGCTACGACAGCAAAGTTGTCCTCATTTTAGCCTGGTCGTAAGTTACGGCACACAGCCGTAGCTTACGGTAGTTACTCTCTGTCTTCTTTAGCTTGGCCGTAGGTTACGACATACTGCCTACAGCAGGGACCTGTTGTTTTCAATTTGTTATTGGTCGTACGCTACGCCAACCTAGCGTAACTTACGATAAGCTTTGTTTGGCGAATTGTTATTTGTTATTTCGGGCATTCGGGTTTATTTGAATATGTTATAAACTCCATAAAACTAACATTTGATGATTTATTTGAAATTTAGTTGGTTGTTTTGAAGTCACGGATGACGATCAAGCATAATGAAGAACCGAACACAATCTTAGATCAAGCATCTATGATTTCTTTAGTCGTTTTGTGAAACAAACTTCGTTAACATGTAGTAGCGCTTTTTAAATACCGATGAAGTTTTGTTAAACTTACAATTGCGTATGGTCAAGTATATGCATTATGAATATATAAATGCAATTTTTTTATAAAATTTATGTTATTTAAGTATGGGTGTTACAAGTTGGTAATCAGAGCTTAAGGTTAAAGATTAAATGCGTTCGGTTCGAGGCTTGATCAAGACATCCGGTAAGAATTAATTATGAAATGAATTTCAATTGAAAATACTAGAAAAGATAATGATTTAAAGTGTATGGGAGGGGTGTATTAATACACTCGAACCCGGGAAATGCACCAAGCGTAAACGGTTATGGCAAGTTAAATACTTGGCCAAACGAAAAAAAGAAAGATACATTGTGTGTAGAAACAAAAGAAGAGGATAAATTCTCATATAGTAATATGAGAATAATTAAATGACATGTTTATCAATTTATCGTAAACATTTCAGATATAACAATGTTGAGTAGAAATGACGATGACACGGTACTTTAATTACCGAAGAGATAAGAGAAAAGATTTCTGAGGAAGTCGAAAAAGCCCTTGAAGCTAGCCTACTGGGATTCATGGAAAGGTTACAAAACACAATACTCACAACTGTTGAGGAGAGAATAAATAAACTGAAAGAGGACTTTATCCATGAAAGAGATAAGGTCAAGAAAAAGAAAGGTTGTCCCTACAATAAATTCATGACATGTAAACCCCCAATCTATAACGGGGAGGTAGATCCAATCACTTGTCAAAGGTGGATAATCGACATAAGGTGTTTTTGAACGAACTCATTGTAATATGGGTGATTTATGGCTTAGGGGAAATGGCCAGTTAGGAGGTCAAGCTAAAGATTGGTGGGACAACCTCAAGAATGAGAAAGGGGTTGAAGCTACGCGGGCTATGACTTTGGAGGAATTCAAAACACTTTTCTTCAAACATCATAGTCCTAAAGCGATGATCAACAAGATTAAGGAAGAGTTTATGCAGCTAAGGCAAAAGGGGGAGACCGCAGATAAGATCCTCGATAAACTAAAATTATGTGACGAATTGGTCAAAACCGAAGAACAAAAGATATATTAACATCATAACATGCTTAGAGTTGAATATAGGGAGTTCATGACTCCCTGAAATTATGAAAACCTCACAGAAATCATTAATGCTATGCGAGAGCGCGAGATTAAGTTGAAAAAGAAAATCGAAAGAGGAGAAAGGAGGGCGTTGGATGCAAGCCCAAGCCCCACAACAAAGCTGAAGATAAATGAGTTTCCAAAGAAAGTAAATGTGAAAGGGGATTTACCGAGTCGCAAAACATGTAGCTGTGCCCATCGGGGCGAGTGTTATTTCAAAACAAGTTGTGTGTTATATGCGGGAAGACGGGGCATGTAGTATCAAATTGCCCCGGTAAAGTGTCGGTGTGTTACAAGTGTTACCAACCGGGTCACAAGAAATCTGAATACCCGGAGTTGGTAGGAAGGAAAGATGTAGCCGACACAAAGGTGGAAGTCCCAAGGCCGCGGGCAAGATATTTCCAAATAACTGCGACCGAGGCAAAGATTGAACCCGATGTGGTCACCGGTACTTTTACCAAAAATTTAATTCCCTCTCATGTTTTATTTGATACGGGTGCAAACAAATATATTGTTTCACATGGGTTTATTCAACTCCCATCATTTATATTAACAAAGCTACCTATGCCTCTAGAGGTAGAGGTAGGTACAAACAAAACCTTCATTGTTTGTGATGTGTGCCGAGATTGCAAAATTAATGTTGAGGGTGAAGACCACCTGATTGATTTAATACCCAGGTCAATGGGGGAATTCCAAGTGGTGGTTGGGATGGATTGGTTGTCCCGCTACCATGCCAACGTGATATGCTTCCATAAAGAGATACAACTAACAACTCTAAGCGGAAGGCATGTCATCATTTATGGGGAAAAGAGTTGCCACCCAATAGTATGCTCAATGATGGAAGCCCGTAGGCTCATTCAACATGGATGTAAGGCTTATTTGACCTATGTACGTGATTCAGAAAAAAGAGTCGCCAGAGATTGAGGATGTACCAGTCGTACGATAATTTGAAGACGTGTTTCCGAAAGATTTACCGGGGATACCACCCGAACGCAAGGTGGAATTTTGGATTGAACTAGTCCCAGGAGCGAAACCTGTTACTAAGGTACCGTGTAAGCTAGCACCATCAGAACTCCAAGAATTAATGTCTCAAAGTTACAAGACTTGCTCAACAAAGGATTTGTTCGGCCAAGTGACTCCCCATGGGGAACGCCGGTGTTGTTCGTGAAAAAGAAGGATGGAAGTATGCATATGTGCATTGACTACCGCGAGCTAAACAAGCTCACGGTAAAAAACCGATATCCACTTTCGAGGATCGATGATTTATTTGATCAACTATAGGGCGCAAGTTGGTTTTCTAAAATCGACTTAAGGTCGGGCTATCATCAAATGAGGGTGAAAGAGGAAGACGTGCCAAAAACGGCTTTCCGTACGCGGTACAGGCACTACGAGTTCCTCGTGATGTCCTTCGGGCTAACGAATGCACATGCGGCTTTCATGGATCACATGAACCGGGTTTGCAAACCAATGTTAGATAAGTCGGTGATAGTGTTCATCGACGACATACTCGTTTACTCGAAAAGCGAGGCGGATCATACTCATCATTTACATGAAGTGCTAGAAACGCTTAGGCGAGAAAAACTTTACGCTAAATTTTCGAGGTGCGCCTTTTGGCTACGAGAAGTACAATTCCTTGGACACATCATAAGTGCCGATGGAATATTAGTAGATCTGTCCAAAATAGAAGCAGTGTCAAAATGGAGGCATCCGAAGAATCCATCAGAGATCAGAAGCTTTTTGGGGCTTGAGGGATATTATAAGAGATTCATCCAAGATTTTTCCAAAATTGCGCCATCATTGACTAAGCTAACCCGCAAGGATGAAAAGTTTGTTTGGAATGATGAACAAGAGAAAGCATTACAAGTACTAAAAGAAAAGTTGACTTGTGCACCGGTGTTAACTTTGCCGGATGGCACCGAAGACATGGTTGTGTATTTTGACGCGTCCCAGATCAGTATCGGATAAGTACTCATGCAAAGGGGCAAGGTGATTGCTTATGCCTCGAGATAATTGAAATTACATGAAACTAAATACCCGACTCATGATCTTGAGTTGGCGACGGTGATATTTGCCTTAAAGATTTGGAGGCATTATTTGTACAGGGTGAAATGCACTATTTTCACCGATCATAAATGCCTAAAGTATTTCTTTGATCAAAAGGAGTTGCATATGAGGCAAAGACGTTGGTTAGAAACGATGAAGGATTATGACTATGAAATCCATTATCATCCGGGAAAGGCCAACCTAGTGGCGGATGCCCTTAGCCGAAAGGGGGATTACGCTCCTATCCGAGTATGATCAATGCAATTAGTGGTAACTTCGAGATAACTTGAATGAATCCAAGAAGCCCAGATTGAAGCAGTCAAAGAAGAAAATTGGAGAAAAGAACGTATAAAAGGTTTAGTGAAAGATATTGTGGAAGCTGACAACGGGTTGAAATCCCGATTCGGTAGGATTTGGGTCCCAAACACATGCGGTGTTAAGGATCTCCTACTTGATGAGGATCATAAGTCGCATTATGCGGTTCACCCAGGAGACCAAAATGTATCGAGATTTGAAACAGAATTATTGGTGGCCGGGAATGAAAAGAG
Source organism: Helianthus tuberosus (assembly GCA_030545235.1). Taxonomy (NCBI): domain Eukaryota; kingdom Viridiplantae; phylum Streptophyta; class Magnoliopsida; order Asterales; family Asteraceae; genus Helianthus; species Helianthus tuberosus. The sequence continues at coordinate 169,424,855 of CM060354.1, read as the reverse complement.
ATGTAGCTAAATATGTGAAGAAGTGTATGACTTGTTTACAAGTAAAAGCGGAGCATCAAAACCTTATGGCAAGCTCCAACCATTAGACATACCCGTTTGGAAATGGGAGCATATTACTATGGACCTGTTAACCAAATTGCCGAGAACGACTCGGGGATTTGACGCCGTTTGGGTGGTGGTGGATAGACTTACTAAAAGTGCTCACTTTATTCCTATCTGCGAAACCTATATATCTAAAAAGATGTCAGAGATGTATATAAACTAAATTGTGGCACGCCACGGAGTACAGGTATCAATCGTGTCCGACATGGAACTCGTTTTACTTCGAACTTTTGGCGTGAATTTCAAGAAAAGATGGGTACAAAATTATTGATTAGTACGACATATCACCCACAAACAGACGGACACAGTGAACAGACGATTCAAACATTGGAAGACATGCTTCGAGCATGCATCATAGACTTTGGTGGTAGTTGGGATTCTTACTTACCGTTAGTCGAATTTTCATGCAACAACAGCTACTATTCAAGCATTGGCAGGGCTCCGTATGAATTTCTTTATGGTCGAAACTTCCGAACCCTGGTATGTTGGGGTGAGGTGGGTCCATGAGAACTCGCCCACAAAGATGTGGTTAAATCCATAAATGAAAAGATTGAGTTTGGTGCGAGCCCACTTAAAAGCTGCTCAAGATCGACAATAGTCCTATGCGGATAAAAGACGAAGGCCTATTGAGTTCCAAATTGGAGATAGGGTAATGCTTAAAGTATCTCTATGGAAGGGGATCATTCAATTTAGAAAGAGAGGAAAGTTGAGCCCGCGGTTTATCGGTCCTTCTAAGATAATCGATCGGTGGGCAAAGTAGCTTACCGCCTTGAATTACCAGAAGAATTAAATGAAATACACAATACATTCCACGTATCGCATCTTTGTAAGTGTTTGGTAGACGAGGCGGCTTACGTGCCCTTCGATGACATAGATATCGATGATAGACTCAACTACATGGCAAGGCCTATAGCAATTCTTGACCGAAAGGTCAAAGGCTTAAGAAACAAGAAGATCGACCAAGTGAAGGTGAAATGGGAACACCGGAAGGGATCGGACACCACCTGGGAGTCTGAATAAGAAATAAAAAGGCTTTATCCATCTCTTTTTGGTACGTAAACATGTTTCAAGGACGAAACCTTTTTTAAGGGGGGGGGGTGGACTTGTAACACCCCAAAAATATCAAATTATATAAATATATGTGTGTATATATATATATATATATATTAAAAACTAATCACTAAGGATAACTAAACTAGTTAGTAATATGTTATTGGTTAATTAAAACAATAAATGGTGGGCTTTAAAACCAAATCAAAACACGAGGGACTAAGGTGGGGCAATTGGAAATTTTATTGAATTAAAAGAAAATGAAAAAAACAAAAGCACACACATATGTGTGTGCGACGTACAGAGATAGAGGGAAAGGGGGAGCCAAATTCCTAAAACCTAATTCATCTTTTCTACCAAATTGAACATGAATTTAGATGAAATCAAATGCCTATGCTTATATTATTGATCACCCAAGCTAGGAGACATAAGGTATGTTGAAATTTTGAGTTTGGTAAAGTAGAGAATCTAGATGAACACCATGATTTGCAATTCTTGAATGGATTGTAGAATTTATGGTGAAATTCATAGTGTATACATGCTTAGAGACTAGCCCTTTTAATGAAATTGTGAAACAAATATTATGAATCAAGTGTTTGGATTATTAGTCATGTGTATCCAAGTGGGTTTTAGTTAAAGTATGCAATACACGAATTATGATGGGTAATTTATGCATTTGAAGTATGATAAATTGAAATTTGATGTTAATAATGTATGGAAAATATATGAAGAGAACCTTGTGATTGATTGTTGGCAAGTTTACATGCCACAGGCTTGAGCTATGAGTTCTTAATTATAATTGGGTTGCACTATTTAGGCAACTTGAGTGGAGCATCGGAAGGTCAAATCGTGGCGGATACGCGCTTGAAAGGAAAGCTTTAAGGTACGTGGCTCTATGCTTCGTAGTGTTTTGTTAAATATATTTGTTATTGGTGAATATTGATTCAGGAAGTAATAATCATGAAGTTCGGTTCTTTCATAAGTGATGGATTTCATACGAATGAACCGAATGGATAAATAAAAGAAAAATGATAAGTTGGTTTGTTCATAAGTGATGGATTTCACTTGAATGAACCAAACGGGTTGAATAAAAGAAAAATGATAAGTTGGTTTGTTCATAAATGATGGATTTCACACGAATGAACCAAACGGGCGAATAAAAGAATAATGATAAGTTGGTTTGTTCACAAGTGATGGATTTCAAACGAACGAACCAAACGGGTTAAATGAGCGCAAACCAGGTAACGGGAGCATGAATTAGGGAATTTTACAAAAACTCAGGTAATTGGTTAAGTTGATGATGGAAGCGTAAACCGGGTAACGGGAACGCAAACCTTAAGCGACTAATCAGGAAAATGGGATGTAGTCGAGAATATGTTTGGATTAATGGAAAGTTTGATTGATTTAAGCTATGCGCTTGAAAATCAACGGGTCAAAATAATATTCACGCAAACCGGGTGTCAGAAGCGCAGATCATACAACTAATAATCCTGGGCAAGGGGTATAATTATAAGAGATTTTTTATCCTAAAAAGGGACCACAATAATTTAAGCTTTGCACTTGATTATTGGAAATGGGTCGAATAATTTAAATGTGCGAGCCAAGTAACAGATGCACGAGTTTAAGTTTTTCCTTATAAGAATATGTATTAAAATAATGTTTGAAACTTGATATCAAAAATAGTTGAAAAGGATCAATTGCAAATGCCGAGCAATACTGCAGGCTACGACAGCAAAATTGTCCTCATTTTAGCCTGGCCGTAAGTTACGGCACACAGCTGTAGCTTACGACAGTTACTCTCTGTCTTCTTTAGCTTGGCCGTAGGTTACGGCATACTTCCTACGGCAGTGACCTGCTGTTTTCATTTTGTTGTTGGCCGTAAGCTACGCCAAGCCAGTCGTAGCTTACGACGGGCTTTGTTTGGCGAATTTTTATCTGTTGTTTCAGGCATTCAGGTTTATTTGAATATGTTATAAACTCCATAAAACTAACATTTGATGATTTATTTGAAATTTAGGTAGTTGTTTTGAAGTCACGGATGGCGATCAAGCATAGTGAAGAACCGAACACAATCTAAGATCAAGCTTCCATGATTTCTTTAGTCTTTTTGTGAAACCAAACATGGTTAACATGTAGTAATGCTTTTTAAATACTTATGAAGTTTTGTTAAACTTACAATTCCGTACAAGTATATGCATTATGAATATATAAATGCAATTTTTTTTAAAATTTATGTTATTTAAGTATGGGTGTTACACATGCTTGCTGATATTTTGAAAGAAAATAATGAGAATAATGAAGGAATGCGGTTTGATTTTGGTCACATATTGCTTTAGCGTTTGTGACACTAATAAAGGATGGTGAACGAGAATTCATGTTTTACAGAAATTTGCCGGTATACTTTTACAGGAGTCTGAACTTGATCTTGATTTAATTGGAAAGGTTTGTCAATATGCTCTTAATCTATATAAATTTGTTCAAATACTTCAATATTATTATTACCCTTCCATTATGGTTACATAAATTTGATTACTGAACTGTGTAAGTCAGTTCATATAGCTGCAACAAAAGTTGCAATGGATGCTAGGGTTCTTTTGTCTTATAACCCGAATCTAAGGCTTCCAGTATGGCCATATGTAGAGAGTGAAGGAAACTTGAGTATTTGGGATGCAACCGACTATATCAAGGTAATTAATTAACTTCTCATACAACATTATTTATATTTTATTATAAATCTAACATATTTAACTATTTTGATTTTTGTTCACATTTAGATAACTGAAGAGGATATTGTTTTCCTAACAAATGGAGAAGATCATATAATCATAATGCGGTACGTAAGTTATACCATCCAACTCTTAAACTCCTACTCGTGACCGAAGGACCAGGTGTGGATACAACGGGTGTCGTAGATGCTTTTGTTGCTGGAATATTATCAAAACTCGCTCCAGATGTCTCATTGCTCAAGGTATGACATGACACTACAAGAAATGTCTCCCTTAAGGGCGACTTCTTTGATTTGTCATAGCTCGTTAGAACAATATAAGCGTTGATATATATATATATGTATAAATATATATGTATGTATATATATATATAGGGTTGAGTTCATTTCAGAACTCTAAATAACTGCAGAACTTTCAGAACTCCTAATAAACAATCATTTTATATATAAGTTTTTGTATTTAGGATCTTTTTATCATCTATTATATGTATTTCTTTGATTACATACATGTTAAAAGTAGTTTACATATGTTTAATTGCCAAAGCTATATATATGTGTCATAACTAATTACATATATGTAAAAAAACTAGTTTACGTATGTGTAATTATAAAATTACATATAAAAAACGATAAAATTACTCTTAACATGTATGTAATCGTAAAAATACACATAATAAATGATAAAATTATCCTAAACATAAAAATATATAAATAAAAAGATTGTTTATTAGGAGTTCTGCGAGTTCTGTAAATATTTATGGTTCTGAAATGATCCTGGCCCTATATATATATATATATACATATATATATATGTATATATATATATACATATATATATATACATATATATATATATATATATATATATATATATATATATATATATAGGGATCCTAAGAGAAGTTCATCCTATTTGAGAAACTTGAGAAGCATTCTGGACCACACATTTTCCTAAGCTTTTCGTAATATACACATATGTATAGTTTAAAATCAACTATATACAAATATGTATATTGTCAAATCTTGAATTATACACATGTATATATAGTCAATTTTAAACTATACATATGTGTATATTACGAAAAGCTTAAGGAAAATGTGTGGTCCAGAATGTTTCTCAAGTTTCTCAATTAGCCTAGTGCTTCTTACACAATCCTAAACCTATATATATATATATATATATATATATATATATATATAGAAACGGATCCGGAGAAAACTCTCAAAAGTGTGAGAACGGTGAGAACGCTTCCTAGCTCAACACGTGTCCCGCCGCTTAGAAAAGGGCGGAGGGCTTTTTTGTCCTTTCATCTTCTTCTTTTCCAGTTCCGCTTTTCCCCAATGTTGTTTTAATTTTTGGTTTTTAAGATTTTTGGCGTTAACCAAATTCAATAATTAATGGCGTTTTAATAGTTTCATTGTATCAACATTTTGGCGTTTATGACGTTTATTCACATCGTATGCAATTGGAACCCGGGGGCAGGAAATCTATATGAATGGTGTTTTTCAAGGGGTTTTAAACAAGATGGCCCATTGTTCTATTATTTTTTATAAACATTTTGGCAATAATTAATGGCGTTTTAATAGTTTCATTGTATCAACATTTTGGCGTTTATGGCGTTTATTCACATCGTATGCAATTGGAACCCGGGGGCAGGAAATCTATATGAATGGTGTTTTTCAAGGGGTTTTAAACAAGATGGCCCATTGTTCTATTATTTTTTATAAACATTTTGGCGTTTGGGTTATCTTGGCGTTTTACAATTGTTGGATTATATTTCAGCCACAGTAAAAAAAAATACAAGCGAAGAAAATAAATTAAAAATCCTAATCGGATCTCTCTTCACAATATTCACTGTCATCAGTCTCTCTGTTCTTTAATACTACAAGAACTGACACCAAAATATGGCGTTTTATGTAAAACTTAACAAACCCATCGGTTTGATTATGTTGCCTGCTCGTCTGTTGAAGTTGCTATTTTTGTGGATGTTTGGGGACATAGATCTGTGACGTGTGGGTGAGTTTTTCGCTTTTTCTTCATGTTGATCTTCATCTTTATCATCATCTCACTCTTCAGTGTCATTGATCTCTTCTCCTCATCCAAGCCTTTTTCAAGAACAAAAAATACAAAATGCCATATGACTGGCATTAGTATTTTTTTCTTGAATTTTTGTCCATCTTATGCAGCAAAATCTTACTGAGTTACTCGCCTCCCCTAACAAATTTTTTTGGCGTTTTACAGTGAGTGGTATTTTAGTAGTATTGGCGTTTTTTTTTGTTTGATTAAATGGAAGTTGCTGAGATTATCATTTTATAGGATCTCTTTTTGGCGCCTAAGTTAGGCGGTGTGTTATTATAATAAAGTATTTGTCATTTCAGTTACTGTTTGTAATTATTGTTTTTGACAATCTTTATCTCTGAAGTGTGTAACACGTCCCATCTTTCAAGTTTGGCGTTTTAGATTCTAATATAATAAATTTCCCCTATCTTCAGTTTTTCTGATTTGAAGTTACTGTTTTCTAGTTACATTTTCAAGTTTGTTTGTTTTTTTGGGTTTTTTATAATACTTTTTTAAACTAATTTTATTATAGTTGGGAGTTTTTGGTGGCGTTTAACGGGATGATATCGTTTAAACAACCATTTTGGTTGTTTTGGCGTTTTTATTATATATGGCGTTTTTATTTATTCAACAATCAACTGAAAAGGAAAAAAAAGAATACATAAAAAATGTTTTTTTATAATACTTGTTCAAAGTAATTTTATGATGATTTGATAAACGCCAAAGGTGTAAGACATTTGCCTTTTTGGCGTTTTTATTAGATATGGCGTTTTTTATTAAATAACAATCAACTGAAAAATAAAATTAAACAAAATAAATATTGATATTCAAATCTTCACTGTTACCGGTCTCTTCTTCTTATGAAGCATCTTCACTGGCTGTTTCGACTTTCGTTTGAAATCAACCTCTTTTTCTATAATTTTTGTCCATCTCATGCAGCAAAATGTTATTGAGTTTACACCCTTTCAGCGAAAATGTTATCTTTTTTGGCGTTTTTCCGAGAAAAAGAACGCCACAAAATAAACCATCTTAAAACTGTAAATTTGATCATATGCTAAAATCAATAAAGTGTTGCTGTATGGTGTTGGATAACATTGTTAATCCTCAGTTAAGAAAGATAACTGACAATGTTGTCCACACCATACAGCTACACTTTATTGAGAGCAATATATTTGATGTTTGGGTTTTCTAGCGTTTATCAGTTGAATGGTATATATTAAATATGGCGTTTGGGGTTTTTGTTTTGTGTTTTTTAATTGAAGGTCTGAGTTGTTGTATATATAGGATTTTTTTGGCAGTTTTTAGGCGGGATTTTACTATAATTAAGTTTGGCGTTTTATATCTAATGGCGTTTTTAGCAGATGCTGTGTGATTTTTTTTTTGGAGTTTTATTTTCATGAGATGGCGTTTTGTTTGGAGTAGTCAAAAGACGCTTTTACCCTTAATGTAGCGCGTTCACGTAATAAAATTGATGTTATTAACGAAAATGTCACCGCGCCAATCTAGTCCATAGATTGTTTTGATCGGACGATCGTTAAGCGTTCTCACCGTTCTCACACTTTCTACCGTTTGAGAACGGTGAGAACGCTTCCTGGGCCAACACGTGTCACGCCACTTGGAGAAGGGCGGAGGGGCGTTTTTGTCCTTTCATCTTCTGCTTTTCCAGTTCCGCTTTTCCGAATATTGATTGAATTTTTGGGGTTTAAGATTTTTGGCGTTAACCATATTCAATAATTAATGGCGTTTAATGGTTTCATCGTATTAACATTTTGGCGTTTATGGCGTTTATTCAAATAGTATGCCATTGTAACCCAGGGGTTAGGAAATCTATTTGAAAGGCGTTTTTCAAGGCGTTTTAAACAAGTTGACCCATTGTTCTATTATTTTTTATAAACATTTTGGCGTTTGGGTTATCTTGGCGTTTTACAATTGTTGGATTATATTTCAGCCACAGTAAAAAAAAATACAAGCGAAGTAAAAATAAATTAAAAATCCTAATCGGATCTCTCTTCACAATATTCACTGTCATCAGTCTCTCTGTTCTTTAATACTACAAGAACTGACACCAAAAATATGGCGTTTTATGTAAAACTTAACAAACCAATCGGTTTGATTATTTTGTCTGCTCGTCTGTTGAAGTGGGTTTTTTTTGTGGATGTTTAGGGACATAGATCTATTACGTGTGGGTGGGTTTTTCGCTTTTTCTTCATGTTGATCTTCATCTTTATAATCATCACACTCTTCAGTGTCATTGATCTCTTCTCCTCATCTAAGCCTTCTTCAAGAACAAAAAATAAAAAATGCCATATGACTGGCATCAGTATCTTTTTCTTGAATTTTTGTCCATCTCATGCAGCAAAATCTTACTGAGTTACTCGCCTCCGCTAACAATTCATTCAGTGAAACTTGACGAATAACAATACTGAATATCCAAGAAAGCATATTAGCCATCTTTGATTTTTTTTTTTGGCATTTTACAGTGAGTGGTATTTAATAGTATTGGCGTTTGTTTTTTTTTTTTTTTTGATCAAATGTAAGTTGCTTAGACGTATCATTTTATAGGATCTCTTTTTGGCGCCTAAGTTAGGCGGTGCGTTATTATAATAAAGTATTCATCTTTTCAGTTACTGTTTGTAATAATTGTTTTTGACAAGCTTTATCTCTGAAGTCTGTAACACGTCCCATCTTTCAAGTTTGGCGTTTTAGATTCTAATATAATAAATTTTCCCTATCTTCAATTTTTCTGATTTGAAGTTACTGTTTCTAGTTACATTTTCAAGTTTGTTTTTTATTTTTTATTTTTTATTTTTATTTTTTTTGGTTTATTTATAATACTTTTTCAAAATGATTTTATTATAGTTTGGGATGATATTGTTTAAACAAACATTTTGGCTGTTTTGGCGTTTTTATTATATATGACGTTTTTATTATACAACAATCAACTGAAAAGGAAAATAAAAAAAAGAATACATAAAAAAAGTTTTTTTATAATACTTATCCCAAAGTAATTTTATGATGTTTTGATAAACGCCAAAGGTGTAAGACATTTGCCTTTTTTGGCGTTTTTAATAGATATGGCGTTGTTTATTAAATAACAATCAACTGAAAAAGAAAATTAAACAAAATAAATTTTGATCTTCCAAATCTTCACTGTCACCAGTCTTTTTCTTCTTTTGAAGCATCTTCACTGGCTGTTTCGACTTTCGTATGAAATCGGCCTCTTTTTCTATAATTTTTGTCCATCTCATGCAGCAAAATGTTATTGAGTTTACACCCTTTAAGCCAAAATGTTATCTTTTTTGGCGTTTTACCGAGAAAAAGAACGCCACCAAATAAACCATCTTAAAACTGTAAATTTGATCATGCTAAAATCAATAAAGTGTTGCTGTATGGTGATGGATAACATTGTTAATCCTCAGTTAAGAAAGATAACTGACAATGCTGTCCACACCATACATCTACACTTTATTGACATCAATATATTTGATGTTTGGGTTTTCTGACGTTTTATCAGTCGAATAGTATATATTAAATATGGCGTTTGGGGTTTTTGTGTGTATTTTTTAATTGAAGGTCTGAGTTGTTGTATATATAGGATTTTTTGGCGGTTTTTTTAGGCGGGATTTTACTATAATTAAGTTTGGCGTTTTATATCTAATGGCGTTTTTAGCAGAATGCTGTGTGATTTTTGTTTTGGCGTTTTGTTTTCTTGAGATGACGTTTTGTTTGGAGTAGTTAAAAGACACTTTTACCCTTAATAAAGAGCGTCTACGTAATAAAACTGATGTTATTTACGAAAATGCCACCGCGCTAATCTAGTCCATAGATTGTTTTGATCGGACGATCCATAAGCGTTCTCACCGTTCTCACACTTTCTACCGTTTTCTCTAAATCCTGACCCTATATATATATATATACATATATATATATATACATATATATATATATATATATATATATTATTCGTAGGTTCCCAAGCCCTTAATTCCTCTTCTGGAGCACGGGTGATATCACTTACCGATGGTCTGTTTTAACATGTACAATATGTTCTCATTGTTGCTTGCACTTGACATTGAGTTTGTATAACCACTTAGTACCTTGCTCCCTTAGCTTCTCATAACAACTTTTGTTACAGTGTAATTCTTTGTATACTTATGAAAGTTTTGGTCAATGTATGTTCAGGAAAAACTTCAAAAATGTTCATGTAATTGTATTTGGGTATTACCTGAAATACCAGCAAAATAAAATTTGTTTTTTTTTTTTTTTTTTTCTGATTTTGACTATTAGTGGCGACATTTGTGGCTGTTAAAAGTCGCCGCTAAAAGTCTTTCACTTTTAGGGACATCTTTAGCGATGCCAGCTGCGCATTAGTGACCAACCATTAGCGGCGACCCTTTAGGGACAACATGCCGCCACTAAAGGTATTAGCGACGACTTTTGGCATCTTTAGTGACGACGAATGTTGCCCCTAAAGCTCAGTGAGTATTGTCCATCTAAAATGCTTTACAATGTATTCTAGATTAAAAGTCACATAATAGAGCTTTATTTCTAAAGTTCGAGTTTGTTTATAAGTAATTTAGTAAACTATGGCTTTAACTGATTTTTTATTTATTTATATACATACATAATTATGTTACATATGTATTTAAATTACAATCATATATATCATATTATGTGTATTATCTAATTATCTTATTATGGTTGTGTATGTGTATGCGTGTGTGTGTATATATATATATATATATATATATATATATTTATAATTATATATTTATTGGAATAAATAAAATATTATATCTAGATGAATAGTAATTTTTAACGCTTGCGAGCCTATTGATGTTTGGACTTAAGTTTGTAAATGTTTCAATATAGGCTCGAGTTTGAACTCAAGTTTGTATAAGCTCAGCTTAATCAGAGGGTTTTTTTTGTTGTTGAACAGTAAAGCTTTTTCCCCCTAAATATCTCGATCAGAGTATATAGAGAATTAATCTTGAGTAGCTCGTAACACTAGTTCAGGCCCCTTTGCAAACACACACTACACACAATTTACGTACTCTTTCTGTGTATTGAACTTCAAAAGAAATTACAACTAAGAAGGGCTATTGAAAACATACAACTCCTGCTACTTAAATAGAAAACAAATAAAACTAAAATGAACAAACTTTCCACGTAATCTGTTGCATGCTACCCATTATCTCCTCATGTCAATATGCAATCCCACGATTTTTCCCTACAACTCGGTCGACATGGACCAATTCTTTTATTGCACGTTTTATTTGCATGACCCTTAACTAACTTGACCCGTACTCAACTTGAACCGACCCGAAACATCAAGATTATACCCAACATTCACCCCCGTAATGTTGATGTTGGTCTTGCTATCTAATCTTTCCGGATTAAACCGTACTGTTCTTGCTAACCTTGCTTGACTGATGTGATCAACCACCTGTTCTTGACCAACAATAGCCCCGAACGATCGTCTGTGATCACCTGCTACAGATCACCCCCTGCTGGTGCACATTTATCGTCCTACATCGTAGCCAGCCACTGACTTTGTTATCGTGTTGCTGCCATTATTCTTTCTTTAACCTGCTTGCTTCAACGCATCTATCCATCTTGTTCCTTTAAATTATTAACTTGCTTTAATTAAGAGGCTACTTGCTACCCACTTCATTCTTGCTATAAACTTGCTATTTGAATCTTAAAGATTCGATCTTACTACGAACCACACCGGTCCAGTCTCTTGCTAACTTTCAGTTTTCTTTCTTTCTTTGGGCTGTCGATTTCATTCTCTCTTTCTAATCGACGTTCATCGTTTCTTCTTTCTAGCCGATGCTTTCTGTTTCTTTCTTACTGCACCGGTATCTTTCTTGCGAAGCCTTTCTTTCTTTATTGCTTAGCGACACCGGCCTCTTTCCTAGTTTCTTCTTTCTTGTGGCACCTCTTCTTTCTCGTACTTGGCTATTATACACAACCGAAACAAAACTTGCTTCTTGCCTGCGATTAACAAAAATACTTGCTGTGCATTTTTCTTACTTTAACGAACAGAGATACACACATGAATTGTGTGTTGCTGTTTGTTGGAATATAAATGTCAGCATCATCAACATCAGTATATTTACGCAGGGGCGGACCAAGAATTAGCCGTGGGCGGGCGGGCGCACCCCTTGATTTTTTTTTAATGTTATGCATGAATGAAAATCTCAAGCGCACCCCTTGAAATTTTGTAATCGCCCCCCTTGAACTCGGCAAATCTGTAATAAAAGTTAAAAGAGAAGATTTATGATGTAATTTTTAAGAGTTTTACCGGAATGCCTGAGGTATCATTGTGCTCCGATGAGTCTGAAACTTAAAAGAAAAATATGGAAGATGATGATGGATAAAGAAAATGTTAATGGTTTAGGTGAATATGGGATTCTCTCTCTTAACACTCTACACCCCCTACTATTTTTTTATATTATATTTATTTCTTTTTTACTTCTTTATCTATATGGTTATGTCTTTTCACCGTCTGCCACAATCTATATTTAACCATGAAGTAACTATTTCAACTAAAATAATTCATTTATCAAATATAGTCCTTATGTTAACTACAATTTTTAGTTTTGCCTATAGTATTTTACGTATTATATATTGAATTTGGCTTAGATAATATAATACTTTGTTAATTTATTTTATCACGTTATTATTTGATATATTTTTGTCGCTCTTTTTGGTTTTTCTTATGTAGGAAATTCTCTTCTGAAGATGTATTTTTATTTGAAAAAAATAAACTAATACGCATTAAGACTTAATGAAATGATGTTTTGAATATATTTCAAAAAATATAATCCGTAGGGCGATATTTTAAATATGTTTGTAATGACATTTGACGTGTTTTTGTTAATTATATAAATTTTAGCTTAATGTTCTTTTGTTTTACATGACCCGACCCGACCCAACCCGATATGAACCGAATTTTTTTATATACCTCGGGGCCTAAAATTTTAAAAATACTTCGCACCCCCATGAAAAAATTTATGCGTCCGCCACTGTATTTACGTACAAACTTATTAATTATATGTTATCTATTATATTTGTAATATGAATATTATAACTTAGTTATAGTTTAGTTTGTTAGTAAGGATCCTGCGGAAAATGTGTTTTTCCTAAAAAGTCTAGGAAGCGATCTGGTCCATCCGATTGGTGTGTTTAAGGGCTGAGATTAAATCAATGGCAATCTTGTAATATTTAACTTTATTTAATTGATTGTTTTAAATGAGTAGGGGTATTTTCGTCAATAACCGTGTTTTAAATCAATCAAAATAACCGTCAGAATATCACATCTCCTTGTTACACGCGAATTTCCCTCTCTCTCTCTTTCTCTCTCTAAACCCACAACGAAAACCCCCCAAAAATCATACCAAATATACCTAAAATCATGGATGAAGATAAGAGATTTCCCAAGTTCTATATACGTAAGATCAAGCGGTTATTGTGTTCCGTGTTTTACTAGGCGATTAGGGTTCATTCGTGTTTTATTGTTAGTGTAGGTCCCGTAATCTGAGGATCGATAACGAACCAAATCACTTGTTTATAGCAAACACGGTTACGTGTGCGGAATCCACGTAACTATGCCAAATCAAACATGTAAAACAATAACGATACGGTATAATCAATGATACACACTCGATTGATTAAACGGGATGAGAACCGATTACAAACTGATACAAACACAGTTTAACAGAATTTTGACAGAGTTTCTTTAAGTGTAAGCTCTCATCTAGTTTCTAAGTGAAACCAGACTTGTTTATATAGTCCCTGGGCCCAAGTCTCGGCGAAACACAAAGTGATACGGCGAAACAGCATATGGGCCACACATTGGGCTTGAAGCAGCCCAATACACGACGAATCAAGTGTGATTCGTCATGACTGTCGGCGAAACAGACTTAATGAATGTTGGTCTGTTTCGTCATGATGTGTTCGACGAAACAAGCATGTTTCGTCGAGGCCTGCAACAGTTGTGTTGTTTGCTGCAAACAGACAGCAACAACAGCAACATATAAACATTCTAATTATGACCATTATACCCTTGTATGCAACATGCATTGTTCATTATACATTACATATCAAATGGAGACAAACAAGTCGGACACAAGCGGATAGAAGGATATCCGTCTTGTTCGACGTTCCGTTTAAAGGCTCGAACCGAACGTGCCGCGTCCACACAAAAGTGTATCAACAAACTCCCCCTTGGACGCTGCTGTGATGGTTCGACTTCCATGTCTTTCATGTCGGAGGATCTTCAAAGTATTCACGCGTCGTAAGAAGAAAGTGTATCAACAAACTCCCTTTTTCATTTAGAAAGTGTGTTAACAAACTCCCCCTTAGAATGAGCTCTCCATTGAGTCATGCTCGTGAATCTTTTGACTTGTCAAATCTTCAGATCCTTGTGGTGTTGATGAAGGGTCAGCGGCAACTCGATCATTTTTATCTTTTGAGTGCCTCCACTTCGTGTCTTCATTCCAAAGCTTGTCATCGAACATGTTCTCCTCGCCTTTAGCATCTGCACAGGCAAGAAAGCTAAACGCATAATGAGAACAACCGCTTGGAATATAGTTAACATTTAAACAAATGACACATATGAGATCAAATCTCAATCAAACACCGACCGACAACAGTTTGAAAGATTAAAAATTGTTCAATTTTAGTTCTTAACTTTCAAAACTTGTTATCTTCGACAGATTATGAAGATTTTCACACTGAACAGAAATTGTTTTCATTGAACACATTTCCATTTTGATTGAGTTCCAAATGCAAGGACGTTTTATGAAGTAGGTTTCAGGCTTCCGGTAGAAAACACAAAGCAACAACTTCGGCTTAATCAAAAACGAACTTTACAAACAGAACTAAAACTGAAATTTAAAGCGCGGTAAACTAAACGAAAAAGCAATAAACTGTGAAAAACAGTAAGCAACTGTACAAGTGCAATCTTTTTGCGAGTCTCAAGGATAAGGAATCATACCAGCTTACGGTCTTAGTCAACATGATTTTGATTTCTGTTTAAAGCTCTGGATAAGTATACTACCTCGATTATCAGTATTGTGGTCCACATAAGCTCAAACTGATCAGACATAATCATAATTTAAGAGATACGATTAACGGTAAGGATTATACTTACTTGTCGATGTGAATCCACTCACGACACATTCCCGTATCAAGGTATGCACGAGAATTCATCTTACCGGTGAGTATACCGTTTATCATCCGTTTGACCGTACAAAAATGTGAGAAACTCACTTATTTTGAATGAAAACAAGCCCTATGTGATAGAATCACTTATTGATGAGGAACTTGATTTTCAGATGCATGAGGGCACAGGAGCAAGTCCGTGAACAGGTCAGTACTTCCGTACAGCAGAGAGACGAACTTGACTCCCGCAAAGAATCTGTGATATATTATCACTTATATTGTTTGGACATGTGATTGTTGATCACTTATTGAGGTCGAATGCAGTATGAATATGTATGTATGGTATCATGGAAGATCTAGACTATGTCTCCGATATTTTTACGGTTTGAGATACAACCATGATACCCAGATGATAAGCAGCATAAAGACCGAATATTTCAGATCTCGGCAATCTCTCAAACGAGATTTCGGTACTAAGACCATATGCCAATGAATGGTTCCCACCTGACTTGAAGTCTGTTAGGTTTGTATCATCCTGCACATTTTAGTCTGATTGTGAGCCTACCGATACATCGTTAGTAGAGATACTTATCATTTTCTTTTTGTTTTTCATTTTGAGCACGTTGACCGACCACACCAGTGAACATCATCATTTTCCTTTATCCAAGAAACTCATTTTTGGTTTTTTAATTGTTTTTGAATTTTTGATTGATTTTTTTTTAAATCTAAAGACATAAAGTAAACGACATATTTTTGGGTTTTGAAATTTTTCAATGTTTTTGTATTTTCTTGATTACTCCCCCTAAAATGCTAAAAGGTTACGAAAAACGAAAATCTTTTTGAATTTTTTAGAGTTTTTAAAGAAAATAATTACAAAAACGATTAGCCAAAGAAGTTTACTCGGGTATCACCTTAATGCCATTGACCAAAAGTAGATAATCAAAACGTGATTTATCAAATGCTTTTGTAAACAGGTCGGCACGTTGGTGATCGGTGGGGACATGAACGACATCGATTAATTTCTTGTCAAAACAATCACGTATGAAGTGATATTTAATGTCGATGTGTTTAGTCTTGGAATGCTGCACAGGATTTCTAGTGATCTGTAAGGCAGCATTATTATCAACAAAAATATGAGTAGATAGGAATTCAAAACCGTAGTCGCGCATTTGTTGTTGTATCCAAAGAACTTGGGAGCAACAACTCGAGGCAGCAATGTAGTCTGCTTCACATGTTGATGTAGCAACACACGTTTGCTTCTTGCACTGCCACGTGACCAGGCGATTTCCTAAGAACTGACATCCTGCTGTTGTCGATTTGCCATCAATTTTGCAACCACCGAAGTCAGAATCACTGTATGCAATTAATTCAAAGCTATCATCCCTAGGGTACCAAAGACCAAGGTCCGGGCATCCCTTCAAATAGCGAAAAATCCTTTTGATAGCTGACAGATGAGAGGCCTTCGGGTTTGCTTGATATCTTGCAAGCAGGCATGTTGGATACATTATGTCAGGCCTCGAAGCGGTGAGATACATGAGAGATCCGATCATGGCACGATAGTATGAGGAGTTGATGCTTTCACCTTTCAAATCCGGAGTAATCCCGTGATTCTGCGGAAGTGGAGTACCAATGGGCGTTGCATCTGACATTTGGAATCGGCTCAAAATGTCACCAACATATTTAGTCTGATGGATGAATATCCCAGACTCTGTTTGTTGAACTTGTAGACCCAAGAAGAAAGTCATCTCCCCCATTGCGCTCATTTCGAATTTTTCTTGCATAACACGTTCGAATTGCCTGCACAAAGAATCATTAGTGGAACCAAATATTATATCATCAACATATACCTGCACCAGCAGAAGATCTCCATCTAATTCCTTGATAAAGAGTGTGCAATCAATAAGACCTCGTCGAAATCCATTCTCCAGAAGATAGTTGGATAAGGTTACGTACCAAGCCCTAGGTGCTTGATGTAAACCATAAAGAGCTTTGTTGAGCAACCAAACCCGATCGGGGTGAATAGGATCTTCAAAACCTGGAGGTTGTTCGACGTGCACCTCTTCTTGAACTATACCATGAAGAAAAGCACTTTTGACATCCATCTGGTAGACTTTGAATCCTTTGAAAGAAGCATAAGCTAAAAAGATCCGTATAGCTTCCAGACGTGCAACGGGTGCATAAACTTCATTGTAGTCAATGCCTTCTATCTGGCGAAAACCCTGAACAACCAGTCTCGCCTTGTTGCGAATAACAATTCCACGGTCGTCCTTCTTGCATTTGTAAACCCATCGTGTGCCAATTTTCTTGTAATTATCCGGCTTTTCAACAAGCTTCCAAACACCAAGCTTTTGAAATTGTTGCAGTTCGTCCTGCATGGCTTCAACCCAAGAATTATCTTTTAAAGCTTCCTTCCAAGACTTCGGTTCTTCTTGTGAAACGTAACACGCAAAGGACCAATCGTTTTGAAGACCAGATTCTCTAATGGCTGAATATAAACCAGCATTCTGGTTATTTCTCAGCTGATTACGCGTCTGCACACCGCGTTGGGCATCTCCTATAATGTTCTGCTGTGGATGGGTATTGTGAATCCTCAATTCAGGATTTTCAGGAACACTAGCATTAATACCCAAATTGTTAAGATTAAGATCAGCAACCAACTCCGCACCGGGTATATGCGTAGAGGTGGATGCATTCCCTTCAGCAGTATCAACATTCTGCACTTGAGGAGTTTCTAAAGAAGAGCCTTGAACAGGAGCAACAGGGGCAGAAGTGCCTTCAGTCGCATCAAGATGTTCATCATCTTCCGATGACTCAGTAGCATCTTCAAATACCTCATTTTGAACAGTATTGTTAACTGAATTAGAACCTTGAGGGCTAACAATAACAGGTCTTACCAATGGCGAGCCAGCAGCGTTGTCACTATCAAATAACATTTGAACAGCTGCAGATTCTTCATCAAAGGTAGGCAGATTAAAGGAGTCAAATATCCCATCGTAATCGAACATCCAAGGATCACCCGGAGCTCTAACAGGACTTGTATACCTTTGAACCCTTACTTCATTCCAAAGCTCAATCTTTTTGGTGGTCAGATTCCATACACGAAAATTCGGAGTTGCATATCCAAGGAAGAAACCTTCGATAGCTTTTGTGCCAAACTTTCCATCTGGGTCAATCATGGTACATGGACCGCTAAAAGGTTCAAGGAAAGAAAGATCCGGTTTCCTTTTCTGTAGAAGTTCGAAACAAGTTTTGCCATGCCTCTTAACTGTAAGAACTCTATTCAATGTGTAGCATGCAGTCGACACAACTTCTGCCCAGAATTGAACAGGAAGCTCCGACTCTACTAATATAGTTCTTGCAGTCTCAATAATCGTGCGATTCTTCCTCTCAGCGACACCGTTTTGTTGTGGAGTATAGCGAGAACTGTATTCATGAAGAATGCCTTTAGAAGTACAGAACTCATCCAACACACGGTTCTTGAATTCAGTTCCATTGTCGCTTCGGATCCTCTTCACTTTCAAAGTGTATAAATTCTCCAACATTGTGAGAAGATCCTTGAGGATTCCAGGAGTATCACTCTTGTGTGCCAGGAAAGCAACCCAAGAAAATCTAGAATAATCATCAGTAACAACCAGACAGTAAGCATCTCCGAATGTTGTCTTGTGCTTCATAGGTCCAAAGAGGTCCATATGAAGACGTTCGAGAGGCATGCTAACAGAGTTGATTTTCTTCAGAGGGTGAGACTTCTTTGTTTGTTTCCCTTTCTGGCACGAAACACAGATATCTTGTAGATGAAAACTTCTCACAGGCACACCATTCACAAGATTGGTTTTCACCAAATGGTTCATTTTCCTCAAGTGAATGTGCCCCATTCTTCTGTGCCAAGAAATAGACTCCTTCTCTGTGGCTTTTGAGACAAAACATTGTACTTGCGCAGATGTCGTAATGGCTTGGCTCATGTCAAGAATATAAAGATCATTAATTCTTGGAGCCGATAAGAGAATCCATTCATCAGGAATCTTGAATCCAGGTTTAAGCACATAACAACCGGCATCATCAAAATGCACGGTGAACTTTTTATCGCAGATTTGCGACACACTGAGAAGATTATGATCAAGTTGACGAACATAATTAATCTTTTCGAAGCATACCACACCATTGGAGATCATTCCTTCTCCGGTGATATATCCGCCTTTGTCTCCTGCGAACGCGACATAGCCTCCTCTAATATTTCTCACATCGTACAGAAGCCGTAAGTCGCCCGTCATGTGCCTGGATGCCCCACTATCAACAATCCAATGACTACTGATAGTTCCTCCTGGAACACCCTGCACAAATCATCCAATGATTAGTTAAGGATGGGGACCCAAGCCACAGTGGTCTTGGGTCGTCCCTGAGAATCACGAATAGTGATCTCGATCTGGTGATGATTTTCCAACCTAACAGCTCCCCCTGAACTTCACCCTTCTTAGGTTTCCAAGTTTGTTTTTGTTTACCAGATTCAGTTTTGTAAACATATTTTGAAACTTCTGGTTTTAAAGATGAACTTGGTTCCCTTGGAATAGATTTGACCTCAGATTTTAAGGCCTTTTCTATTTTCTTCACATTTTGATGTCGTTGTTTCGTTTCCTGTTCTTTAACAGTTCTTTTATCATGTTTTGGCGAAACGGAACGACATTGAAGGTGAATGTTTTCAGGTGGTGCTTTCTCAACAAATTTCTCTTTTGGAGTGTTTGCACAATCTTTGATGATGTGCCCAAACTCCCCACATTTAAAACACGTTCTCCTCTCAACAAACTTAGGAGAAACGGATCGACGCTCATATGTCAAACCTGTAGAACCTGAGGTACTTGCCTTTTCATCACACCCGTTTGAATGTTGAGTGTAATTATTTTGACTGTTACGCTTTAAAATCTTGACTTGTTGTACAAAATCAGTGTTAGATTTGTTAGCAAAAATCTCAATTTTATCAGTACCCTCAGATGCCACAAATCTGACATCATTGTTTTTCTTTTGATAACGAGCTCCATTTGTTTCAAATTTTGATTTAGAAACATTTGGCCTTTGAGCTCGTTGAAATGGTTGTTTACCCTTAGGAGCAAAAGGTTGTTGCTTTGTTGGGGATTTTCGATTTCCAAATTGCTTTTTGATTTCAGCCTTAGGAATTGGATCACATTGAGTTACAGTAACTCCCGGAATCGACTTTCCCAAAAACTTACTTGTGTTATTTTCAAAAACGTTATCAATCAATGATGGATTGACATTTTTAATTGGAAAATCATTATCTGAGTAGATTTTAGAATCACCAACCAAAGTATACAACATTTTGTTACTCTTAACAGTAGACACAGGTTTCTTGTCATTCATGACAGAATTAATCACATTTTTGGCAACTTGTTGCACAACAGGAATAGGAGGATCACAAAGAATATGATTCTCAATTGGAATTTCTATTCCCTTTTTCTTATCAAGTGATTCATCCTGGTCATTTGCATCTGTTTCATCATCAGATGAATCATAATCCTCAACAGTTGGAGGACTTTGACTCACTGGTGTTGAAGTTTCTGTTTCAACAGATGAAGTTCCCAAGGAGCTGTCCGGTTTGAACCCTAATCCAGTAGTAAGTTCCTCATAATTAAGAGGCACACTGGGTTCAAAACGAGGCATATCCTCTTCATCAGGTGGTGGAGCATAATTGTGTCTCAAAGGGGGCGGACATTTCTTATACCCAACACCACTCTTGTTTTTCTTCAGTTGTTGAACGTCAATTATGTGATTGAGCACAAATCGGGAGTTAGAATAACTCTCCAATTTTTGCTTGATCGCATCGTGCTCGCATTTTGCAATGGCTAATTCCTTTTTGGTTTCCTCAACGAGATTTATGTACTTGTTAATACTAATTTGTTTGTGATAAACAACTTTGGTAGTTTCGGAAACACTTTTCTTTAAATTTTCAATTAAAGATTTAAAGTCCTTTTCGTTTCTTGTTAAAGCCATATTTGCTTCTTTGCACTTTGACATATCAACAACCAAACTTTGATTGTGACCATGAATTTTGTCACATTCAAGTTTCACTCTTTCACATTCCTGTTTCATATAAGCACAATCACTGCATATTCTAGGAGTTTCAGATGTTACCTGACTCGAAGAGGCTGAAACATTTGCCATAAAGGCAGTTTGAAAAGAAAAAGATCCGTCTTCAGAGAAGAACTTCTCCATTTCCTTAGATGCGATCCCAGCCTACTTAATAAGAACAGATTTCTGAGACTTCAACTCCTCTGCTTCATTCAACAAATCATCAATAGAACTCGCTTCTTCTTTCACATCACCAGAAATAGAACTTTCTTCATCAGAACCCCCGGTATAACCCGAACTGTCGTCACTTTCAGAAAATTCTTCTTTATGAACGTGCTTGATGTGATTGATGATCTTTGCGTAGCACGCGGTTCCTCCTCCTTCATTATCACCTCCCCCTAATTGTAAAGACCAATTACACCCTTCATCTGTTTGAATAGTCAATGCACGAGTGTTGTTTGATGGTCCAGACTGATTCTGGTTGGTGGTATTGTTCACAGCTACTACCCCTTTTTCACGATTGTCTTGATTGCCTTGATTGGCATTTGAAGTACTTGTCTGATTTCTGAAAGGGTTCTGATTGCCTTGCTTGGGTGGTCGGGTGCACTCACGTTTGAAGTGACCCTTTTCGCCACAATTAAAACATGTAACCGCGTCTTTATCAAACCCGTACTTCGTTTCCTGCTTACTTTCCAAGGAACTTCTTCCTGTTCGACTCATGAAATCCCTTGCCCTTCTAACTGCACTCGCAAACGCCCACTTTATATCCATCAACTCCATTTCATCACGGTCGATTTGTTGATAATCTTCGTGGGTCATACTGATGTTCCCAATTTGACCTGCGACCAAACCGCAGTAAGCACTGACCATTGTATTAATGAGTTCCGAATGCTCCTTTGCAACTTCAATGCTAACTTTTGAGAGGTTCGAAGTATCAACTTTGATAGTATTCGTGTCTTGGGATGGAGGATTGTTGGTATAATGTACTTGTTGTGGTGGTGGTTGTGCTTTAGATTTGGATAATGATTTTGAAAGATAAGCACCTAAATCAAACTCTGGTTGAGTAGTAGTAACTTGAGGTGGAGGTTGATCTTGAGATTTGAATTTGGATATTGATTGTGAAAGATAAGCACCTAAATCAAACTCTGGTTGAGTAGGTTTGAATGGAAACGGAGATGAGTTTGTGTTGGAAACAAACGCCGTTTGAAGCTTAGGTTGCTGAACAGAACTAGAACTTGCAGAAGGAGCAAAACCAGGCAAATAAATTTCTGTGTTTTGAGGAGCTCCAATCCTTTTAGCTTTCCGATTTTCCTCTTCGTTCTTGTGCTCCAACTTCTGAACGAATCCATAGATAGTGACAGTTTCCCCATCCAGAGCACCAGTATGCTTTAGAAGTTCAATGAATGGACTCCATACAGGAGGTAGAGCATCAGCTAAACGTGCAATCATTTCCACATGACTTACAACAACCTTATAAGAACTCATTTCACTTATCAAATGATAGAAACGAGAAGTCAAATCATTTAGAGTTTCATTTTCCAAAGATTGAAATGATTCAAATTCTTTCTTCAAAAGATCATGGCGAATTTTTCTAGAAGCTGCATTTCCTTCTCCTCTTGTTTCCAATGCATCCCATAAAGCTTTTGTGCTCTTACTATAAGAAAATTGATGATAGATGTCTTTATGAAGAGCTTGTGTTAGAAAAGCAAACGCCTTCTTCTCTAATTCATAGGCTTTCTTGTCTTCTTCAAGCATATGAGAAATACCAGCGGCAGTTGATGCTGCTGCTTCTAGTTCCGGGCTACATTCAGTAGTGAAACACGTCCAAAGTTCAACGTTTTGCCCTTGAATGTATGTATGAAAACGACCCTTCCATAATGGATAGTCGTTCATGTGATTTAGCTTTGGCGGGCGATTGTTGCTTCCTGTCTCACTCTCACTGAGCAATAAATTTTGAATGTTTTGATTTTGATTAGAAACCATTGCCCAATGACCTGCATTTACTGCTTGTTGTTTTTGAGGCAATTGGTTCATTAAATCGGCAAGCGAAGGCTGATTTTCACTTGGTCTTGAGTCCGAACTCCAATCCCACAGACCTTTGTTACTCATATTTGGTATATGTATGATAACACCTGCACACACACTTGAAAACACAAAGTTAGAATGGTTTTACAAGTCCTCTGTGTAAAACAGAAGTGAACTCGACGAAACAGATTCCACGAAACAGGTTTGTTTCGTCGAAATGAATGATGACGAAACGGACTTGTTTCGTTGAAGATATTTTGATGAAACAGACTTTGTTTCGTCGAAGATATTTTTGACGAAACGCTTGTGATTCGTTGACTACTTGTTTCGTCGAATGTGAGTCTCAGACAGCTGTGATAGTTGGTAAAATATTTCAACTTAAGTCTTATCTTACTGACACAACAACATGCTTTCAAGTTTAGATATTTAAAATATCTTTAACACAAAAGTCCAATTAATCTATTATATTGATAAACAACTTTGGTTTAAACAATAAAGGATCAAACTCACAAATATGATAAGAACTCTATGAAGATATGAAGAACACACTCAAGAACAATGAGTTTTCCGGTAAACTTATGAGTTTTCCGGTGACCGGACAAATTTTTGAAACACGATAATGCCCAAGATTTTCACTAAAAACCCGGTTCAAAGTATAACCAAACAATCTAACAAGGTTTTTGATAAAAATCTATAGCAAATAACAACAAACAACCAGTTTTTATGAATATTTTTCGGAAATAAGAATTTTTAAGAACAAATTTTTCAGAAAAACACACACAAATACTTGATAAAAAAACCGAACAATGTTTGATTTTAAACAAGGATTAGAGCCAAACGCTCTGATACCAATTGTAGGTCCCGTAATCTGAGGATCGATAACGAACCAAATCACTTGTTTATAGCAAACACGGTTACGTGTGCGGAATCCATGTAACTATGCCAAATCAAACATGTAAAACAATAACGATACGGTATAATCAATGATACACACTCGATTGATTAAACGGGATGAGAACCGATTACAAACTGATACAAACACAGTTTAACATAATTTTGACAGAGTGAAACCAGACTTGTTTATATAGTCCCTGGGCCCAAGTCTCGGCGAAACACAAAGTGATACGGCGAAACAGCATATGGGCCACACATTGGGCTTGAAGCAGCCCAATACACGACGAATCAAGTGTGATTCGTCATGACTGTCGGTGAAACAGACTTAATGAATGTTGGTCTGTTTCGTCATGATGTGTTCGACGAAACAAGCCTGTTTCGTCGAGGCCTGCAACAGTTGTGTTGTTTGCTGCAAACAGACAGCAACAACAGCAACATATAAACATTCTAATTATGACCATTATACCCTTGTATGCAACATGCATTGTTCATTATACATTACATATCAAATGGAGACAAACAAGTCAGACACAAGCGGATAGAAGGATATCCGTCTTGTTCGACGTTCCGTTTAAAGGCTCGAACCGAACGTGCCGCGTCCACACAAAAGTGTATCAACAGTTAGTGCATTACGTTTATTGACTTCTTCTTGTATCATGTAATAGGTTAGGATAGATTTATCAGTGCCCGAGGTTCGAGAAACAGTTTTTCAGATCTTAAGTGCTGATTCCGCTCTTAAGTGCAAGGTGCCATTTCGTGGGAAATCAGAAAGTTTTGATTCCGCTCCAAAATGCACCATGTCATTTCGAGTGGAATCACACTAGTATAAATAGGGTACTTGTCATTTCATTTGATATGACTTCAGAACTGTAACGAAGTGCTGCCGGATTACTATCAAGGTTGTAATAGTTGTTAAATGCAATATAAGTGACAGATATTAGATTATCAAGCTGTTTCTGTGTCTAGTTCTCTGATTCCGCCTTTGAACTGGATGTAAAACTCTTCTGATCGACTCAATCGGGTCAAACAACGATCCAACAAGTGGTATCAGAGCTCAAGAAGAAGAGTTTAGCTTGATATCATCATTTTTCTGACTTCTACACTTTCTTTTTCAATTTGAACAAGATTTCACGGTCCGAATTGATTCAAATTTTCACAGATTGTTTAATATTGGACATAGACAAACCCTTGAAAGTTTTATGTTAAAATACGGACTAAAAATGGACAAAATTGACCTCCGAAGTGATTCCGCTCTTGGTTGATTCCGCTCAGAAAGTCTGAAAGTTGATCCTGATTCCGCTCCAAATCGACATTTTACTTGATTCCGCTCCTAAGGATTGTCTGATTTCGCTCTAAGGTGTTCAAAAGCTGATTCCGCTCCAACTTCAATTGTGATTCCGCTCCAAGTTGCAAATTTCTAATTCCGCTCCAAAGTGCAAACTTCTGATTCCACTACAAAGTGCAAACTTCTGATTCCACTCCAAAGTGCAGACTTCTGATTCCACTCCAAAGTGCAAATTTCTGATTCCACTCCAAAGTGCAAATTTGTGATTCCACTCCAAAAGTGATTTCGCTCGAAAGTCTTATTCAGCCTGAAAATAGGATTTTTGTGTCAAAATCATTTCACGTCGATCGAGTGTCAATCTGTTTTCAAAATATTTGATATTGTTTGTACTAATTGTGTTTGTTTGATTGTATGTCTCAAGGTTTACATCATGGCTGAGGAATTCTACAACACGTTTTTCAACCCGTTCACAACTGAATCGTCTGAGGTTGCAAATGTTACACCAAAAACCATCACTAAGGTGCTCAATGAGAACATCAAGCACGATAACTTTTACGGAACTCACTCAAAGCCACCAACTCTGGAAAGCATTGAAGATTATACCTGGTGGAAAGAACATTTCATCAACTGGGCAAAAGCGTATGCTCATAAAAGCTGGTTCTGCTTGGAGTATGGATATGAAAAACCAAAAGATGATAAAGGCGAAGATCTTGTATTCAAGAAGTTTTCCAGAGAAGATAAAGCTGAATACGGAGCTGAACAGAGAATGATAGCATTGATCCAGTCAGCAATCAGAAATGATATTTTTGCTTTACTAACTCATGACGGTCATCTAAATCTGTTTGGGAAGCTTTACGAGTTAAAGCTGAGGGGGGTAAACAGATTAAAAAGAACAAAATCGCTTTATTAAAGAAAGAATTTGATCTGTTTGATAATATTAAAGGAGAGACAATGAGACAAATGATTGAGAGATTCTGTCATCTTAAAATTGAATTGGAGAGATTAGAGATAAATAAAACAAGAGAGGAACTTATAGATAAAGTGATTGAAGCATTACCACGAGCTGACCAGTGGCAAACGTTTGTTTTTATTTTGAAAAATGATGCTTTGTATGATACAATTACTCTTGATGCTTTGTTTGAAAAGATTGAAAGTCATGATCTGGAGCTACAAAAGCAAAACAAGATGACTGATTCTTCACATCAACAGAACGTTGGCTTGTACTACAAAGGCAGTGTGCCTTCTGATAAAGGCGTTGGTTCACCAAAAACAACATTTAGTGGTGAAAAGATGAAAGAACCACCAACAACGTCAACAAGTCATCATTCTGGATATCATTCATCTTCAAAGACAAATTCTGATGAATCTGAAGAAATTCTGTGCAACATTGCTCTTAAACTGAAGAATTCTCCTGCAATGAGCATAAATGCAGCTAAGCAACAAATGAGTTTCCTTGCATCTGTTCTGGAGTCATATGAAGGTCTTGTAGCTGGCAAAATTGGAAACTCCGAATTGACCAAAGAAGATTACGACCAGATTGATTCGGAAGAGATGGAGCTCATTGACATCCGTTGGTGTTTAGCTAGTTGTATTCGAAGAGCTCAGATGTATATGGAGATTACCGGAAAACAATCTCTTGGAGGTGCATCAACAAAGCTTGGATTTGACAAATCCAAAGTGACTTGCTTCAGATGTAGGCAAAAGGGTCATTTCAAAAGAGAATGCAGAAACTCTGAAGTTGCTGAAGGAAGTGAACGTCCTTTCAACGATGACTATTATCGAAAGGCAATCTACCATCGAAGCAGAGAAGAGCCAAAGTTGATTGAAGATAAACCAAAAGAAAAGTCAAGAGCATATGCAGTAATCTATCCCGATGAAGGATTTGACTGGAGCACAGTTTGTCCAGAAGAAGATCGTTTAGAGAATGTTCGTAAAACAGTTCATGGGAGAGCTATGACAGAAGAAAGAAAGTTTGTTTTTGTTGCTGAGATTCAAGATGAAAACAAAGACAAAGACACTGCTGAAATCCGTGAAGAAAAAGTTGAGATCAAAGAGAAAACTCGAGAAGAGATCTTGAGTGAGAAGACCTACAGAGAAAGAAATGTGGTCTACAACAGAATAGATGATATGCAAGAGGAGTATGAGATGGCTGTCGGTAGCAAAAGATGGGATAAAAAGTGAGAATGCTACTATAACAGAGAAGGAGAACCGGTTGTTCCCAAGAAAGACATAATCTTCGATGATGTTCTTCTCAAAGTCCCGTTGAGAGCTGAATACTATAGAAATGTATTGGAAGATGACACATATGCTAAGAGATTTGAAAAGGAGATTAGATATGCTATGTTATCGTGTCTGAGAAAAAGGGATGAGGAGAGAATGAAGAAGAATGTTGAAGAAATGGTGAAAAATCTGAAGAAAGCTGCTGAAGAGGTTAAAGCAGAAACTGTTGAAGTTGAAGCTGTGAAGGAAATCAAAAGTGAAGAAGTTGTTGCGAATGAAGAGGTTGAGAAAGCTGTTACTGAAGAACAGCAGATTGAAGAAGAGGTGAAGAAAGAAGAAAAGAAGAAAAGAATGAGAATGAGGAAGCTGATAATGTTGGTGATGAAGTCGGTGTTGAAGAAAAGCAGAATGTTGCTGAGCAGACAAAGGTTGCTGAAAACACCGAAGTGCCAATCACTGAGGTAAATTCTGATTCTGAAAACTTGAAACTGATTGATCAGTGCAAGAAATGCATGGAATCATGCAGAGCTTGTACTGAAAAAGATGAGCAATTTAGAACAAGAGATCTTGAGTTCACAAAAATTGAAAAGATTTTCAAAGAAAAATGCAAAGAAATGCTAGAAAAAGAAAAAGTTTTTAAAGAAAATGATGACAAACTTTCAGAAAAATGTAACAAATTAGAGAAAGAAAATGAAGTTTTGAAAGAAAATGTTTTGAAAATGACAAATGAATGTGAACAAAAAGAAATTGCTTGTCAAGAAATGAAAAAGGAATATGACTCTATGAAATTATCATATCATATTACGAAAGAGTCATATGAAAAAGTGAAAGACGAAATGAAATATGCTCAATCAAGAATGAATTATCTGTCTGAAACAACCAAAGAGCTTAAACGAATGTATTCTATAAAACAAGATGTTGTTAATTCCTATATTGAGGATGTTGCTAAGTTAAAGCGACAGATTGCTGATTTAGAACAGGATAACAACAAGTTAAAGAGTTACCACGTGTCGTCATATGTGCTTGAACGAATTTTCAATATAAAACCGGGTGATGGTGAGTCTGAGCAGAACAAGAAAGGTATTGGCTCAGAGTTTCATCAAGTTCCACCACCGGGAAAATTTGCATTTTATGATGAGGAAAATGTTGAGAAAGCTTTCAACATGGTAGACCAATTGCCAGACAACATTGACATAACCTATTCCAAATCTGATGATTCTCATGATTCAGAGGTGGTAGGTAAAGTCGTTGAAAGTGTGTTGAAAGAAGAGTCGGTTGATACAGGTAAATCTGAATCACAGGATGAAGATGAAGGAAATCTTCATGATGGATATCTGAAAAACACAAAATCCGAGAAAAGTTTGAATGATGATTCAAAAGAATTGGTTTATACCATGATTGGATCGGACAAATTGTTCTTAGATGTTGTATTCCCGATTCAGAATGTGATTTCAGAAAAAGTTGATAAAGTTTTCAAAATGGTTGAGATTGAGAAGTCTGAAATTTCAAAGTTTGTTGGTAAGAGTCGTAAAGGTTCGTATAACAAACCTGGTTTCAAAAAGAAGAATATGAAGGCTGGGTTGGGTTATAAGAAGAAACAAAGTTGGAAAAGAAATGAAACTCCGAATTTTCAGGCAAAAATGAGTTTTGTTCAGGGAAACAGTTTAGCAGAAGAAAAAGAACTTAAAATGAGACAGTCTAATGATGAGTTCTTTGCTAAAAAGAAAAAGCAACAACCACGGGTCAAAGATGTGTCCATGAGAACATGTTTCAAATGTGATCAAAAAGGACATCTTGCACGCAAGTATCCTAATCTAAATCCTGTGGATGTTGACAAAAAGAAGATTGATGCTGAGAAACAAAAATATGAGAATGTGAGACAAAGGTCAACCAAATTTGATTCGAAACAAACTTGGAGGTACAATACAAACAAGTTTGCTTCAAATCAAAATTGGAAATCAAACCCTAACAGGTTCGATTCTAGACAGACTTGGAATTCTCACACATCCAGATTTAGAACAACACAAAGTTGGAAAACAACTGTTGATATGACAAAACCTCAAGAGTTTTGGAAACCAAGAGTTGTTGTTCAAAATCAAAATGTTCAAAAAGTTTCACATTTTTACAAACGAGGAACACCAAAAGGTCAAACATGGAGTGTTAAGAAACATGTTGATTTGGTAAAAGATGAGAAAGTTGAAGTTAAAATTGAGAAAGTTTTTGTGAAAAATGACAAAGAATTTCCAGCATTGAATGAAAATTATTGTGTTGAAATGCCTAAGGTTCAAAAGACCTGGGCTAAATTGTTCAAGTAATTCAAGTAGTCTGAATGTGCAGGTGCTCAATAAATCTGAAGATTGTGAGAATGGAGGTTGGAGCAGCCTGGCACAACAAGGAGATGAGGCTGCTGGATCCTGTATTGGTTGAAACAGGAAGTTTATATGTTTTCTGTAAATAAATAAACAATATTTCAAAAACCCTAAAAATTGAAAAATTTGAAAAACCAAAAATATGTTTGTTTTTAATTTTTGTCAAATATTCAAAATTACAAAAATATGTGTTGATTGAATACGCCGAAACCCTCACGGCTGAACAAACATGATTACTTTCATCAGATTGAAAAACGGTTTTCAAACTGTAAAATATCAATGGGTTGTAAATCATGGGGGTATGTTATATTTTCTGCTTAAAGTGTTATATTTTCTGCAAAACAGAGCATGAGATGCAGAAAATGGATGGCGAGACAAAGCTATCAGTATTGGTTGTCAAATTTTCTTTAAATGGTTTTGCATTTTAGGGGGAGTAATGTTGTTAGAAAATACAAAAACATTTGAAAATTTGAAAAAGTCAAAAACATGATAAAATTCAAAAATTGAGTTTTTGCGTAAAAAGAGGAAATGATAGTACATCAGTAGAGAGTTACAGTATGCTAAAGAAATGGAAAGTTTAAATGTGTTAAACGATCTCACTGATGATATGCCGATAGGTTTTCATACACTTAGTAAACTTTTTCGGGATATAAACCTAAATTCAAACTTACTTGTTTCGTGGGGAACACTACTTGGATATATAGGTAACCCCTGAAATCTCGTTTGAAAGGTTCCTTTTTCTGATATACTAGGTTTTTATACTCAGTGATATCTGGGGTATTATTCCGGGACTTCTGCTGAATGGAAGTTCTGACCTAGTCCTCGAATAATACTTTTCGCAATGCTTGAAACATAGCATCACCCTCAGCATATATGATAAGACAATAAAATTGCTTAGCAATGCTGTTGTAAAAAAGATCCTCTTAAGGGGACACACCCAAGTTGAGTCATGATCTCTCTGCTAAACGGTAGTTCTGACCTGAGCTCTCATGATTCTTCATAAATTATTAACTCCTTACAGATATCATTTGTGTTATAATTACCTGTAAGACTGAATATTGGGATCTGGATACGGGAGTATATTCAAGAGGTGGGACACATGAATGAGTTTAAGTTCCTAAAATACCTAATTCGTATCCTGAATCAGTTGAAGTTTGTGTGAAAATTTAAGTGGACAAGTATATCGACAATCTAAGTGAATTGTTTAATTCTTAAAGTGTTAAAAAGCTCAACGGTACTTGTGACTTGTCAAAAACTGATATGATCTTCTGACGCATACTCAAACAAAATATTGTCTGTAAATATGTTTGTACATATTTTTTTTACTGCTTTATATTTTCAGAAAATACAAAAAGATTTTGATTTCTGCTTTATTTTTGACAACCGATATTTGAAATGCTGAGTTTCAAAATCTAAGTAAGCTGATTGTGTTTCTGAAAATAAAACAAGTTCATTAATTTGAAACTTGAATTAAAATCAAAAATTTCAAAAACAGTTTGTGATATCTCCAAGGTCATTAATTTGGACTTGGATGATAAACTGTGAGGGAGTTGGATTCTTTAATGCTGCTAGATCAATGAAGTTTGTTGATGGGGGAAGTGGATTAGAGAAGATTGATTGATAATACGAAAACATTGTATTTATGAATGGTTGAGTGTTTGCAGGAATAGTCCAGACTACGATCCCGAGAGCAGAGTCTAAGGGGGAGTCTGAAGACAAGTTTGAAGCAAAGAGAAGCTTGTAGATGGAAAGCTAGGTGTCGATCCCAAAGCACGTAAGCTTGACGAAAGGGGGAGCCTGAAGCTGATGGAAGAAGAGAAATATTGTTGGATGCTTACATTGTTACAACTTGAAAGAAAAGGCAGAATGATCAAGACTGAAGATGTGTCATATTGAAGATTAGTCACTGAAGACTTCATCAATATCCGAGGGGGAGTCTGTTAGTGCATTACGTTTATTGACTTCGTCTTGTATCATGTAATAGGTTATGATAGATTTATCAGTGCCCGAGGTTCGAGAAACAGTTTTTCAGATCTTAAGTGCTGATTCCGCTCTTAAGTGCAAGGTGCCATTTCGTGGGAAATCAGAAAGTTCTGATTCCGCTCCAAAATGCACCATGTCATTTCGAGTGGAATCACACTAGTATAAATAGGGTACTTGTCATTTCATTTGATATGACTTCAGAACTGTAACGAAGTGCTGCCGGATTACTGTTAAGGTTGTAATAGTTGTTAAATGCAATATAAGTGACAGATATTAGATTATCAAGTTGTTTCTGTGTCTAGTTCTCTGATTCCGCCTTTGAACTGGATGTAAAACTCTTCTGATCGACTCAATCAGGTCAAACAACGATCCAACATTTACATTGAAGTATTTGATGGTTGCAGGGAAGAGATTCAAAAAACAGGGGACTTTGAACAAGATGGATGGAAGTGACACAGTTACCGAAAGCAGAGTCGAAGTCGCCGGAACCGTAGGTGTGTGTTTTAAATAACAAATGTTTGTATGATTACAATTTGTTGTCGTTTACTGTGTTTTAGTTCTTGTGTTTGGTAATGTGTTGATGTTGGTGTGTTTTGCTATGATTTTGGGTGTTTTTCGGTGAGTTGGTGTAGGTTATATAGAGGAGTAATTTAGGTTTGTGGAGTGTGTTTTAAAAACTTTGTTTGTTACTGGGTTTTCCTAAAAATGTGTTTTACGGTTAGTTTGTGTAGGTTAGTAAGGACTTATTTAGGTTTGTGGATTGTGTTTTAACAACTTTGTTTGTTACTGGGTTTTCCCAAAAATGTGTTTTACCATTAGTTTGTGTAGGTTTTATAGGGTAGTAATTTGGGTTTGTGGATTGTGTTTTAAAAACTTTGTTTGTTAATGGGTTTTCCCACAAGTGTGTGTTACGGTCAGTTTGTGTAGGTTTTATAGAGGAGTAATTTGGTCTTGTTGATTGTGTTTTAAAAACTTTGATTGCCATTAGGCTTTTATACAAATGTGTTTTAGTATGTTTGATGAACTTGTACCTGTGTGTTTTACAATTATGCTTGATTTGTTAACTTTCGAAAGACTAAAGAACTGTGATTTATAAGGGTAATGTGGGATTGGGAATTGGGTTTTATAAAGTTGCTGAAATTAAGAAGAGAATTCGATGAATACTTAAAACAACTGTTTTTTAGTCAAACGGAGAAAGAGTGAGAGAATAAAAGGAAAATGGCTTTCAAAAAAAACCCGGAAACAAACCAGACAAACCAATTAGGCTGGATGAATCAGACACAGAAGAAGCATCACCTTTACAAGGTGCGGTTAGTTGTAGCGGTGAAGGGTGGGGGGTTAATTGTATAGTTAGCTGTCTGACAAGTTGTGTTTTTTTGTTACTAACAGTTGAACCTGTTAACAAAACTACAAAAATGGTAGACAACAAAGTAGACTGCGCACAACAACCGCCTGCTGGCACCCTTCTGTCTGACATTGCAAGTCTGTTTCCGTACGTAATGGATAAAAATGTCGATTTACAGTCGGAACCCCTCCAAAATCGTGAAATGCCCATATGTAAGTTAGATGAACAAACGGAAAACCATATGTTTGTTGAGGTAAAACACAAATGCATAATACTAACATTAACTTTTATGAGTTTTCTTTCAGCCAACGCGAGCAAGAAGGGTAGCGAAACCGGTAAGAAGCGGAAGGACAAAAAGGCTGGAATCCAACCGAAACAAAAAAAGGTTGCGGTTATACCAACAGTCAATAAACCTAAAGAAGTAGCACACGGTAAATTAAAATTATGAACTAATTTTAGTTACTAAAAAGTCTGACTTGCTGATCGGGTTCATGTGTTGGTGTTTTGTCAGGTACCACGATAGAAGATTCAGATGATGATTTTGATAACCCACCTTGGAAAAAAACGAGGTCGGGTTCTAGCCAACAAGTTGTTGAAAAACCACAACGACCCCCAGTTGCTAAGTCAAAGAAAGACTCAAAAACACGCAAGAGGTCAACAACGGTCAAAAATTACATACCACTTTCAGATGGGAAACTAACCATGCGATTAGCTCTTAAGGACATTGGGGAGTTGATGGAAACTTTGAACGAAAATCAAAGGGAGGCTGTCAGAAACATAGGTTTCGGGTCAATACTTGGGTTTAAAATGGGTCTGATTCCCTCAACTCTGGGTTGGTGGTTGGTAAATAACTACGACACTAAAACACGAGTCTTGAATAGCGGTAGCCACCACATTCATATAACGGAGGAATTGGTGAACGATGTGTTCGACGTACCAAAAGGGAATGAAGAAATAAAGGAGGTTGAGAGAGCAAGGGCAGATTTCCATGAGGTTGTGGCGGAATGGAAAGGACAATTCGAAAATGCTCCTGCACGTTTGACGCCTGTTCAATTCAAAACATACATGCAAGGCCAAAAAGCGAGCGGGAGAATCTTTGTGTTAAACTTTTTGTTGTTCTACAACACACTGCTAGGAGAGACAACTACGAATTCCTCAATTAATATGAGGTTTCTACCAGCCTTGCATCGAGGGATGGATATCAGAAGTTTTAACTGGTGTGAATAAATGATCAGGTGTCTGGATCGAACGATGGAAACATGGACACCAAAGGACTGCTTTCTTGGTCCAATGCCTTTGCTAGTGGTATGTTCTGAATGCATATATAATTTTCTAATCACACACTTTGATTGTGCATTAAAACACATATGTTTGCTGGTAAAACACATTAAGATAGTTTTAACTTGCAAATTGTTTGTTAAACTCTAATATAACTAATCACACACTTTGATTGTGCATTAAAACACATCTGTTTGTTGGTAAAACACATTAAGATAGTTTTAACTTGCAAAGTGTTTGTTAAGCTCCAATATAAAAAACATGTTGTAAAAAAATTATGATGTAATGTGATCATCAAAAAACACAATGTGATGTAACGTGGAATAGGAAAAACCAACAAAACACATTCAAGGTGTTAAATTACATTAGAACTGTTAAAACACAACCTGATGTATATAAAACCCTTAACACACATCTGATATCAGTTGTTCGTCCTCTTTACAGGCAGCGTTGATACGTGACCAAAAGAAATTCAAGGAAGATGAGCCAAGAGCAGCTCATCTGATCGAAGATATCACACAGGACGATATCGAGCCGGTTAGCATAAAATTGGACACGGACAGGTTTGATCAAATGTTAGTGGAGGAATATGACTTGCATGCGGAACAAAGATATCCATTTGCAAAAATGGATGATGAAAAAGTTGAAGAAAAAGAAGTCAAAGCAGTTGAGAAAAACGTAACCATTAAAGTAAAACACAATAGCAAAAGTGATCTGGAAAAAAAAAGGAAAAAGACTGTTGTGAAGCCAGCCAGTAAAACGCATGGTAAACCTACAGAATCAGGTGTACTGAAAAAAAAAAGATATTGAAAAAGACAGGAAGAAAACTGGTCAGAATGTGGATAAGAAATCTGATGTTGAAGGTGGCCCAAAAAATGCACCTGTTGTCGAAGAAATTCCCATTAATGAGGGTTTCACTGCAGATTTTGTAGAATACATGAATGTAGACGATGGCCCGGAAACAGATACTGTTGTCGATGTAGCCGATATAGAGAGATACTATATTGAAACCGGCGAGTACGGGCAAACACAAGAAACTCAGCCGGGGATTAACATAGACTTTGATGGAGAGATTAGGACACCTATGGTATCTCAATATGGGTCGACACCACAAGCGAGCCAAAGCGACGAGGTACTTTCATTGGTTTTTAATATGTTATAACACAATCTGTTATAAAACACATGGAACTAGTATTTGCTAAATTCTATTAAACACAACATAATGTATAAGTGCACACATTTAAACACCATAAAGATATACATTAAAACACAATGTAACCTTAAAACACAATAAGATTTGTTAAAGTCTACACTAGAACACAATGTGATGTTGTTTCTTAATTCTAATGCGGTGAGTTTTAATGATGTAAATCAGGTGCATGCGGGAATGTTGGAGGTGTTCATTAATCAGTTTGACGAATGTGTGAAAAGGATAAACGGCCATTTTACAGAAGGTTTCCAATTATACCCCAATAGTGTGAAAATAAAAGAGAAACACACCATGTGGACTGAGAAGCTGAAAAAGGTTGGATCCACATGTACGATGACTGCACAACCACACACTCCTACGGATAAAACACCAGAAAAAGAGGCAAATAATGAAAATGTGGATCTGTCACATTTGTCACAGTGGACACCTTCATTGGTCGAAGAGGTATGTAAGACCGTTGACAAGACAACCACACCAACGACTCAGGTTGCAGTAGTGGAGCAACCCGCACTCGACGTCACACCGATCTCCCAAAAAACAGCTGCGAAATATGAATTTTCGATTAGAATGGGGCAGTTTATACAAGAGTTGGACCTTGGAAAGCGGAAAGTAAGACCGGAAAGACAAACAGAGTTGACCGACGCTCTAAGGTCTCCATACGTGAAGCGGGCAGTAGAGATTAGGGAGAAACTTCACAGCGCTGAGCTCTCGATCAGCTCATACATGTTTTCAGCTTAGGGTTCATTGTGGTATGAAAAAAATTGCCATTTATAATACTAATGTTTTTAAAAAGTATGGTAAAACACACTGATTATAACTGATTTGTCTGAAATTATTATAACACATTGTTTAAAAAATGTTGGTATTCGTTAGGGATACTGTGTTTAGAACTGAGAAAGGTGTGCCAGTGATGAGATCTCCGCTCGAATCATTATTGCCGGGAATGGAATTGCATATATTGGTGATAAGCGCATGGGCGGATTTGCTGAACTATGAAGAAAAATTCAGGCAAAAGGGGAGCATCGCACGCCTGTTCTGTTCGGTGAATATGTTGGTAAGTATGATCATAATGACATTGTAAAAAAAGTTTATACTTATGTAATATTGTTTAACAAAATCAACTCAAAATGCAGAATGAGGATCAGTACAAGAAAAATGCAAAAACAAGGGCAAAAGCATTTGCAGAAAACATGGGACCGGTCCTAATTTCTGCTGATGTGAAAAAGATACTTGATAAGTCGCTCATCTTTGTACCAATCTTACACGACGATCATTTCTATTGTGTATGTTTTAATTTGAGGGACATGAAGGTAGAGGTTTTGGACAATAGTGCTAAAGATATTTCGATGAAAGACAAATACAACGAACGGCCAGAAAAATTGGTACGCCCCTCTGTAAATAAACTACAAACGTCCTTTGATACAGAAATGCATGACATCTGAAGTCCATGTTTATAAAACACAAATTAACAAACTTCTTGAACTTGTTATTAACTTAAGTTCTCTCTTAATCACTTAAAACACAATCCAGTATCTTATGACTCCCTGTTAGAAGTATAAAACCCAAAATGATGTGATGTTGCATGAACTTCTCTATAAATAAAGTTTGATATTAAAACACAGTTGATACTAAATGGTACGTTATCATCCGTCATAATAGATTAACACACATAATACCAGTATTGTGTACTTAAAACACACTTCATCAGAATTATAAATTATTCCATCTGTATGAACTTGTTATTATCATAAGTTCTCTCTTAATCACTTAAAACACAATCCAGTATCTTATGACCCCCTGTTAGAAGTATAAAACCCAAAATGATATGATGTTGCATGAACTCTGTAATAAAGTTTGAAATTAAAACACAGTTGACACTGAATGATACGTTATCAGCCGTATTAATAGATTAAAACAAAGTTTAATTTGACACCACATAATACCAGTATTGTGTACTTAAAACACACTTCATCAGAATTATAAATTAATTAATCTGTTGATAGCCAGTATACGTAGACAAACATATAACACAAAATGCATAATCTATGCATGTACATGAAATTAAAACACATTCTGATTAAAATGTTTACCTTGCAGCGTGATGCTTTATCAACGTACTTGGAAAGAAATGGGCATCCAGCGGGCGGGGTGATCAGCAGAGTTGTGCCGGTACAATTGGAGATGCCATGGCGTACAAAGCATAATGTAATCGATTGTGGCATTTTCCAGATGCGCCATATGGAAACGTACAAGGGCATGGCTGGAAAAGCTTGGGATTACGGATTCTCGAACGAGTGCACTGATGCGGGTGAAATTACATACAAGAAGCGCAAAGAACTTGATGATCTCAGGCATAAGTACATTGCGAAGATGCTCCTAAGTGACGCAAACACGTACAGAAGTTTTGTTGAAGCTGACGTTGGTAGATGTAAAAAGCTTTCGGCCGATGAAAAAAAAGAGGCTAGAATCAGCAGCCTTTGAAGCAATCAAGGAAAGATTGGACAAGTGACTTCAAATGGGATATTTAAAAATAATAATAAGACTTGGTTGGTGGTGGTTTCTTGAAGAAATATGGGATGTGTTTCAAAAACAATTTTAACATTTGGTTGGTGGTGTTATCTTTTGAATTGTATGACTTAAAATATGTTCGGTTATGTTTTTTGATTTTCATGTCGATAAAAAAGTCATCTAGAACACTATGTACCTCTTAAACAATGTGAATTTATGTCGAAAATGTTAGTTTGTTTGGATCCACCAAAAAAATACAGTTTGTATTAATGTTTGCACTGTTAAAACACACCAGATATACATTATGAAATAATGTGATCTGGATACCAACCTATCTTTTACACGAAATCTCTAAACTGTAAACAAATTTAAAAAACATTTTAAATGGCTTTAAAGGATAAACTTAAATGGCTTTAAAGGGTAAACTGTATAACAAACCTAACTAGTACAATGGATATGTAAAATATGTAGTATACATTAAAACACAACATGATTCATGATGAGTGTAATACCAAATGTACATGGAATGACAATTACATAAACCATGAACAATGCATGCATTAGATATAACACACTACCACATCCTTCACCCCAACAAACCACGAACAATGCATGCATCAGATATAACATAGGAGGCTCTTTAAAAAAACAAAGTTAACACTAAAACACAAAAGTACCAATAACATAAATGTCCAACCCACCAAACTTTAAAATCAACAAACAAAAATCCAAAACCAACACACGAGAAAATTAAAACAGAAAAATGAAAAGTTCAGCAAAACACTTAATTTTTTGATAAAAAAGATCCTATTCAGCCATGTCTTCATCATCCATATCTGCATCATTTCCATATGTGTAAAACACACCATCAGCATCGTTTGATCCAGGACCATGACCTTCAACAACTGTAGCATCGTCACCTTCACCAATTCTAGTGTCATTACCTTCAGCATTCCGCGAAGCGCCAGCCTCAGGAACAGCCACAGTGTATTTCCAACACGTTACTCTGTTATGACCAAATTTTTTACATAATGAACATTGACGACGTTTACTTCCAGACTGAATTATGGCACGCTCCTTTTAAGATTTAAGGCGTTTATGAGAACCACAACCCTTGAACCGGGTACCAACTGGAACACGGATAGTGGGCGTGCTTTCTGGAGCAACTCCCAGCAGTTCAGCAAATCGATTACGTCGTGTCTTAGGAGGTGCATTTATCTGAGCTTCATCAGCGACTGACATAAACTGCTTGATATGATCACGAAAATTACACAACTAATCAAATTTTGAAATCAACTTGTTCAAAACATACTCAGTTGCATGACTAATCTCACGAACACAACGGTTAACCTCCTCACTACGATCTGGATCTCCACCATCCGTAAGAATGAACCCGGGAGAACTATTTGGAACAGCTTCACGCGTCCAACGCCTCAATATATATTGTTTCGGAAACTCACTTACATCAAGAATCCGTAACACACAAAAAATGTGACTGCACAACAATCCAAACTGCTCAAACCTGTTGCAGTTACACTTAACTGTAACATCCTCCTCGCGTATCATAACCTGTAACATTGAATATCCATAAAACACAGTGCATAATTCAGATGGATACTTAAAAAAACACAAAATAATGTATAAATAACCTAAAACACAATATCACCTCAAAGAACGAAGAATATGGCTGATCGAGATCCTTTATAAAAAACTTAATGAAATCACCGACATGATCTAATCTGACACTAGTACAACGATGAATAGCATGTTGAATCTCAAGTTGAACATAAAAAATATAGTTCTGGTATATATCTAAACTGCTTGCTTCTCGAGAACAAAATCACTCCACTCTCCAGGGTTGGTGTATCGAGTGTCATGATCGTTTTTTCGATGCTCGTGTCTTTGCGCTTCAATAGCTGTATCGAAGTGGCTAAGAAATTCAACCAACGTGCACTTTGGATTGCCAATCTTGCCAAAAAAGTGATTCTCGCTTTCGGACCTAGATGATGTCCGCATAAGACCAGACATTTCTTCTTCGCGATAGTAAGCTGGAATCCATGATTCACGGAGCCCGTATATATACTGCCACACCCCCAAAATCCACCATGCGGAGTATCACCGCCTGGAGGGGTGGCATGACTAGGATCGAGCCACCAATCATATTGAACAACGTAATTAAGTAAATAAAACCAACCACGATACAATTGGTGACCAAAAGCTAGTTAACCAAGTTCAAATTAAACAGCGGAAGCATTAAAGGTAAAACCAAAACATAAGTTCCATAGTTCATAAGTTTAAAGTCCAAAACGTAAGTTTAATAAGTTCATAATGATTAAATGTTTAGCACGGGACATAACTGTCCATATCCCACAACGACCTCCTCCTCGTGCAAGCTCTATAGGCATCTAACGACCTGTAAGGCATGTAACAACGAGTCAACAACAAAGTTGAGTGAGTTCACGGTTGGTTGTTTAGTTTTAAGTTGTTTCCGAAAACATGGTTTGTCTTTCGTTGGCTTATTTGCCGTGTGGGATTACCCCATAGTTGAAAGTATGATTAACCAGTTCCTTCTTTATTACCCAAACCATATCCATAATCAGTGGGGGCTTCCCCATGTGAACCACTAGACCGTTACCATATCGACAACTGACGAACAATAGTTGTGCCCTACGTCAATGTCTATCATCATTGACAGTTTGCCATAGTCCATTAGTACACGCCCGTCCGAACGGCACGGTGTGAGGTTTGTTAAACCTAATAGCGCTATTAACTAATGACCCGCTCGCCATCGGCCTCGGCGATTAAGTCGATATAAAATGAGGGACTTAATGATAGAGTTTTGTCTAGTAAGTTTTAAGGTTGTTGTCCTACCCAAGGAGGACGAACGTACGTATTCTACCCAAGGAGAATACGCAGGATTTATATTGGCATCCTACCTATGGAGGATGGCGGTACATATCCTACCCAAGGAGGATATGTAGGTTTCGTTTTAATTCTTTAACCCATTCCCAAACCACCGGGAATCCCATGCCTTGTAGAAAGTGTGAACTCACCTTGGTTTGCTCGGTTAGATTAGTTACTCTAATAATCAGAAATCAAGCACGTCCTAATAAAGTACAGATAACAATCAATTTCTCATGCATGCATAATACGTATCCTATGTACGATTTATCTACTCATTACTTCTATCACACACCACATGATTCAAAGGTCAAGGTACTTTGTTAAGTTATATTATTTTACCCTAAAATAGTATAACTATCTCACAAAACAAACAAGTATTCCACACAAGTGTGTAGTATAAAATATATA
The DNA here is from genome assembly GCA_030545235.1 of Helianthus tuberosus. Classification (NCBI taxonomy): domain Eukaryota; kingdom Viridiplantae; phylum Streptophyta; class Magnoliopsida; order Asterales; family Asteraceae; genus Helianthus; species Helianthus tuberosus. The sequence goes on along the minus strand of CM060354.1, from coordinate 169,383,244 downwards.
TATATTTAACCATTTTATTTATAAAATCAACCTCCGGCACTTTGTATTTTCGTCACAAATATTATGGCGAAGTTTATATTCGAAACGCAAGTTATAAAATATACTTGTAACACTTGTTTAGAAAAATATTTTCTAAATGTTGGAATTTTTTAGAAAATTTCGCCAGAATTTCCTTTGTAAACGGAGGTGTCCATGCTTGTTAGCAAATCATTTTCTTTTCAAAAAAAAATCATTCAATCAATCAACAACGATTTATTAAACAACATTACACTAACCAAGTGCAAAAACAATGCACTTTACACCATAACATGAACTGGGTTTTTCGTAAAAACGCGTAGTAACTTAGAGGGTGTTTAGTGGGTTTAGTTACCCTCCGAGGTGTGTTTACTTTTAGTAAAATCTTACTCTCGAGGTATTTAGATGTTCACAACTAGTGAACTTATTTTACAAAAATATCTATTTACAATATTTTCATGTTTCACTAGCATCCATATACTTAGTTTATTTCAAAGATGGTGTAAGTATATGTAAGAATCATACTTTTTCAAAAACCGTGTTTTAAACTTGGTTTTCTAAAAGAACTCATACACAAGTCTTGAGTTTACAAGTTTACTAGTCCACTAGGTTTATTATTTTCTAAGAAAATCATTTTTATTATCAAGTTCATGCTCTAACAAGAAGATGATTATTTTGTACACATAATCATCCCTAACTTGTTAAGTCATGTTTTTAATCATAACTTAACAAGCTTCATATGATGATTAAACATCATATTGCTAGTAATCACCAAATAAACATCAAGTAATCAACAACATAACCAAAACAACTTCGTTTCATCATGTTTTCATCTTATTTCATCATCATGTTACTTTATGTTCAAGACTTTGTTTATGATCTTTTAGGGTTCTTGATTTTTCATCATAATGTGACTATTAACCACCATAAACAAGAAGTAAATGAGGATTTAAGAGACTTACTACTAGCTTTTAAGCTAGGGATGTTCAAAAGTAGAAATGAGGTGGTTAATAGCAAACGAAGAAGGTCCTTGATGATCCGAAAGCTCCTAGCTCTTTTGTATGGTCTTTATCACCCTTGTATGCAAGAAAAATGGAAGAAGGTTGAATGAAAATGGTGTTGGTGGTGTGGTATGGGGTCGGCCGAACAAGAGTGAGGAAGGAGGGAGTGAGGTGTGTTGAGTATTGAAGTGATGAATGGATGGAAGTCTTGTGGTTATATAGAAAATCTTTCCAACATGTTATTATCCTTTAGATCTAATGTTTCATTAGTACACTACACACATATTAAACAATTCAAGAAGTACAAGGGTGGGGTGCCACCCATTGTAACCGTATGGTAAGGGGGGGTCTAGTTGGGTTTCAACTAAATTAGTTAATGTTCTTGATTGAAATCCAAGGTTAAGTTGGTGCTTTATGTGTGTTATGTAATATATAGTGTGTTAGGGTGTTCGGGAACCATAACTAGTTTAGTTAAAGTGAAACAATGTGTTTAACAATATTTTTGTGTTCCGGGTAATGTCCGGTTGTTCGGTTGGGTACCGTTCCGTTAAAGTGCTAAGTTATTCCATATAGTGTCCTATATATATCTTTTTGTAACACTTTTAATTCCCAACACTCAGGAAAGCATACAGGACTATTTAGTAACTTTTCTGCGCAAGATTAGTATGTTAAAAAGCACAAGTAAATATGACACAGTGATAAAAAAGCAGTTAAGTAGTTCAACACCGTCATCAAGCACTTTAATTAACATTAATTAATCGTACGGATACATGTAATTTTGAGGGTTGTCACATTCTCCCCCTATTAAGAGAATTTCGTCCCGAAATTTTGCACGTGGTTACTGAGGAAACTAGTTAAGTTGCGTGGTTTCCTGGTTTTCCTGGGGTGTCACATCATCCCCCCTTTGGTTTGGAATTTCATCCCGAAATTCTGTAGTAGCTTCAGTCTCAGTAGTGGTTGCACTTTTCTTGAACAGCTGGGGATACTTGAGTTTCATTTGGTCTTCTCGTTCCCAGGTATACTCTGGGCCACGACGGGAGTTCCAACGAACTCGAACAAGGGGTATTCTGGTACGCTTGAGAATCTTAACATCTCGATCAGTAATCTCTACTGGTTCCTCGACGAATCGCAGCTGATCGTTGATAGTGAGCTCCTTGAGAGGAACTATGAGGGTCTCATCTGACAGACACTTCTTCATATTTGATACGTGGAATACGTTGTGAACTCCACTGAGTTCTTCGGGTAGATTCAACTTGTAAGCGACTTTGCCAATTTTCTCAATGATTTCGAACGGTCCGACATAACGCGGATTGAGTTTGCCTCGTTTGCCAAAACGAACTACACCTTTCCAAGGTGAGACTTTGAGTAGCACTCGATCCCCAACCTGGAACTCGAGTGGTTTCCTGCGCTTATCAGCATAGCTTTTCTAACGGTCACGAGCTGCCGCCATTCGTTGTCGTATCTGAGCAATCCTTTCGGTTGTATCCACCACAAGTTCTGGGCCAGTGATTTGACTGTCGCCAACCTCTGCCCAACAAAGAGGTGATCGGCACTTTCGTCCGTACAATGCCTCGAACGGAGCGGCCTGGATACTGGTGTGGTAACTGTTGTTATACGAAAACTCCACTAACGGGAGATGTTTTTCCCAGCCATTACCGAAGTCGATTACACATGCTCTAAGCATGTCTTCAAGGGTTTGGATGGTGCGTTCAGATTGCCCATCCGTCTGTGGATGATATGCCGTGCTCATGTCTAATCGAGAGCCAAAGGATTTGTGCATAGCTTGCCACAATTCAGATGTAAAACGCGAGTCAAGATCAGAAATGATGGAGGTTGGCACTCCGTGCCTTGATACTACTTCCTTTAGGTAGACGTCTGCTAGAGTAGAAAACTTATCCGTTTCCTTGATAGCCAGAAAATGTGCAGATTTGGTCAGTCGATCCACGATCACCCAAATGGTATCATTTCCGCGTTGAGATCTAGGCAGGCCAGTAACGAAATCCATGGAAATTTGCTCCCATTTCCATTTCGGGATCTATGGCTGTTGAAGTAGGCCTGATGGTTTCTGATATTTGGTCTTGACTCTCGCACAAGTCAAACATTTACTGACGTAGGTTGCTATGTTGGCTTTCATACCAGGCCACCAGTATGTAGTCTTGAGATCGTGGTACATCTTATCCGCACCAGGATGTACTGAATAACGAGACTTGTGCGCTTCATCCATCACAAGCTCGCGTAAGTTTCCGTAAAATGGGACCTAGATGCGCCCTGTTACATAGTAAGCACCGTCTTCCTTTTGTTCTAGCCGCTGCCTCGATCCTCGTAAGGACTCAGCCCTGATGTTCTCTACTTTCAACGCTTCAACCTAAGCATCTCGTATTTGGGCGGGAAGACTAGAGTGAATGGTAAGCTGTAACGCACGTACACGCTTAGGTATAGTATCCTTTCGACTGAGGGCGTCGGCCACAACATTGGCTTTGCCCGGATGATACTTGATCGCACATTTGTAATCGTTCAAGAGCTCGACCCATCGGCGTTGTCGCATGTTTAACTCCTTTTGCTTGAAGATATGCTCGAAACTCCTATGATCGGTGTAAATGGTGCACTTGGTACCGTACATGTAATGTCTCCATATCTTAAGTGCGAAAACAACTGCTCCCAATTCCATGACGTGCGTAGTGTAGTTCCTTTCGTGAACTTTAAGTTGGCGGGATGCGTAGGCAATGACCTTGTCACGTTGCATCAACACGAAATCAAGTCCTAGGATGGAAGCGTCGCAATAAACCACAAAATCATCTGTGCCTTCAGGCAATGAGAGGATAGGCGCGCTACAAAGTCTATCTTTTAAGTGCTAAAATGCGGATTCCTGTGCATCACCCCAACGATAGGTGACACCCTTCTGAGTCAATGAAGTGAGAGGTTGCGCAATTTTTGAGAAATCCTTGATAAACCTTCTGTAATATCCTGCCAAACCCAAGAATTGGCGGATTTCTGTTGGTGTATGGGGTGCAGGCCAGTTCTTGATCGAGTCGACCTTGGATGGATCCACATGAATCCCATCCTTGTTCACCACATGGCCTAGAAAGTGGACTTCGTGAAGCCAGAAGTCACATTTCGAAAATTTGGCATACAACTGCTCTGCTCGAAGGAGTTCCAGAATAAGTCGTAGATGCTACTCGTGTTCTTCCTGACTCTTTGAATAGATCAGGATATCGTCGATGAAAACTATGACGAACTTATCCAGGTAAGGTTTACACACTCGGTTCATGAGATCCATGAAGACCGCAGGTGCATTCGTCAATCCGAAAGGCATAACCAGAAACTTGTAATGCCCATAACGAGTCCTGAATGCTGTTTTAGAGATATCCTCATCTCGGACTCTCAGTTGATGGTAACCTGACCTTAGGTCAATCTTGGAATAGAAACTCGACCCTTGCAGCTGGTCGAATAAGTCATCAATGCGTGGAAGAGGATAACGATTCTTCACGGTCACCTTGTTGAATTCGCGGTAGTCAATACACATTCTGAAGGTACCGTCTTTCTTCTCCACGAATAACACTAGAGCTCCCCAAGGCGAAGAGCTAGGACGTATGAAACCCTTTTCCAAGAGTTCTTGTAGTTGCGTGGACAGTTCTTTAAGTTCTGATGGAGCTAGACGATAAGGTGCTCGAGCTATGGGCGTTGCTCTAGGAGTTAGCTCGATTTGAAATTCAACTTGACGATGAGGCGGAAGACCGGGTAATTCCTCAGGAAATACCTCTGGAAAGTCACGTATAATAGGTATGTCTTCTATCTTCCTTTCTTCCAAGGATGTATCAGAAACGAGGGCTAGAATAGCAGTGTGGCCCTTACGCAAACACTTCTGGGCCTTAAGGAAAGCGATGATGCCCACAACAGCACCACTTTTGTCGCCATGAATTATGAGAGGTTCTTCACCAGAACGAGGAATGCGGACGATTTTCTCCTTGCAAATAATCTCCGCTTGATGATGAGATAGCCAATCCATCCCAATAACGACGTTGAAACTACCAAGTACGATAGGAATAAGATCGATAGAGAAGGTCTGACTAGCTAAGACGGGGTTACAACCTTGACTATGTGTGTGGCTTCCAGACTTTTACCGGTTGCTAGTTCTACCGTGTGTTTGGTGTTCAGAAGTGTTGGAGTGCGCTTAAGCATTTGGCTAGCTTTTAAGGACACATAACTAGTATCGGCACCCGAATAAAATAAAATAGTAACAAAGAAATCATCCAGAAGAAACTTACCCATCACCACGTTGGGATCGTTCCTTGCATCACCCTGACCCAGCACAAAAACACGTCCCCTGGCACCATTGCCATTATTGTTACCCCTGTTGTTTCCTCCATTGTTATTCCCGTTTCCTTGGTTGTTGTTGTTCTGATTCTGGTTCAGCTGAGGACAGTTCCTCTTAAAGTGGCCTTCAGCGCCACACTGAAAGCATCCTTTATTGCCCTGCTGTTGCTGCTGCTGGTGGTTCTGTGGAGCTTGTTGTTGTTGTTGGCGATTCTGATTTGCTGGTCGCGTGCTCCTGCAATACTTTGCTTCATGACCAAACTTGTTACACCTCAGGCAACGACCCTTGTGGCACTGCCCGCTGTGGTGCAAATTACATCGATAGCACTTAGGGTGATTTCCCTTGTACCCACCCTGACCTTGATTCCCAGAAGACTGCTGACCGGGGCTCCTATACTCATATGTCTTTTGCTGCTGGGACTAAGACTGAACTAAAGTAGAGCCCTTGCCCTAATTTCCGTCCCACTTGCACTTGTTATCACTGGGAGCATCAGTAGTGGTAGCGCTGATACGCTTGGGCAGCTTGTTCTGCTCAACTGCCTGATCAGTGAGACGATGAGCCAACCAGATGATTTGCTGAATGGTGCCGAGATTAGCTGAGGTCACGTGGCTTTGAATTTCTGGCACCAAACCCTTAAGGTACAGCTCGATACGCTTGATAGGAGGATCCACCATAGTGGGACACAAGATAGCTAATTCATTCGATCTCTTTGTGTATGCCTCGATTTCAGACCCCGTCATCTTCAAATTGAAAAATTCCACCTCTAGCTTGTGGATGTCGTCACGACTACAGTACTCTTCTTTGATCAGTTCTTTGAAGTCATTCCATGGGGTGGAATTAGCAACAGCCAGCCCTAGCAGTTGAACCTGTGCTTTCCACCAGGCTAACGCAGCACCTTCAAGCGTTCCGGTAGCAAATTTCAACCCACGATCTTCAGGGCATTCACACATCTCAAAAACAGACTCAAGCTTCTCGAACCAGTGAAGAAGGCCTACAGCTCATTCTGTGCTGCTGAAAGTACTAGGTCAGCAATCCATGAATGTTTTGAACGTGCACACAGGAGGCTGAGCATGGTGACCTGTTGCGCGAGAATAAAAGACAAGGTTAAGCACGAGGGTTAGTTTGCGAAGGTAGGATCTAAACGTCCTAAGATGGGTTGATATGGCAGGTTATACCTCCTGCAGGGACAGCTGCGAGTGCCTCAGCAACCCATTCATTGATCAAAGCCGTCAACTGGGCTTGAGTTAGGTTGATACGTCCTCCGTGTCCGTTCATGATCTTCACAACGAAGCAACGTAAGTGAGAAAAGTGTCGCGAAAGTGCGTAAGCGTGGGATAACAGGGGAGAGTAAGCACACAAGGTCCAAATAGCAGTTATCACGTTAACTAGTGCACGGTGTGAACTATCTAACCGACAATATAAACATAAATCAAACCACTTATTGTGTCGAGTCTTGCACGTGGACCGAAGCATCGTTCTGGATCGTTGAGCACTGTACAGGTTATAGTCTGGTTTTGTCAAAAAGCTTTTCCCTTTTTAAAACCAAGTTCACTATAACCAATGGCTCTGATACCAATCTGTCACACCCCCAAAATCCACCATGCGAAGTATCACCGCCTGGAGGCGTGACATGACCAGGATCGAGCCACCAATCATATTGAACAACGTAATTAAGTAAATAAAACCAACCACAATACAATTGGTGACCAAAAGCTAGTTAACCAAGTTCAAATTAAACAGCGGAAGCATTAAAGGTAAAACCAAAACGTAAGTTCCATAGTTCATAAGTTTAAATTCCAAAACGTAAGTTTAATAAGTTCATAAGGATTAAATGTTTAGCACGGGACATAACTGTCCATATCCCACAACGACCTCCTCCTCGTGTAAGCTCCATAGGCATCTAACGACCTGTAAGGCATGTAACAACGAGTCAACAACAAAGTTGAGTGAGTTCACGGTTGGTTATTTAATTTTAAGTTGTTTCCGAAAACATGGTTTGTCTTTCGTTGGCGTATTTTCCATGGGGGATTACCCCATAGTTGAAAGTATGATTAACCAGTTCCTTCTTTATTACCCAAACCATATCCATAATCAGTGGGGGCTTCCCCATGTGAACCACTAGACCGTTACCATATCGACAACTGACGAACAATAGTTGTGCCCTACGTCAATGTCTATCATCATTGACAGTTTGCCATAGTCCATTAGTACACGCCCGTCCGAACGGCACGGTGTGAGGTTTGTTAAACCTAATAGCGCTATTAACTAATGACCCGCTCGCCATCAGCCTCGGCGATTAAGTCGAAATAAAATGAGGGACTTAATGATAGAGTTTTGTCTAGTAAGTTTTAAGGTTGTTGTCCTACCCAAGGAGGACGAACGTACGTATTCTACCCAAGGAGAATACGCAAGATTTATATTGGCATCCTATCTATGGAGGATGGCGGCACATATCCTACCAAGGAGGATATGTAGGTTTCGTTTTAATTCTTTAACCCATTCCCAAACCACCGGGAATCCCATGCCTTGTACAAAGTGTGAACTCACCTTGGTTTGCTCGGTTAGATTAGTTACTCTAATAATCAAAAATCAAGCACGTCCTAATAAAGTACAGATAACAATCAATTTCTCATTCATGCATAACACGTATCCTACGTATGGTTTATCTACTCATTACTTCTATCACACACCACATGATTCAAACGTCAAGGTACTTTGTTAAGTTATATTATTTTACCCTAAAATAGTATAACTATCTCACAAAACGAACAAGTATTCCACACAAGTGTCCTAGTATAAAATATATATATATTTAACCATTTTATTTATAAAATCAACCTCCGGCACTTTGTATTTTCGTCACAAATATTATGGCGAAGTTTATATTCGAAACGCAAGTTATAAAATATACTTGTAACACTTGTTTAGAAAAATATTTTCTAAGTGTTGGAATTTTTAGAAAATTTCGCCAGAGTTTCCTTTGTAAACGGAGGTATCCATGCTTATTAGCATATCATTTTCTTTTCAAAAAAATTCATTCAATCAATCAACAACGATTTATTAAACAACATTACACTAACCAAGTGCAAAAACAATGCACTTTACACCATAACATGAACTTGGTTTTTCGTAAAAACGCGTAGTAACTTAGTGGGGTGTTTAGTGGGTTTAGTTACCCTCCGATGTGTGTTTACTTTTAGTAAAATCTTACTCTCGGGGTTTTTAGATGTTCACAACTAGTGAACTTATTTTACAAAAATATCTATTTACAATATTTTCATGTTTCACTAGCATCCATATACTTAGTTTATTTCAAAGATGGTGTAAGTATATGTAAGAATCATACTTTTTCAAAAACCGTGTTTTAAACTTGGTTTTCTAAAAGAACTCATACACAAGTCTTGAGTTTACAAGTTTACTAGTCCACTAGGTTTATTATTTTCTAAGAAAATCATTTTTATTATCAAGTTCATGGTCTAACAAGAAGATGATTATTTTGTACACATAATCATCCCTAACTTGTTAAGTCATGTTTTTAATCATAACTTAACAAGCTTCATATGATGATTAAACATCATATTGCTAGTAATCACCAAATAAACATCAAGTAATCAACAACATAACCAAAACAACTTCGTTTCATCATGTTTTCATCTTATTTCATCATCATGTTACTTTATGTTCAAGACTTTGTTTATGATCTTTTAGGGTTCTTGAGTTTTCATCATAATGTGACTATTAACCACCATAAACAAGAAGTAAATGAGGATTTAAGAGACTTACTACTAGCTTTTAAGCTAGGGATGTTTAAGAGTAGAAATCAGGTGGTTAATAGCAAACGATGAAGGTCCTTGATGATCCGAAAGCTCCTAGCTCTTTTGTATGGTCTTTGTCACCCTTGTATGCAAGAAAAATGGAAGAATGTTGAATGAAAATGGTGTTGGTGGTGTGGTATGGGGTTGGCCGAACAAGAGGGAGGAAGGAGGGAGTGAGGTGTGTTGAGTATTGAAGTGATGAATGGATGGAAGTCTTGTGGTTATATAGAAAATCTTTCCAACATGTTATTATCCTTTAGATCTAATGTTTCATTAGTATACTACACACATATTAAACAATTCAAGAAGTACAAGGGGGTGGGGGGGGGGGGGGGTTCTAGTTGGGTTTCAACTAAATTAGTTAATGTTCTTGATTGAAATCCAAGGTTAAGTTAGTGCTTTATGTGTGTTATGTAATATATAGTGTGTTAGGGTGTTCGGGAACCATAACTAGTTTAGTAAAAGTGAAACAATGTGTTTAACAATATTTTTGTGTTCCGGGTAATGTCCGGTTGTTTGGTTGGGTACCGTTCCGTTAAAGTGCTAAGTTATTCCATATAGTGTCCTATATATATCTTTTTGTAACACTTTTAATTCCCAACACTCAGGAAAGCATACAGGACTATTTAGTAACTTTTCTGCGCAAGATTAGTATGTTAAAAAGCACAAGTAAATATGACACAGTGATCAGAAAGCAGTTAAGTAGTTCAACACAGTCATCAAGCACTATAATTAACATTAATTAATCGTATGGATACATGTAATTTTGAGGGTTGTCACATATACGTCAGCCATTCATGGTCGGTTAAACCGAAATCATTTAAAATAGCTGCCCATTCAGTCTCAAACGCTTCGGGCAATAAAGAATCAGTCCAAACAACTGCAAACAATCTTTTCCTGAAATCGGTATTTGAACACAGGGCAGCCCCGACCTAAAGGAACATTTTAGCATGTATGTTAAAAAACAAAAATTAAAACACAGTAAAAATACACATGTAAAAAAAAACCTGTCATAGAAAAAACAGACCTTTGTACTGAGTTTATCCAAGATGTGCCACATACATAACCGATTCCTCGACTCGGGCCAAACATCTGCTATAGCCCTTTTCATCGCAGGGTCTTGGTCAGTAACGATTACGGGAGGCGCGTACCCATATGCGTCCTTGATCGCCTTAAGTAACCAGCTATACGTCTCTACCGTTTCAGAACCAAGAATTGCAGCACCAAGTGTGACGTTCCTATTGTGATTATCAATCCTAGTGAAAGGGACAAACATCATGTTATACCTGTAAAACAAACAATCAGCGAATGACAAAACATCATAATGTATTTATAACACAGTAGGGTGTAAAACACAATGAATATATAAAAAATTAATCTCTTCGTTACTTGTTCCGCTTGTAGGTAGCATCAAATGATATAACATCTCCAAACATATAATAATTCCTCTTCATATCCTCGTCGGCCCAAAAAATGCACTTCAACACACTTTCGTCCGTCGTTTCATATTCGCAAGAAAAGTTCGGTAAAAACTCCTTTTTCCTCATTAGTCGATTGACAATAATTTCAGCATCAAACTCTCCGATGAACAGATTCAATTCTTTCTTGAAATTTTTGAAATCAACTTTGGTCGCACCGACTTTGTCGAACCCACCATACACTTCCTTCATAATGTTAAATGCACGAACAGGACCAATGTTAAGATTTGACATCTTATTTATCATCTCTTCATGTGCACGATGAAGACCCCTGTTTTCCTTGAGAAGATGTAAATCTTCTTCGTGCACAAAATCATGGTTGTGCGCCTCCGTGAAATGATATAGCTCATACTTCTTGGCATCGTTCAGCTTTATTCTGATCATCGCTTGGCATCCGGTCCTTTTGGATGGTACCCTACGTACCCACCTATCAGACGGTTGTTCGGCTAAAGTATCGGCCAGTCGAAACTCTTTGTGACCCTCTTTTGAACAAAAAAAATACTTATTTACCACAATACCGCGGTTTTCATGTTGTGTGCCCTTCCTAACTGTCCAACCTCCGGCTTCTGCATAAGCTTTGTAAAAGTTATACGCAACATCAACTGTGTCAAATAACATGCCAACTGTTGGGGTCAACGAAGATGATGAATCTGGAATATATCTCTTTGTTCCGGAGTTAGGAGAAACTTGTTCAATGCCACGTAATTGGTAATTGGGAGCATCTACAAAACATGACAAAAAATGCATACACCTCATTAAAAACACATTTGAGCTACCGAGATAGAAAACCCACAACTATTTTAATGAGCATATAACACCTTTACTAAACAACTGATGTAACGAGCATAAAACACATTTATAAAACACACTTTAATAAAAACAAAACAAAAACCAACATAAATAAATTTTAAGCTGTAAAAAACAAGCAAAATTAAAAAACATACAGATCATGCTACGAAAATAATGAACTTATAAAACACACCATAACACAAAAATTCTACCCTAAAATACTAAAAAAAAATAATAACTAGTCAACCTTGGAAAAAACAACATAATGCAAGTTAAAACAGAACATTCAATGCCCAAAAAAAAGAGTAATCTGAATATTACAAAACATCGTTCATATTTTGTAAACACATTAAACAACTATGGAAGTTAAAACACACTTAACAGTTAAAACACATTACCAAAGAAATCAGCCTGATGGTTTTCCAGAAAACGTTTAATAAACAACAGACAAAAAAACAACTATGGAAGTTAAAACACACCAAGAACAATCTAAAAAAAGGAGTGATCTTCATATTACAAACCATCAGTCACTTTATGGAATCAAATAAACACATAGACTTCAATCTCTCTGAAAGTTAAAACACATCATCAAGAACATGCCATTAAAAACTTTTAATCATCTACACGCAATACTACAAAAGTAAAGAAAAAAATAACTGCAATTACCCTCTCCACAATCAACAAGTGTGTTTGAAGCCATGATTTTTGTCTCTGCAAAAAAAAATATCGAATACGATTGATGCTGGTGAACAAGAAAACGACCGAAAGATTTATATTTACATATGATTTGAAGAGTGAACCATAATTCCGAAAATCTGGGACAGGATCAGTTACAAATCGTGAACATGCAGATGTTAGTTAATGAAGATAAATTCCAAATATATAAATAAAATGTGAAATTACATAATTGACCTTCTACTTAAACTCCCAAAATGCCACATGTCCAATTGTAATTGTTTCCTAGACTTTCTAGGAAAAATCAACTTTCTACACAACTCCCACTCTAGTTTGTTATATTATTTATGGTGGTTGTATAATTGCTTTGCCGCCAAGCAAAGTCAAACGGTTACAGGATTAACCACTAAATCTTGGGTATAAATAGCCCGAGATACTCATAATTGTAATATACGCTTATATAATTATCTCCTAAATTCTCTCTATCTCTCTTTCGATTATTGTTGTTGTAGTATTGTTGAAGAGATATCACAGGGATTGTGATATCTAATAAGTGGCATCAGAGCCAACGTTCCAAGGACCTGTGAAGTGCAAACATGGAAGACGTGTATATGGCGGGAAACCGGGATGGAGTTGATTGTGCTCCAATGAATCCATCGTTGGGATTCAACGATGAAGACGTCCCTTCACACATAATGAACCAGAGGGTTCAGGAAGTATGTGTGGAATTTCGAAGGCAGAAAACGAAAGTTTGGATGACTTGTGTAAATGAATCGGAGGGTTCAGCGTGGGTAGCCATGGATCCGGGAAAAAGGAAAGGAAGTATACTATATTTTAACGAAAACGCAGAAGCGCAAGTAGAATCGAAATCGGGAGAGGTATGCATTCCGAAATCATGCGTGTAATTATTGTTCCAATCCAAAGAAAAATAGGGCAGTGTGTGCAAATAGAATAAACAATTCTGAAGTCGTTGTTAAAGGAACCGATAACTATGGTATTCATGATATGTGGTTTGTTAGTATGAATCGGAGAAATCATGCCTGTGGTAATCGAGATAAGTTTCTAAAACTCAGAAACACTTTCGGTGTTGAAACGCAAATGTATGGCTATCATAAGAGTTATTTCAGAGGAAAAGGGCAACTTTTAGTATGTTCGGATGGTAACGTACATATAATAGAATCTGTATTTTATGTGCCAAGTTTGAACCGAAATATTCTCAATTTGCAGCAACTTTCAAGTCAAGGATATGTTGTTACATTTGAAGGAAAAACGTGTTACATAATGAAGACATTTGGAAGGAATGCAGTGATATGTACCCATGAAGAAAGGACCAGTGATGTGGGTGAAGATCAAGAAATCAATGAGGCTGATATACTCAAGAAACATTTCGAAACTTTGAAAATAGAAGACGAAAAGGTGAAAGAAAGGATCAATAAAGAAAAGGATCATGTGGTTTATCCAAATGTTATAAACTCGATTGAAGATTGCATGACGATGGTTAGAGTGATACAAGTCTCGGCAGAAATAGAGAAGCAAAAGAAGGTTTAAGAGCAAGAGTTTGAAATGGTCGTAGAGTGGTTTTTGAAGGATTTCGTAAGAATTAACACGTCGTGTAGAATTCCGCCACTCGAAAACAATGGGGAGAAATGAGTCTCCTTGATCTTTATATGGTGGTGTAAAAATCAGGAGGATATAAAGAAGTTGAAAGGTTCGGCGGATGGGAATATGTAACAAGATTGCTCGGATATGATGGAGATATGGTAGACATTGTGAAGAAGACATATCTTCGCTATTTAGAGATGCTGGAATGGTATTCGATTAAGAGCAAAGAATTCGATCTGAAATACGAGATTGGAGAACCGAGTATGATAAAAAATAAGAGGTCATTCGCTGCAGAAGATAACATGGACATTGAAAAAGATTTGATGCCGATAAAGAAGCGGAAGACGATAAGGGACTGGCCTGCATCATGCTCGAACAGTGGCTGATATGCAGGTCTGCTATCGAGTACCAAAAATAATCTATTCGTTCCAAACCATGCTACTTAAATAGAAAACAAATAAAACTAAAATGAACAAACTTTCCACGTAATCTGTTGCATGCTACTCATTATCTCCTCATGTCAATATGCAATCCCACGATTTTTCCATACAACTCGGTCAACATAGACCAATTCTTTTGTTGACACGTTTTATTTGCATGGCCCGTAAATCATTTGATCCATACTCGACTTGAACTGACCCGAAACATCAAGATTATGTTGGGTTAATCTTAATGTTACGGGTCGTGTACGGGTCAAGTCGGTTACCGGTTTTGTTTAAATGTGTCACCGAATAGAAAACGGGTTATGGGTCGGCATGTTATCGGGTTACGGGTGATTGGTACAGTTCATCTATTGATAAAATGACTTGGTCTCGGTTGACCGGGAAAGTAGGAGCTGAACATGGAGTTTGTGAAACACGTTTGAAAGGTGAACGTTGCAAGTTTGTTGCATATTTTAGGAAGATGTGGACTGAGTTTTTCGCATGTGCTTATTTAATTTATTATAAATAGGAGTATTAGTTCTTTTGTAATGTACCCCTTTTTCATTAATACAGAAAGTTTTCTCATATCTTCTTTTACATACTTATATACGTGAGTTGTGAGTTTGCGATTGGGGCCTGATTTCCAACATTTGGTATCAGAGCAAGGTCGAGATACGAGTGCCGTTTTGAGAGTCGAAAGAAGGAAGTCGAGGAAGGGAGGCAGTAGCCTCGGGCTGTTGTCACCGGAAGAATGAAATCGGGTTTTAATTAACCCAAGCAAGGGGCTGATCTAGAGCAGATGATCAGCAGAAGTAAACTAAGAAAAGCAGCAAGTGATTAGAAGCCAAGAGGAAGAAGGTGAAAGGTTCACCAGAAAGTAAGAAGGTCACCGGAGAGAAAGCAGGTGTTGCCGGAAAAGAAGAAAGAAAACCCGAAAACGGAAAGAAAGAAAGAAAGAAAGGCACGGACACGTTTGTTTGTAAAGAAAGAGAATGGTCGAATCTTTGTGATTCGGAAAGCATGAAAACAAAGCAGGTAGCAAGTAGCCTGGATTTATTGAAGCAAGTCAGCAAACAAGAGGAGCAAGATGATTCGATGTAAGCAAGCAAGAATGGATCGAATCAAGCATGAAAACCGATTCCGGTTATAGCACGATAACAAGTAATGGAAGCAAGTCGTTTAGCAAGAATGAAAGAGACCAGTGGTACTGCAAGAAAGAAAGAAAGTAGCAGGCCGCAAGAAAGAAAGAAATCGGACCCGTGTGGTTCGTTTAGCAAGAGCAAGATCTGAGCCATGTGTGGTTCGAATAGAAAGTCAGCAAGGAGATTCGAAGCAAGCAAGCGAGAGAGTTCGAATCAGAAAGAATCAAGCAAGATTAGCAAGAACGGGTAAGATCGGTAGGATTCAATCCGGAAAGGGAGCTAGCAAGAACCGACATCAAGATTAAGGGGGTGAATGTTGGGTTAATCTTAATGTTACGGGTCGTGTACGGGTCAAGTCGGTTACCGGTTTTGTTTAAATGTGTCACCGAATAGAAAACGGGTTATGGGTCGGCATGTTATCGGGTTACGGGTGATTGGTACAGTTCATCTATTGATAAAATGACTTGGTCTCGGTTGACCGGGAAAGTAGGAGCTGAACATGGAGTTTGTGAAACACGTTTGAAAGGTGAACGTTGCAAGTTTGTTGCATATTTTAGGAAGATGTGGACTGAGTTTTTCGCATGTGCTTATTTAATTTATTATAAATAGGAGTATTAGTTCTTTTGTAATGTACCCCTTTTTCATTAATACAGAAAGTTTTCTCATGTCTTCTTTTACATACTTATATACGTGAGTTGTGAGTTTGCGATTGGGGCCTGATTTCCAACAGATTATACCCAACAAGTAAGCCAATCAAGTTGCTCATATATATAGTTATCGTGAGTGATACCCATAAAAGTTGAAAAAACCACATGGGATGAATAAAACTCTAGCTAACATTAACTTTAAAATAGTATAATTGAAACATTATAACTTAAAAAGCAATCTACATTGAAAGCAATAAAATTGCAAAAACCACATGGGTAGATAGTAAGATTTTAACAAACTTCAACTACAAAACATATACACGTCGTTAAGGTTCAACAAATTACCTATGAAAATTATATATTTGGTCATCAAATTCGTGGAATGATGAAAAAAGGTTTAACTTAGGCGAGTCAAAGTGACATGAACCGAGTCCAACCGACTCGTTTACAACGAATTATTTTTTGAGTGAGTTTCAATCTATTTTAACAACCCTAAATGGGTAAGATAGGAGAACCCTAAGAGTTTCAATCTATTTTAACAACCCTAAATGGGTAAGATAAGAGAAGCCTTTAAAAGAGGGAAAATAGCCTTTTTGTAGTAATGTCTTTCAGTCCAACATGATCCCTTATTAAAAGAAGTCATTAGAAAACATGTTCAGGTGAGTGTTTCCAAGCTCCAAGTTTTCAAATGGGGAAAGCTGTTGCCAGAAAGATTGAAGATCATCAATGGTTCCTGGTGAGCCGGTGTCATAATAATCATATCTAAAGTCTACTTCTTGATCTTTGGAAGTTATAGTACTGTTGCTAGATGGAAAACTATCATCTTCATAAGTCAAGCAAGACTCTAAAACTTTATTCAAATGATTAACAGGCTGTTCCATTTCGTCCATGTTATTGCACCCGAACTCACTCTCGCCATTTTGCTCGTGTGTTTCGGGATTCTTGTTGTAAGGACTAACACGTTTCTTTAGATGAGCATGCCAATAGTTTTTTACTTCACTATCAGTCCTTGCAGAAAGTTTTGATGCAATTGCAGACCACCTAAATAAATTAACGAAAGCATGAGATGGTCAATATGTTGGCAGTTGATTATATAAGCAAAGATGACCAAATAGAATGGAGATATATGCGTACTTATTGCCAAGAACCGAATGCGAATGGAGTATGATTTCATCTTCTTCGTTTGAAAAGTTTCCTCTCTTTATGTTGGGTTTCAGATAATTCATCCAACGGAGTCTACAACTCTTCCCAGATCTCGACAAACCTAGTAACAAAACAAAAACATTCACAAATAGGACATAGAATAGTTACATATGGAAATTAGGGTTTGTAATTTTGTATATTTACCAGCAAATCTTGGCATTTGGGACCAGTTCCAAATGCCATATCTACTGATATAAGCAATAAGCATCTGATCTTCTTCATGGCTCCATTTTCCTTTCCTTAAACCTGTGTTCATGTCACTATTTGGGGTCCTCATTATTTTTTAAGTGGCTTAACTAATATGGTGAAAGACTGATTGATATGATTTGCTATAATTGCTATATATACTAATGTTTTGTTAATAGTTACATACCTACCGAATTAGCTACACCTCGATCTAACGTATATAATTTTGTTTTGCAATATGCATGTGGTCAATGGGAGCATTATTTATTTGTCTATTATCTAGAAACCTATTTCTGGGAAATACTCATCCCATTTTTAAACTACGATAACTTAGGGGTGTTTGGAGTCATGTGTAGGATTTGATAATATCGTGAAATAAGGATGACTATTTATGGTTGATTTAAAATTGTTGCTTTGATTGATGTATTGGTGAACAATGTATTACCGATAAATTAGTAATTGTTTCGTTCGTAATCATTGACATATTAGGCCAAGTGTAGTAATAAAGCCCTTTATGGAGCGTTATGCGACAAGTGCCGAAAAATGTAAGAGGGGAGTTTTATGGGGCTTTATATCATTACAGGGTGTAGTGGTAAGGGGGTTATATAACCCCTTCAATTATACATACATATGTATGCAAAATTATATGTGTGAGTGGGGAAATAAGGGGCAAGACGTGATAATTTTCACAAGGATTCAAAATTCAGACCACATACCGCCGGCCGTAATGGTGTAGTCGTGCACTATTGGACGCTATACACCATTACAACGTGATATAAAGCCCCATTACAAATGTTCTTAACGATGGGGATAATAAATTCTAATATAGTTGTTTTATGGATTTTTTTTCTTTCAGTCTATGTTTAATGACAAATAATTATCAATTTGATTTTAATTTTTTCTTGAATTTTCTGTAATCCATTGATGATCCTCGACAAGTTTGAGCCGTTGATTTTTATTCGGTGATAGTCATTTTTATAGTAGTTTACTATATCATCCGTTTCTTTTTTCAAACAAAATTTCTGTCACAGATTCTTATGATTCTACATTTGTTATATTATAAGTTTACACATAGGTATGAAAATGATGTTTTTAATGAGTTTTTAAATTACCGAAAAGGGATGTTTATAATTTGAATTGATGACGGGGTAGTCCAAGACCAAATAAAATGACTTAGACACATTAAAGCTTAAAGGATTAAAGGGTTAAAGGGTTAAAAGGTTCAAAGGTTGAAAATCTGGGAGTTTAGATAAAACAATACGTGAACAGTAAATAGTCACATCTCTGATTGTTTCACCAACTTCCCCAGCCGCAAAAGTAACACGAGTCCACAGAGCACAGTCTTTTATCCGCAGGTCAAAAGGCTTTAACCCCTAAAAGGGTAAGTCCCCCAGTACAAGCTTGTTCACTAGTCAAATAGCTTCCTCTTTGAGCTAAGGCTTTCCCTACAAATGTGACACTTCATTAAGTGTGAGAAACATTCTAAGATCAGCTCTGATTCCAGGCGAATCTCTGGTCATTGTTTTTGAGTACTTGTTCCATACAAGTCGCTCTCTATCACATTCAACTCATACATTCTTATTGCTCCCACATCCGAGACTGAATACATTTCAGTGGAGGATCCCGAGCAAACAACAAAATCAAACTAGTGAACCTCTCTCCACGTCTTGCAAAAGTGGAGGGACCCCACGACCTGCGTTAGGCAAAACTGAACACTTCAACTCTTTTGCTTAACCAGCCCTGCTACTAACACTGGTCTATTATCTGTTGCATCAACAAGTTGGCGCCCACCGTGGGGCTACGCCACTAATTTTCTTCAAAAGGACCTAGTAGTGTAGCTCCATCTTCTTGAAATCACCATGTCAGAAAGTGAATCTCCGGGAGAGGTGAATCAGGTTCCAAATACCTCTACCCCAAGCACTGGCCAAGCTCATGTGGCTATACCATTGTCTTTCTCGACACCGGGGAGCACTCCCGAGTTTCTCACTTTCCACACTCCAAATCCATCTAGATCAGGGGTCCCTTCCCCTAATGTCGGTGTCTCAAACACCCCCTCACATGTCGAACTTACCCTTGAAGGGGTCGCCAACAATTTCCTGGAGTTGAGGTCTCTCCTCAACCAATATGTGAGTAGGGAGTGAGGATTCGTTTGGACTATGACGAACAAGAACCAACTCTATCTCCTGGACCCCCCATCTCTCCTTTTGCAAACTCACAACCTTCTGCATCTAGGGATGAGGCTTGTCCCAGTAATCATCCTCCAAATCCTAACCCATACCTGTACACAAGGCCAAATCCAACAACATTTCCTCTTTTCATTTCCCAACCAGCTACAGCCGGTGCTCCACTAGGGCACGAGCTAACTTTGGACCAGCTCCTACAATCTCCAGTAGCAAGCCTTCCACCCTCAACAACAACTACATGGGAACAAGCTTTGTCTGTACTCCCCTTGGCACGAAGTGCCGTTATGAGCACTCCTTTGGGAGTTAGTTGCCCAGTTGCACCTGGAAGCCTTCAAGGCTTCAACCTTATGCCCCAGATGATGGCCCAGATAATGGCCAGCTTCCCGTGGCAGCACTTTATTAATCAGGTGTTGGCCACTCAAGGGAACAATAATAACAGCAGCAACATGGGTGCAAGGGTTGAGGAAGATTTGGCCAAGCCTTACAAGCCAAGTAATCTCTCGTGCTTATCACAGCAAATAGCCGATTATGATTTTCAAACGAAGATCAAGATGCCATCCCATATCAAGACGTATGATGGGACTGAGGATCCGGAAGATCACTTTCAGATCTTCACTGGTGCCGCCAGAATCGAGAAATGGTCAAATGTTGAATGCTGCCTTATGTTTATGCAAACTCTCGTTGGTTCAGCCCGGATATGGTTCAACGATCTGCCTGCCAGAAGCGTTCGAAGCTTCGATGACCTAAGTAAAGGGTTTTTGGCCAATTTCTCACAACAAAGGCGATACGTCAAAGATGCTACAGTAATATTTCAGATAAAACAAAGGGATGGCGAAAGCCTTCGAGAGTTCATTTAAAGGTACTTGAAGGAAGGTCTCACATATGTAGGGGCAGACGAGAAAATGAGAGTGGCTGGTTTTATGAACGCCATTACATCCAAATATCTCACAAGAGATTTCAAAAAATCCCTGCCCAAGACCTTGGAAGAAACTCTCGAAAGGGCTGAAGCCCACATCAGAGGAGAGGAGGCCGTAGACATTAAAGAGCAAAGAAAAAGGGGATCAAGCTGGCGAGGCAACAGCCCGGCTAGGAAAAGGGGAAGCTTCCATTCCTATGACAGGCGCCAAAAGGGTTTAGATCAGCGAAGGCCTAAAGGCCGGAACCCTTCCAGCAGAGAAAAAGGCATAAGCTTCACACCCCTCACCAAGACCCCTCAAGAGATTCTTGCCACATAAGAAGTAAAGAAAAGCTTTCGACCTCCAAGACCTCTCCCCAAAAGCAAGAGGAATGAGAATTCCACCCAATTTTGTGAATTTCATGAGGAAAAAGGCCACCATACTAATGATTGCTTTCAATTGAA
Source organism: Helianthus tuberosus (assembly GCA_030545235.1). Taxonomy (NCBI): domain Eukaryota; kingdom Viridiplantae; phylum Streptophyta; class Magnoliopsida; order Asterales; family Asteraceae; genus Helianthus; species Helianthus tuberosus. Next base: position 169,362,411 of record CM060354.1, on the reverse strand, counting down.
GAAGAGGATTAGAGAGGCCGTCAAATCCGGGGAACTTGCTCACTTGGTAAAGGGAGTGAGGGACAAGATGGCCGAAGGAAAGGGCAAGGAAGTTAACATGGTGGATTTTAATGAAAGGTTCCTCACAAACGACAGAGGTTGGAAGCTTGGGAGCTTCAGTGTGTTTGTTTTCCTCCAACAGAGAAGAACCCACTTTCAAACCCAATTGTGGTTGAAGCAACCGTGGGCACCCTACAAACAAACAAAGCATACATAGACACTGGAGCAGCTACTGAAATCATGTTTGAGAAGTTCTTCAACCGTCTGAGCAATGAGGAACATTCAAAGCTTCAACCCTCTGGAACCTCCATAAAAGGTATTGCAGACATACCCCTCAAGCCTTTAGGGCAACTAACCCTTGATGTCTGTTTCAGCGAAGGCAAGATGGAAAGAGTCCAACCTCTCACTTTTGTGGTCATCAATATACCTTCAAACTATGACGTGATCCTAGGAAGACCAGGGCAGTGTGCCTTCTACATGGTTGTTTCTGTCGGTCATGGCACTGTCAAATTTCCTACCGAGAGGGGGATTGCAACCCTTCAACCTACTCAAGAAGCCTACATGGTTGAAGGTGAAAGCTCTAAGAATGAAGAAGACAAGCAAAGGCTAATCATAAATCCTAAGTATCCTGAGCAAAGGATAAGGGTAAATCCAAGCCTTTCACAAGAATCCCTCTCGTATCTCGAAAAGCTCTTGGTACACTATAGTGATGTCTTTGCCTGGTGCCCGGAGGATATGACGGGTATCCCTTGAAGCATTGATGAGCACGAGTTAAGAATACCACCTAAGGTCAAGCCTGTTGTCCAAAAGAAGCGAAGTCTAGCACCCGAAAGAAGCTTGGCTGCATGGCAAGAGGTTGAAAAGCTTGTGTCAGCCGGCATTCTCCGAGAAGTCAAGTATCAATCCTGGGTTGCAAATCCAGTCATGGTTCGAAAGCCCGACAACTCTTGGAGAATGTGCATAGACTTCAAAGACTTGAACAAGGCTTGTCTTAAAGATTGTTACCCGTTGCCAGAAATTGATCTCAAGGTTGACTCCCTCACTAGTTACCCTTTCAAGTGTTTCCTAGATGCTTACAAGGGTTACCACCAAATTCTCATGAAGGAAGAAGATGAAGAGAAAACAGCCTTTCACACGGATAAAGGAATCTTTTGATACCAAAAGATGCATTTTGGTCTAAAAAACGCGGGTGTAACCTATCAACGCCTAGTTGACAAGGCTTTTGCTAGTCAAATTGGCAGGAACATGGAAGCATATGTTGATGATTTGGTCATCAAAAGCAAAACGGAATACCAAATGCTTGATGACATCCAAGAAACCTTCAAGAACCTAAGGAAGGTCAACATGAAGCTCAACCCCGAAAAATGTTCCTTTGGGTTCGAGGAAGGAAAGTTTTTGGGACACATCGTGGGAAAACAAAGTATAAAAGCCAATCCAAACAAGGTGAAAGCTGTTCTTGAAACCAAGCCACCAAGAAGCAAAAAAGAGGTAGAAAGTCTAAATGGGAAGCTTGCAGCCCTGAAGCGTTTCACCTCAAAATTGGCTGAAAGGTCTTTACCTTTCTTTAAAACGCTCAAGGGATGCTCCGACAAGAAAGACTTCAAATGGACTGATGAGGATGAGGAAGCCTTCAACCAGATGAAGAAACACCTAGCTTCTCTACCTGATATTGCAGCCCCGGAAACGGGAGAATTGATCTCGGTGTACCTTTCAATTGCGGAAGATGCAATAAGTGTGGTCCTCACCATTGAACGAGACAAAGTTCAGTTACCCATTTATTTCTTCAGCAAAACTCTAAAATTGGCAGAAATCAAATATTCTCCTTTGGAAAAACTTGCTTTAGCCCTAGTCCAAACGGCTAGGAGGCTACGAAGGTATTTCCAAGCACACCCCATACAAGTGGTCACCGACCAACCAATAAAAAGTGTGCTTGAAAAACCAGAGAATTCAGAGAGATTAGCCAAGTGGGCTGTTGAACTCAGTGAACATAACATCACCTATGTTCCTAGAAAAGCCATCAAAGCCCAGGTCTTGGCTGATTTCATTGTAGAAGTCCCAAAACAAAAAATTGCTGAAGTAAACACAGCTGCCACGGAACCTTCAGACCTTGAAGCCTGGAAGCTTTTCACCGATGGGGCTTCAAGCGTTGAAGTAATCACGTATGCTCTTCGATTTGATTTCCAGACCACCAACAACGAAGCTGAATACGAAGCACTGATAGCTGGCTTAAGGTTGGCTAAGGAAATGAAGGTCCGAAAGCTTGAAGTCTTCATGGACTCGTTGTTGGTATCAAGCCAAGTGAATGACAGTTATGTTGCAAAGGAACCTAACATGAAGAGGTACAAGGAAAAATCCAAAGAACTGATGAACACATTCCAAACGTGTACCATCAAGCAAATTCCCAGATTTCAAAACAAGAAAGCTGATGCTTTGAGTAAACTCGCTTCCCTCACTTTTGCCCACCTCACTAAAAAGGTGTTGGTAGAAGTATTGAAAACACCATCAATTGAAGAATTGGAAGTTCAAGACGTAATCACCGAAGAAGGTCCCAATTGAATGACTCCAATAAAGAAATTCCTTAAAAATGGTGAATTACCTGCTGATCAAATAGAGGCTGAAAGGGTTAAAATCAAGTCTAGACAGTACGTGTTGCAAGGCGAAATCCTTTATAAGAAGGGTTATCTTGCACCCTTGCTGAGATGTGTTGGTCCCAAACAAAGCCAGTATTTGGTCAAAGAGGTTCATGAAGGGATATGTGGAGCCCATTTTGGAGCAAGAACGGTGGTTGCCAAACTAATGAACCTCGGGTATATTTGGCCCTCCATGCACCGAGACACCACTGAGCAACTAAGGAAGTGTGATTCCTACCAAATTCATGCACCAGTTCCGAAAAGTCCCAAGCATGATCTTGTCCCGATAACCTCAGCATGGCCATTTTATAAATGGGGGATGGACATCGTTGGCCCATTCCCACCAGCCAAAGGTGGAGTGAAGTTCTTGTTAGTAGCCATAGACTACTTCACAAAGTGGCCTGAGGTTAAACCACTTGCAAAAATCACGGGCAAGCAAGTCATTGACTTCATTTGGGAGAACATCATTTGTCGCTATGGGTTGCCAGGAGTGCTTGTTACCGATAATGGAAAGCAATTCGCTGAGAAGCCTTTCAGCGTTTGGTGCAAAGAATTCAGAATAGCTCAGGTTTTCAGCTTAGTGGCATATCCACAATCAAACGGTCAGGTGGAAAGGATGAACCGAAGAATAGTTGAAGGAATCAAAGCCAGATTGGGAAGATATGAAAGCAATTGGCTTGAAGAATTGCCAAGTGTTCTATGGGCCATAAGAACAACAGAAAAAACAAGCCACAAAAGAACACCTTACAGCTTGGTGTTTGGATCTGAGGCCGTGATTCCAGCTGAAGTATGAGTTGTAACACAAAGAACGGTCAACATGGATCCCGAAGCAAACCAAACAGAGACCATGTTCAACTTACAACTCCTAGAGGAAGCACGAGACCAAGCTGCAATCCAAGAAGCCAAGTACAAGCAAACGATGGAAGCCTATTACAACAAAAGGGTCAAATATGAACGCTTCAAGCCAGGAGATCTGGTGCTTAGAAACAATGAAGCTAGCAAAAAAGAGAACCAAGGAAAACTTGGCCCAAAATGGGAAGGGCCATATACAATCCTTGAAGCACACAAGGGTGGATCCTATAAACTAGCAGACTTGGAAGGTAAAAGGCTTCCAAGACACTGGAATGGAAAAAACCTTAAGAGGTTCGATGTGTAATCAAGAAAGATTGGTTTGTATTTCACAAAGTTGTATTTCAAGAGTTGATCGCCTTTTGTAACACAATATCTCTTGAATGAATTATGATGTTTTATCAAATTTGTCTTTCTATCCTAAAATCAGGTTGAGAACCTAGCAAGAAACTCCATGGCAAGGGCCATGTAAGGGGATGAGCTCCCAGGCCATATCGCTCAATAGGTTCAAGGGTTAAATAACCTATATAAGGGGTGAGTTCCTAAATCAATACAACTCCATGAGACTTATTATTGAAAACAAAGTTGTCTCATAGACGGGTTTGAACAGCCTACATCAAATATTCCTTAAGCCTTAGGAAAAATATCGAAAAACAGGCTTACGAAACAAAACCAAACTAAGAAAGATGATGAATAGGATAGGTGCTATGTCTTCTTGTTAAAAATACCAAGGCTAAGTGACTGCAGCACTGAACCCATTAAGGTATGAAAAACATAAAGACAACACAAACCCAACAAAGACAAAACCACAAAGAAAAGAAATAATCTAAGGAACAGTACAACAACATGAGCAAAAAGGTTACACATAACCTAAAACTCAAAGATACAAACCAAGTCATGAAACTAAAGTAGTAACCAAGTCATGAAACTAAAGTAGTAACCAGAAGCCTCGAAGGCTTCAAGCTACATACATGACAACCAGAAGCCTCGAAGGCTTCAAGCTACATACATGAAAGCCAAAAGCCTTGAAGGCTTGAAGCCAACCAAGCTGCCTTACTAAACAGGCGCAAACACAAAAAACATAACACAAGGCAAGTAGTAAAAACTTAATAGCATAACAAAGAAAGTCTTAACAGACTCCCAAACATCCAAACAAAGTTAAAGCAAGCCTTAGTAGCTTGCAAACCTAGGAAATTGTTCAAATGGTCATACAAGCCTAACCACAACCACATAACAGGAACCTTAATTCCTGCGAAACCTAAAATTGTTTAAGTTAACATTACAAACCATAAATTGTTTTAAAGGGTGCTAAGAAAGCTACGAATATCAAGCATCAACGGAAGGCTTAGAAGCTCCAGAACTGTTACCTTTAGCCTTTTTGGCCTTCTTGGACCTCTTAGCCTTCGAGCCACCATCACCATCGAATGCTGAACACTCCAAACTTGCATCTTTGGCAGCATCAGGCTCTCCCGATAAGGTATCCTCGCTATCTCCTTAATAGGAACGTTTCCTTGAAAGAGAACCAAGTACTTCGGCACATACCTTCTCATTAAGACCATCTGGTTTTAGTTCCTGCAAGACGGAGAGGGGCTTACCAAAACAAGCTGCAACCTGGCTCACATACGGATAGGTCAGCCTCTCCATCTGCTCAACGGAACCCTTGAACACCTTAGAAGCTTCAGGACGGTACAAAGGCAATTTTTTCAAAGGGTGACCAGATTCATGAAGCTTGTAACCTGCAATAAGACCTTGATATTTCCCCAAGTTGAGCAGTTTAGTATAAACTTCACCAAGAGCAGAATTGAACTCTTTAGAGTGAAGAAGGTAGGTAACAACTTGGTGGAAACCTTGCTCAATAAGCCACTGGTTATCACCAGTGGCTTGAGCAACCAAAGCCTTCAAGCCATCTTTTTCTTCATCAAAGGCCTTCTGTTGAACAGCCAAGGCCTCCTTATCAGCTTTTAGCTTCAACTGGTCAGCTTCGAAGCTTTTCTTAAGATCACTTACTTCAATCTCGTGCCTTCTCGTCAATTCACCTACCTTCTTGACCCAAGCCAGCTCCTTCTCAGAAAAACCATCAATTTCTTTCTTCATAGCAGCCATAGAGTCTTTCATCTTCTCTTTCTTCTTGGAGGCTTCCTCATATTCCCGCATACCCTTAGCAAAATGGGTAACACCTTCAGCCAACAGGGCTGAAAGGTTGCAGGAAATCAGCATCATTCTTGAAATAAGATGATCAGCCTCCAACTCAGAAATAGCACTTCGAACACCGGGAGGAGCAAAGTGGGCCAAGGCTTCATCACAAACAGCCGGGTCTTTGAAGCTATCTCCAACTTTTACCCCCCAATTGGGAACATACACCTCTGCAGCCTCTGAACCTTCGAAGTTCTCAACACTCTTGGCAGACGAACCCTGGATGGTAGGAGTGCTACCTTTCTTAACCAACTTCTTCTTCTTACCGGAAACAACCAACTCTTTCTCCTTACCCTTTGACACATCAACCTTAATAGCCTGCTCTGCTGATACTTCAATATCATCGCTAACATCTATGGGCTCCGAACCAGATGGCTGATCAGCACCTTTCAAATAACGTTTTGAGCGACGAACGGACACTTTGGAACCCGCAGCTTTGGTAAAACCTTTGACATTTGGGACACTCACGTAGCTGGAACCCTCGAACCTATGATCGGATCCCCTGACAACCGCATCCTCACCCGGAGTGGCAGCAACATCATCAAAGGCAACGTCGGAAGTATCATCACTCTTAATAAAATCGAGTGCAGACATGACTGCAAAACAAACATAAAACGTGTAAGCAAACAAGAAACAAGAACATAACAGCACAACAAGAATAAATGCATACCCTGCCCGTCTCTCAAAAGCACCGGGTCCCGATCGCGTTTTTCCCACAACTTACTGAGACCCAATAACACCAACAAATGCTCAGGAAATGGACGAAGCCTTGAAGGGCACTCCCTAAGAGTTTCTAAAAAACGAGCATTTATATCAAAGGCAGAAGGTTCAGGTTCATTCAAAACGGCATCCGGGTGCCTCCAAACAAGTTTAAAAGGAACAATTTCCTCGGACACCCAGAAAAACCGGTCCTTCCAGACATCGAGGGTAGAAACCATAGACGAAATCAAGCAAGTGTCAACTTGAGACGTCTCAAAGGTGAACCAGTCACCATTCTTAGCTAGTCGGAAAAAACGACGGGACGATAAAAGAGTTGGGTCATACCCAGAAGCCCGGCACAGAACTTCAAAGTGTAAAACCCAAGCCGTGCCATGAGGGTGAATCTGACCGAAAGATATTCGATAATACTCCAGGATATTCAAAACAAAGTTCGAAAATGGGTGACGAATGTTAGAAAACTCGAAATGGCGACAATATAGAGCAATGGAACTAGGGGGACATCTATCGATTGAAACGTCACAAGCCGGTGCAATCGGTTTAAACTTCGTCCCTATTCCCCATTCCATACAAAACAAATCGACCTCCTCTTGAGTCATTCGGGTGATCAGCACCTTTCAAATAATGTTTTGAGCGACGAACGGAAACTTTGGAACCCGCAGCTTTGGTAAAACCTTTGACATTTGGGACACTCACGTAGCCGGAACCCTCGAACCTATGATCGGATCCCCTGACAACCGCATCCTCACCCGGAGTGGCAGCAACATCATCAAAGGCAACGTCGGAAGTATCATCACTCTTAATAAAATCGAGTGCAGACATGACTGCAAAACAAACATAAAACGTGTAAGCAAACAAGAAACAAGAACATAACAGCACAACAAGAATAAATGCATACCCTGCCCGTCTCTCAAAAGCACCGGGTCCCGATCGCGTTTTTCCCACAACTTACTGAGACCCAATAACACCAACAAATGCTCAGGAAAGGGGCGAAGCCTTGAAGGGCACTCCCTAAGAGTTTCTAAAAAATGAGCATTTATATCAAAGGCAGAAGGTTCAGGTTCATTCAAAACGGCATCCGAGTGCCTCCAAACAAGTTTAAAAGGAACAATTTCCTCGGACACCCAGAAAAACCGGTCCTTCCAGACATCGAGGGTAGAAACCATAGACGAAATCAAGCAAGTGTCAACTTGAGACGTCTCAAAGGTGAACCAGTCACCATTCTTAGCTAGTCGGAAAAAACGACGGGACGATAAAAGAGTTGGGTCATACCCAGAAGCCCGGCACAGAACTTCAAAGTGTAAAACCCAAGCCGTGCCATGAGGGTGAATCTGACCGAAAGATATGCGATAATACTCCAGGATATTCAAAACAAAGTTCGAAAATGGGTGACAAAGGTTAGAAAACTCGAAATGGCGACAGTATAGAGCAATGGAACCAGGGGGACATCTATTGATTGAAACGTCACAAGCCGGTGCAACCGGTTTAAACTTCGTCCCTATTCCCCATTCCATACAAAACAAATCGACCTCCTCTTGAGTCATTCGGGAAAACAATTTCGCTAAATCCTTACGAGCACCCATGATAATAGAAAATAAGAAGAAAGTAAGCAATCGGAACTAACCTGATTCGAAAAAGGGGAAACTTGAGGAAAAGAGAGCAAATGATGTTATTCTGTGAAAATAGATGTAAATTAATGAATAGAAAACAATATAATTAAACGGATGAATTAAAACCGCCGCCTGACACAAAAGAAAACTGCCACAAGTCATATCAACTGTCTTGTCAAATTCAAAAATCAAAAAACTCAACCTTTTTCAACCCTTCACGCCTCGAAGCCTTGAAGCCTTTAAGCAATACAAATACATGTGTAAAAGTCAGAAGTCTTTGAGCTCATCTCCCAAAAACCTCTGACTTGGGGGGCTGATGACGGGGGTAGCCCAAGACCAAATAAAATGACTTAGACACATTAAAGCTTAAAGGGTTAAAAGGTTAAAAGGTTGAAAATCCAGGAGTTTAGATAAAACAATACGTGAACAGTAAACAGTCACATCTCTGATTGCTTCACCAACTTCTCCAGCCGCAAAAGTAACACGAGTCCACAGAGCACAGTCTTTTATCCGCATGTCAAAGGCTTTAACCCCTAAAAGGGTAAGTCCCCCACTGCAAGCTTGTTCACTAGTCAAACAGCTTCCTCTTTGAGCTAAGGATTTCCCTATAAATGTGACACTTCATTAAGTGTGAGAAACATTCTAAGATCAGCTCTGATTCTAGGCGAATCTCTGGTCATTGTTTTTGAGTACTTGTTCCATACAAGTCGCTCTCTATCACATTCAACTCATACATTCTTATTGCTCCCACATCCGAGAGTGAATACATTTCAGTGGAGGATCCCGAGCAAACAACAAAATCAAACTAGTGAACCTCTCTCCACGTCTTGCAAACGTAGGGGGACCCCACGACCTGCGTTAGGCAAAACTGAACCCTTCAACCCTTTTGCCTAACCAACCTTGCTACTAACACTAGTCTATTATATGTTGCATCAACATGAATATAGCATGATTAAGAAAAAACTGGATCTATATTTCACTATGTATTGTATATAAGTTTTCACTTCCTACTACCTTCATATCTCTCCATCTATATTGGATTATTGTCTAGGATTTTCGAAGGAAAGGTTGTATAAAAGGTCATATGTATCATTTATTTTTGTAACATCAATGGTAAATAAACGTGCATCCATATTATAAAATTGTTGCATCACTTTTATATATTGCTACTACTTTTCAATAACTTATTTTTTCTACATACACATTCCTTCTAAATCTACTCGTAGGCAATGTTTTAAATAACGGTATGAACCGGCCGGTTATACCGGTTAAACCGGATATCAGACACGAGTCCGGTACGATAAAGGCCGGTAAAACCCGAATACGGTATGTCTTACGTACGGCGGTAAATCCAGTTCTACCGTTTCAAACCGTTGAACCGGTCTGCATTATCTTAAGATTTGATTTCTTAATTTTAATAAAATACAATATTAAGGTAATATTGTTCTTCCATATTTTCGGTAATTAACCTAGTGTCTTCTATTCCAATATTTCATCGTTGTTGAAATTGTTACTCACCTCGTATGCTTAATAGTTTACAATAAAAATAGTTGTTTTTAGAAAAAAAAAAAAAAAAAAAAAAAAACCTATGATTAGTTACATAAATCCTAGTCGAGATTGGATTGTTTTTTAAGATAAATTTGTATCTTATGGAAATTATAGGGTTAACTAGTAACCCGGTTCAACCGCCCGATACAACCCGGTTCAACCGGTTAGACCATTTTAGAGGCCAACCCGGTATGACTTAAAAACCGGTTTTTAAAACATTGCTCCTAGGGTTGGTCATTTATATAGAGTTTAAGAATTATAAACTTAAAGAATAAGAGTTTTTTGAAACAATTCTCTATTAAGAATTGATTTTCTCTTATTCTTTTTTTTTTTTTTTTGTTGTAAAGGTAAGCATCAGATTTTCCCTTATTTAATCAAAACTACAATTATATAAATTTGAAAATCATCTATTAATGTAAAACAAAATTACAATCACATAATTCTGCTAAATAAAAGTCTGTATGGATACATATATACACGTAGTGAGAATTTTATTTAGAGAATTACGCATGTAAACGAACCAAACAAACATGAATATAGGTATGTTCGTGTTCGTTCATTTAACTTTAACCGAACACGAACACGAACATATAATCGAACAATTTTTTTTGTTCGTGTTCGTTCATTAAGAAATCGGGCATGTTCGTGTTTGTTTATGTTCGTTCGTTTAAAGGCTAAATGAACAGTTCACGAACATAAACGAATATAAAAAAAATTAACTGAACATATTTGAATAAACATAAATTAACATGATTAAAGAAACAAGTCTAATATATTATGTTTCATCCGAAAACACATGTAAATAAGGGTTCATAGATATACTAATTAGTTATAATTATATAAGTAGTTAGAAAACCTAATATTTATATAAATATAACTACTTATGTATTTATTAAAATTTAAACGAATGTAAATAAACGAACGTTCACGAACATAAATGAACGAACAAAAAAGAATGTTCACGAACATAAATGAACGAACTCAAGGTGTGTTCATGTTCGTTCATTTAATTAAACGAACAAATTTTTTTGTTCGTGTTCGTTCGTTTATTAAATAAACGAACATAAACGAATTTCTCGCTGAACAAGTTCATAAACGCTTCATGAACGTTCGGTTCGTTTACAGACCTATAGAGAATGGTGTAGTTAGTAAATTTATTCCTCCCACAAGTGATCTCTGACTTTTCAGAGAAAATGGTTTATGCGGCAATATGAGATTGGAGAAATGATGGAACTCTCCTCAAGTAAGCTAGTGGGAGGATCAGAGTCAAAGTTGAAAGGTCAAAGTTTCCTTTTCAGAGAACGGGTGATGGTGGCGGCACCGGGTGGTGATGTGTGGCAGCAGTGTGTGATGGTGGAGGTGGCGGCGGCGGGTGGTTATGGTAGGATGATGGTAGTGATGAAGTGTGAAAAAATGAATGGATTAAAAAAACATTTACTATATTAAGAAAATTCACTCGCAATTTTTAGAAAATAATAATGTAACGCCCATTCTTTAACACGGTCAAAACCAAGTGTTTAGGCACCCAAAATTACGACTAAATTTGACTTTTCCATACAATACTAAAACGTCTTGTTTTTACATACAAATTAACCATTTAGTCTAGTTATGAAACATCCAATATTTACAAAAGTTATAAACATAAGTCTCGTATAATTTAACAACTAAACTTTCATTATATATCGACCAAAATGTTTTGACCCGTTTACATAAGTTAAGTACGGAAGCGTGTTGAGAGCGGTTTGGAGTGTGTTCGTTCCGAGCGTAGCATACCATTAAAGATTGACTTTACCTATATCACAAAAACAAGAACCAATATTAGATTAGATGCAATTACATCCTACTAACTTCCAACAAACGTGAGATGCATTCATTATACGTTTACCATTCATTGACCAGTTCGCAATGAGTCACGTACATAACCATTCATTAATATAACATTCTAATTCGTTGACCCGCTCGTGACTGATCCACGTATGATAATTCTCTTTTATCTTCATCATACTTATTTCGTTTGACCCGTTCACATCAAGTCAAACTCAATTATTAAACTTCTACTTGTTTAACAAATTATCAAAGCTATGACTTATGAATATTTTGAGATGTAAAACTTAAACTTAACAAAAACATAACAAATACGCTATAAACTACTAGTACTTGTAAGCATAAGAACTTACCTTTGTCGTGCTTTGCTTGTGACCCGGAATGGCTTGTGTCTTCATCCTTTACTCCTACAATTTGTACAATCAAGATACTTTAATCTAATGTCTTCATTTCATTCTTCCTTAACATAATTGAGTTAACAACTATCATTTTACCAATTCTAACCATTTAGCATCATATTCACATGAGATCATCTTTATCACATAGAAATCTCTATCCAAGGCATTTCATCAAACACTTGGTGTGCGTACCACTAACAAGGCATAATGTACAAGTGTTCTATGCATATTCTTACTAGTTCATCATGGATCATCAAATCAACTAAACTCCCATGACCATCATTCTATATCAATTTCATCTAACAAATACTCTACTACATACGATTTCATACAACAACATTACACTAATTTTGCACCTACATAATCATCATACTACTATTGCAAGTGGGTTTTCACTTCAAATCATCAAAACAATCCAAATTAAGCATAATTCATCTTCCATATGATGGTTCTATTCAATATTTATGCTTAATTTCATAAAATTCCATTGATTGATTACAATCCACTTCATGAAAGATCGTCATATCATAAAATTTAACTTACCTTATGTTAGGAACACTTAGATGATCAAGAATTTCAATTCATGCATTCGATTCCAGTCCTAGAACACCTCTGATTTCCTGAATTTTTGTTGTTGTTGAAGGAGAAGGGTTTTCTCCTTCTCTTTCTCTCTCGTGCGATACATCCACACACACACACATCTTGCACTCTTTTTTTTTGTTTTAAACTTTCATTCAAATGTGCACTTTCAACCCTTATAGTTTTCATTTGTTATTTATTCAAGCACACTTTCATTCTTTCTACACAATAGTCATACTATTTAACTTAGTTAGTCAACTAAAGATAATATTTTACATACTAAAACATTTTAAGGCACAATAACACAATTATACATTTTTTTGTAGGCCTGTAAACGAACCGAACGTTCATGAACTGTTCGTGAACTTGTTCGGCGGGAAGTTCGTTTGTGTTCGTTTATTTAATAAACGAATGAACACGAACAAAAAATTGTGTTCGTTTAATTAAATAAACGAACATGAACACTTCTTGTGTTCGTTCATTTATGTTCATGAACATTCGTTTATGTTCGTTCGTGTATGTTCGATAACGTTCGTTTATGTTCGTTTATTTACGTCCATTTATGTTCGTTTAAATTTTATTAAATACATAAATAGTTATGTTTATATAAATATTAGGTTTTCTAACAACTGATATAAATATAACTAATTAGTAATTGAGTTTTCTAGTAATAAAAAATGAAAATTTTTCTTAGATCGTAAATGATCACTTACTTAATATTTATATAAAAAACTACTTTGTTTTAGTATCTATAAACCTTAATTTAGATGTGTTTTCGGATAAAAAACCTACTATATTAGACTTGTCTGTTTTTGTTCACTAATGTTAAATTATGTTTTTTTATATTTGTTCAATTACGTTCATTTGTGTTCGTTTATGTTTGTTCAATCATGTTAATTTATGTTTGTTTATGTTTATTCAAATATGTTCAGTTAATTTTTTTATGTTCATTCGTGTCCGTTTATGTTCATTTGTGTTCGTTTATGTTCGTGAACTGTTCGTTTAGTCTTTAAACAAACAAACATAAACGAACACGAACATGCCCGATTTCTTAATGAACGAACACGAACAAAAAAATGTGTTCGATTATATGTTCGTGTTCGGTTAAAGTTAAATGAACGAACACGAACATGCCTATGTTCGTGTTCGTTCGGTTCGTTTACAGGCCTAATTTTTGGGGTATTACAAATAATGTAGCCAAAATTAATAGAATTTGAAATTTAAATGTTAACAATTTTTTTTTGAATGTTAACAAATGTTGACCACAAGTATTTGAATGGTAACAAACATGTAATTAGATTTAAGGTTTAAAAGAAAAAAGATTGAAAGGGAACGGATTAGTAATTTAGGTAACTCGAATTTAATTGAGATAATAGATGATACATGACTGAATAGCAGAGGAGAGAAAAAGTCTTGAGCATCCTTGTTTTCTTTACCGCTCAAATTCAGTCAATTGCTCATAATACATTGTCACGTGACAATTAGATGTTTAAGAGAAAGTCATGTGACCTCAGATAGTTTTGATTTATTATAATTTATAGATATTGATTATATTAAAAATATATTTGAAATAAAGACGCATTATTAAAGTAAGTATTTTAAAATAAACAATGTTAGTTAACTCAATTTTAAAAATAAAAATACCAATTTTAACTAAAAATAAATTTTAGGTATGAAATGGTGTTAACACATAGCATTCTTTAGAATCATATATTTGTTTCATTTATACAATCAATACTTTATTTGAAATTTTAAGATTTCAAAAAAATATGTTTTTGCTAAAGCTTAGTTAAAATATATTATCATTATAAATTATAGAGTGAATTTCAAGTTTTGTCCTTTATTTTTATAGTGAATTTCAGGCGATATCCTTTATCTTTTAAATTGACGAGTCTTGTACTTAATGTTTTAAAATCTTGCACGTTATGTCGTTTAGCCCTATCCATGTTAGATTTTTCTGATAAATCTAGTCATGTGACTTGCACATGAAGGTATTATTGTCATTTCACTTTTCAGAGACTAGTTGTGTAGATAAATTAAATTCCTAACCATTAAAAAATAAAAAAAATTATATATCTCTCTCACCCCTCTCTCTTCCATTTACCATCACCATCCACCATCTACCATCACCACCACCGCCACCACCACCACCATCCACCTCAAAAAACAATAAGAAGTTCCTCATTATATATATCCATCCGTATACAAATTCCCCATCTCAAACCCCTATTTCTTCCCTGTGCTGCCAATCACAACTGACCACACCGGTCGTCGGTGTTGGGATCGAACCCTATCAGAGGAACAGATAATTAAAGCCAAAACTGGATCAGAGCAGTGGATCCAGAATAAGCAGATGTTTACATACAAGTCTCTCCCCTTGAAAGTGATTTCAACATCTGCTGACCTCCTATCTGCTGATTGTACAAACTACTGACCTACAACTGTTGCTCAAGTAAAGACCTGATGAAAGACCAAAGCCCTGCTGATTCAATCTACTGCCTTGAGTCTAGCACTGCTGATCCGGACAAGTACTGCTGGGTTCACAGCAGTGGAAGGTTGCAGCAGCTGATCTATAGTCTGTTTTGTAATGTAATGTAATAGCAGTAGTTAACATAGCAGTGTTTGTATAGATCAGAGGTTAGAGTTTGTTAGGAGGTTAGATGTCACTTTCATGGTGACGTCAGCTAAGATGCTCAGTGGTTTGCAAGTGCCTATAAATAGTTCAGTACTTTGTACTGTTCTATTAGCTCTTTTGCATCATCGTCTTCTTTGCACGAACAAACAACTGAGCTCTGGCTAAGGGGGAGTTTGCATTCATTCATCAATCATTGTAATCGTTATTGAAATAAATTCAATCTTCCGATTCATTGTTAAAAGATGTTTGATCAAAGTATTACTCTCGTTTGATTGTATGCAAAGTTTGTTTTCATCATAATTCCGCTGCACACTCATCCATTTTCATTTTAATTACAAACATAAAATACAATCAGAATCAAACTCAGATCCAACAATTGGTATCAGAGCTTGGACAGTCAAATTTGATTTAACAATCATTTTGACATAAATAGTTCAGCTCAAAATCGTTGATATCGATAGTTTGTTCGTTTTAGTTGAAAAACAGAGCAAGGTTTAATCACCATTAAAGTTGATTAATCAGTGTCTGTAAAACAACCAAGATGACGTCACAATCAAAGGATGATAAGAATAATGTTGGCTCGCTTTTTAAACCACCTATGCTTAAGAGAAATGAATACAACATCTGGGAGCGAAGGATGGCTCACATCCTTGCTCAACAGAACACTGGATGTTGGAGGTCTGTCGTTTTTGGTCCCCATGTTCCTATGGTGCCAAGTGCTGAGGATCCAAAGAAGAACGTACCAAAACCTTATGAAAACTATACTGAAACTGATTTTCAAAAGTTCGAATTGGATGCCAAAGCATTTAGCATCATAGCATCTGCATTACCAAATGAGATCTATGTTGGACTGTTGCATTGCAACAGTGCAAAAGAGCTATGGGATGCTTTGAAGGAACAGTTTGGGGGTACTGAAGAAGTTATTGAAAACAATAGGGAAATTCTGAATCAGCAGTATGAAACCTTTTGTCACATTAAGGGTGAAACATTGACCCAACAATTTGAACGGTTCATTTGTCTCATCAGTGAGCTAAGACTTGTTAAGGTTGAATTTCCAAAATCAACCCA
Organism: Helianthus tuberosus; assembly: GCA_030545235.1. NCBI lineage: Eukaryota > Viridiplantae > Streptophyta > Magnoliopsida > Asterales > Asteraceae > Helianthus > Helianthus tuberosus. The sequence goes on along the minus strand of CM060354.1, from coordinate 169,346,321 downwards.
AAATAGCAGGTTTCTTAGATCACTACCTGATAAATGGGACACAATTGCATTTGTGACTAGAAACTCTCTTGAGTTCAAAGATCTGACCCTGACCCAACTTCATGGTAGACTCCTGACCTATGAAAGGGAGTTGAACCAGAAAAAGAAGTTGCAAGAGTCTGGAAAAGCCACTGATGATTACTCATTCGGTAGCACAGCTTTTCTGGGTCAGGAGGAATCTGGTGGTAGTAGTAAGGAACAGGGTTATGATCATTTCATTGATATAACAGCTGGTGGTAACTTTACCAACCCTGATCCTCACTCTGCAAATTATGCTTTTACTGCAAACACTGAAAACCAGATGTCAGATAATTTGTGCTTTGAACTCAATGATTTACAACATTTTGATCCCACTGACTTAGAGGAAATGGACATCCTGCACCAATTGGCTTTGCTCAGTGTTAGAACTAGCAAATTCTACAAAAGAACAGGGCGAAAATTCCTAGGTTTACATGGGAATCTGAGGGTTGGGTTGGATAAATCGAAAATCAAGTGTTACAAGTGTAATAGGTTGGGACATTTCGCTAGGGAATGTAGGAGTCAAACTACTGGTCCTATAATCACTCACCCTAGCTCAAATCCTAGACCTCAAAACCAAAGCACTGTGCACTATACCCAATATACCCCTGCAGCCCATGTTAACACTGCTCATTATGCTGCTGCCCCTGTGCCTGTGCACTATGTCCAAACCACTGTTCCACAGATTCAATATGTTCAAACCCCTGTCCCCCGGGCACAAGTGCAACCTGCACCTCAAACTGCTGCTCCAGCAGTGGCACAACCAGATCAACAAAGCTTTTTCACTCAAGGCTTTGTTGACTGGAGCAGTATGCCTGATGAGCTTAGTGATGAAAATTTTGCACTCTATGCTTCTAATGAATCTTCTAATGATAAATTTTGTTTGATGGCATTAGAGTCAATACCAGAGGGGATTGAAATTGAAGGTGAACAGCTAAGTGATGAAACAGTGGATAAGGTGACTGAAGCAGTTGTTAATGCAGTTGCTGGTGAACTGCTGCTGGGAGAAAATTCAGAAACCCTGATTGAACCACTGACAGACCCATGGTCCAAAGAGGACAAAGAAGAAGAGATAACTGAGAAAGCAGGTGAGAAAGAAGAAAGAGCTGATGATGAAGAAAATCATCAATGTGATTGTGCCATGATGGCTGCTGCCAAGGTATCACCTCAAGTTCTTGAAAAACTGTGTTCTGACAATTGCATTATTTCTTTTGCTAACATCAAAGAGGTAAATGAAAACCTTCGGAGTAAAATCTTAACTGATGAAGTCAAATTTGAAAGGTCTTTAAAAGAACTTAAAAACAAATTGACTGAAAAGGAAAAAGAGATCAGCAGTCTGAAAGAAGAACAAAGCATAACCAAAAATCAACTCCAAACTATGGTAGAAAAATACCAAGTTTGCAAAAAGGAGTTGGAGTCCACCCAGATCACCTGTGAAAGGTGGGTGTAATCATGTAAAGGGTATGAGGTTATGCTTGAAAAACAGATAAAAAGCAATGTGAAATTTGGTGTTGGTTATAGAAAACATGATGATGAAAACACTGCTTTTGGAAAATCTGTTCAAACCACTGATGTAACCACTAAGTTCATACCCACAAACAAGAATGGCCAAGAAGTGAAAATCACTGACAAACTTGGTAACAAAATCACACTTGACAGACCAATGGGATCCTCTACTTTTAAGGAGCTTAAAGATTATCAGTTTAAACCAAAATGGTCTGATGAGTGTGATATTCTTGAAAATTTCAAGCCAATGGACTTTACATCAACTGATGGTGTTAAAGCTCCAAAATCTAAAGTCATACCTCTCAAGGACATCCCAGCAGTGGTTAAAACCTCTGCTGCAAAGGAGTCTGAAAAGAGAAAGAAGAAAGAAAAAATTGACAACTTGTTTTGTGAATTATGTGAGAAAAGGAATCATCTAACAAAAGACTGTTTCCACTTAAAAGCTTATGATTTAAACAGAACAAGTGTCATTGTTTCAGCTGAAAGTTGCACTGTTTGTGGTAAAACAAACCACAAAACTCAAGCATGTGTGTATCTCAAAAACTTTGATGTGAAAAAGAATGAGTACATTGCTAAAACATCCTTGAGTCCATCATCATCATCATCAACATCTGTCAAATTCACCAAGAAACAACCACTGTTTGTGCCAGTTCAAACAGCTGTCACAAAACAGCTGAACCAAACATCTGTCAAAAGAGATGTTCAGGTTACTGATGCACCCCCTGCCAATCAGTTCAGAAAAGGCAAGGAAAAACAATCTTACCAAAGGATTCCACACGTTTATGAGGCCTACAAAAGGCCCTCTAAACCTAAAGTGAACAGGCATCCTTTTGGTTACCAACAGGTGATTGGTCAAGACCCCCAACAGTGGTTAGCAAGAAACAGTACTAAAACTGTCCAAACCCCTGACCTAACCACTGTCCATCATTCTGCATCCATCCCAGACACTGTTGAGACCCCATCCAAAGCCCTGCTGGCTTTGGAAACCCTAATGAACTAATCCTTTTACTTCATGTGCAGGGAGCTTCTACATGCTTTGATAGTCTTTGGTATGTAGATAGTGGAGGCTCCAGGCACATGACAGGATGTAAAGCCCTCCTCAAAGACTTTAAAATCCATGGAGGGGGTGATATATCCTTTGGGAATAATAGTAAAGGGAAAGTTCTAGGGTCTGGTACAGTGCAGTCTGGAAATGTAAAATTTGAAAATGTCAATCTGATAGACAATCTAAAATTCAACCTTCTGAGTGTATCACAAATGAGTGACAAAGGGTTTGGGTCATTCTTTACAAAAGACTGTTGTAGGATTGTTGGACCAGAAATGGTCAAAAAGATTGAAGTAATAATCAAAACTGGTCAAACTAAACTTGTTGCTCAAAGAAGTGGCAATGTTTATGTTGTTGATATGTCAAAAGAGTGTCCCAGAGCTGATGCCTGTCTGTTCTCAGCTGCCTCTAACAAAGAGACAGAACTTTGGCACAGAAGGCTGGGGCACACAAATCTTAAGACAATCACTGAAATTTCAAAAAAATGGTTTGGTGAGAGGCCTACCACAAAAATTGTTTTCATGTCCTGAACATTGCATTTCCTGTTTAAAAGGAAAGCAGCATAAAAGTTCTTACAAGTCCATTGAAGAGTCCAAAACAACCCAGTGTTTGCAAATGCTACACATGGACTTGTTTGGCCCAGTTCAAGTCATGAGCCTCAAGAAGAAAAGATATTGTTTGGTTATTGTTGATGACTTTTCTAGGTTTACATGGACATTCTTTTTACACTCAAAAGATGAGACTGCAGGCATTTTGCAAGACTTTGTGACACAGGTTGAAAAGCAATTTGACCTTCCAGTGAAAAGCTTCAGGAGTGACAATGGCACAGAATTTAAAAATAAGGAGTTGGATGCCTTCTGTGTGAAGAAAGGGATTGTAAGGCAGTACAGCATCCCTAGAACACCAGAGCAAAATGGGGTTGTTGAAAGAAAGAACAGAACTTTGATTGAGGCTGCCAGAACTATGCTTGCAGATTCAGGTTTGCCATTAACTTTCTGGGCAGAAGCAGTAAACACTGCTTGCTATGTCCAGAACAGAGTTTTAATAAACCCCAGGCACAAAAAGACTGCTTATGAAATTCTGTATAAAATCAAACCACTGATCTCATATTTCAAGGTGTTTGGCTGCCCATGCTTTATTTTGAACTTAAAAGATTCCATTTCAAAATTTGCAGCCAAAATTGATTGTGGTTATCATCTGGGATATTCAACCACTGCCAAGGCCTACAAAGTGTTCAATACACGGACCAAGGCAGTGGAGGAGACTTTGAATGTAAAGTTTAATGAACTTTCATCAATGAAAATCCCAGCAAATCCTGCAGATCTGTTTGATCTTGAAAAATTTACTTTTGAAAATACTGCTGTCAAGACTAACAGTGCAGATCCATCAGAGGATACAACACCAGACTATGGGTATGAAATCATCATCCCTCAAAGGTCTGCCACAAAGGGAAAAGCATCAGCTGTTCAAAACAGTTGTCAAAGCTCAACCACTGCTACCTCAACAGTTGTTGACCAAAGTAGCCCATCAACCACTGCTTCCACATCCTCAAACACTGCTGACAAAAGTCCCCAAACAGTGGATAAAAGTCAGCAGATGTCCACTTCATTACCTCCTATTCCACCACCTTTTGAAGCCACTGCTGGGTCATCAAAGTCACCAGCAGTGGTTAGCTCAGATGATACACATTTGCAGCCTTCACCAACAAATGCCATCATACCATACCAAGGAGATTTAATCTTCTTGAGATCTCATCCACCTGATCAAATCATTGGCAATATCAATGAAGGGGGTGCTCACAAGAAGCCAAACCCAAAACATTTGTCTTTTTGCTGGTTTTCTATCACTCCATCAGCCAGTCAAGTACCAAGAGGCACTGAAAGACAATAGCTGGGTAGAAGCCATGCAAGAGGAGCTCCAACAGTTTAAAAGACAACAAGTATGGGAGCTTGTACCACTGCCAGAAGAGGTTAGTCCCATTGGCACAAAGTGGGTCTTCAAGAACAAAACTGATGAAAGGGACATTGTTGTCAAGAATAAAGCCAGGCTTGTGGTTCAAGGTTACAGACAGGAAGAGGGGATTGATTATGATGAAACATTCGCCCCTGTTGCAAGATTGGAAGCCATCAGACTGTTCCTGGCCTTTGCTGTCAACCACAACATGAAGGTGTTTCAAATGGATATCAAAAGTGCTTTCCTCTATGGTACAATTCAAGAAGAGGTGTATGTTTGTCAACCTCCAGGTTTTGAGGATCCATTTTATCCAGATCATGTCTACAGGTTAAACAAAGCCTTGTATGGCCTGAAACAAGCACCAAGAGCCTGGTATGAAACTCTTTCCAACTTTCTACTCTCAAATGGTTTCAAAAGAGGTACCATTGATAAAACACTGTTTCTTAAATGGAGAGGAAAGGATTTAATGATTGTCCAAATTTATGTGGATGACATTATTTTTGGAAGCACGTGCAACAAAATGTGTGAAGAGTTTAGAGAACTCATGACAGCTGAGTTTGAAATGAGTGCAATGGGTGAGCTGCAATGCTTTCTTGGTCTCCAAGTACAGCAAATGCAAAATGGAACTTTCATTCATCAAAGCAAATATGCTAAAGAACTTTTAACCAAATTTGATATGAATGATTGTAAACCATGCAGCACACCCATGACAACAAATAAGCTGGTCATGTCTGATGAAAAAGATGAGTTGATTGACCAAACACTTTATAGAAGCATGATTGGGTCTTTATTGTACCTAACTGCATCTAGACCAGACATCATGTTTGCAACATGTGTCTGTGCAAGAAGTCAATCAGCTCCCAGAAAATCAAATCTCATTGCTGTAAAAAGGATCTTCAGATACATAAAAGGTGCTCCCACACTTGGTATCTGGTATCCAGCTAATGGGAACATCAAGCTTTCAGGTTTTTCAGACAGTGATTTTGCTGGATGTCACACCACAAGGAAGTCCACTTCAGGAGGGTGCCAGTTTCTAGGTGATTGCTTGGTTTCTTGGCAAAGCAAAAAAGCAAGCAGCAGTTTCAACATCCACTGCTAAGGCTGAATACATTGCTGCTGCAAGCTGTACAACCCAACTCCTGTGGCTTCAAAATCAGTTACTGGATTTTGGTATCACTGCCTTAAAAACACCACTCATGTTGGACAGCCAGGCAGCAGAAAATATCATCAAAAATCCATTTCCCATTCTACCACCATACACATCGACATCAGACATCACTTTGTGAGGGATTGCTATGAAAAAGGTTTGATTTCTCTGCATCATGTCCCAACTAAAGACCAGCTGGCAGATGTGCTCACAAAAGCACTTGATACAGCCACTTTTGAAAGCCTGGTCTCTAGGATTGGGATGCTGAACATGGAATAACAAGCAACATCTTGTTTTTCTATGAATAAAAGCAACAAAATGTTTTCAGAAAATCAAAAATCCATCCTTAAAAATAGCTAAAAATGAAATTTTCATTAAAATCCTTAAAAGTCTGCCATAACCACTGATTGTTCAAAAGACTGCTCTACTTCAAAAGCCTGTCCACTGCTGAAAGTCAACCCCTGTTCTCTCATTCCTTTGATAAACTCTGTTGTTCAAAAGCAGTGTCTTATCCACTGATATGATATCCGCTGATAGTGAAAATCATCCACTGCTTTACTACCACTGCCTTCATCAGTAACTTTCATAAAAGTACTGTCCTTCACTTTGACCAGGGGTTGTCACGTGGACAGTACATAGTGGTCAGACCTTTTGTAACGGCTGCCACGTCAGCATTCACTTTCTTCCCTATAAAAATCCCCACTCACCACCAAAACAGGGTTTTACTCTCGAATTGAATTATTAAAAATTCTCTTCTCAAAGAAGTTTTTCATCTCATCCTTCCCAAATTTCTTCGATCATTCTCTTCAAAAATGACAAAATCGAAGCCATCCACAAAATCCACTTCCAAATCATCATCGAAAACAGCCTCTCAAAAGGCAATCTCCACTGAAATCCCATATAAACCATCTCACAATCTCCTGGGTCTTCTCACAAAACCAGGAACCACAAATGTTTTCGATTCCATCATTGCCACCATGGCAAAATCAAAGTACAAAACTTTGTTCACCGCCGATGCACCAATCTATTTGGAAACCCAAAGAGAGTTCTGGAAGAATGCAACCCTTGAAAAACAAGGAGACACTGCAACCACCATACACTCTTCTATAAAGGGTAAAGCTGTCCAAATCACGCCACAATCCATTTCAGAGGTCTTTCAACTCGATGATCAGGAAGGTAAAACTTCTTTCACTAAAAACGAGTTACAAACTGACTTCATTGAAAGAGGGTATGAAGCCACAATGATGAAGAAACTTACCTTACAAAAAGGTTATTTTCCTTCTACAACCAGATTTTTATTTCATACCCTCCTACTATGTGTTTCAAACAAAACCACTTCTTTCAATGAAATCCCTTTAAAGATTCAAAATCTGGGATATGCAATTCTTCAAGAAGAAAATTTTAACTATTCTCGGGAAATCTTTAAAGATTTGGTTAATAATGTTGAAACAAAATCATTCTTACTGTTTCCAAGGTTTTTAAGTTACTATTTTGAAAAGAAATTCAGTAAGGATGATTTGGCATCAATAATTCAAGGTGATTCTACTCAAATAAACAGTCTAACAACTGAAACTTTTTCAAGAATGTTAGCACCTTGCAAAACACAAGCAGAGGTGTCTGAGCAGAATTTAGCAGCTACCACTGCTCCTCAGGTATCTGTTGCTGAGCCCACTGCTCAAGGTGATCAAAGCAGTAGACCAACTGTTTTGAAACCCACACCTACAAATTCCAAAAAGCCAAACAAAAAGAAAAATCAAAAACCCCCCAAACCAATCAAAAAGGCAACTCTGGAGGATGAGATACCAGAGCTAATGCCTGTGACAGCACAAATGTCACAAGAAACCACTGCTGCTACTTCCTCACAGCAATTGGTACAAATATCTCAACCCATAACCAAAACTCCTCCTGCTTCTTCACAAAAAGAACAGGTTGAACAAACACAGGGCCACCACATTATGATGCTCTGGAAACACTCGTTTCCATCATCCACAGCCCAATGCCCGGGGCAAATTCTATTTCTACACCCCACCTCACATCCACAATTCCACCAAAAACACAACTTTTGTTGGATGCAATAGATTTGAACCAGGCATTACTCAGTCCTTCTCAATCACCTGTTAATGAGAATATGCCTCAACAACTGACTGAGCCTGATGTATCATTCCTTGCTAACCCACCAACACAACCTGAGGAGGTTACACCCCTTGAGTTACAAGTAACTCTTGGTGGTAATTCAAGTGAAGCAGCCACTACAACTGTTGAACCCACTGGTTTACAGTTGGACAGTGGTTACATCAATAAGACCTCCTTGGAGGCAATTCCTTTTATAGCACCTCTGCCAACCACCAGTGGATTTATTTATCCTACTGGCAACATCAAAAGGTTGTCAAGTGTTGAAGGGAGAAGACCCCAGTACCAAGAAAAAGGGGCATCAGTGGTTAATGTTTGGAGCATACTCCCTACCTCTACCACTGATAAAACCACTGTTAGTGGGAAATCGGATGATCCCATTAAATTGGGTGATGGTTTAAAGTACCAGAAATTGACGGCTCGTGTTGAAAAGCTTGATAACTCTGTTGCAGAACTCAAAGATATGCTACAACAGTTGTTACAAGTACAAAAGGTACAATCAACAGCTATTCCATCTCAAGCACCTGCTCCACAACAGGCACCTGCTACAAATGAGCTCTGGAATCTATTTCAACCTTTTCTCCATCAACAAGCACAAATAGCAGATCAGCAACATGAAAAACATGTTCAACAGCTGAGAAATGCAATGGAGTCAAGGTTCAAGAACACTCAGGCTGATCTAAAGGCTCTCAAAACTCAGATCCTGCACACCACTGGCACTGCTCCTCCAACAGTTCTCTTCATTGATCAACTTTCCCCAGATAATGCCAAAAAGGGGGAGAAAATTCAGGAGTGGAAAAAGAAGGGAATAGAGGATGGTCTCTACATTGAACCAGAAAATGCAAACATGACCAAACAGATCCCTCTGCCAGATGGAAGCAAGAAAATTGATGTGACCACAAATGCACTGGCAGAAGCAGTTGCAAGTGTAAAAAGGGATAGAGAGGCCAAAAAGAAAGCCAGGGTGGATTATCCGGATCAGGGTACTTCAGGGTCAAAAGATGATGAAAAACTTGTTGATGAAAAGAAGAAGCCTACAAGAAGAGTAAGGCTACCCAAATCCATTCCAACCAGACGTTCAAAGTCTGTTCCAAAACCACCACCTAAAACAGCTGTTGTAACTCCTGTTGTACCCACTACTGTTGGTACTTCAGTGGTTTCAACATCTGCTCCCACTTCAACACACACTACATCCACTGCCTTACCACCATCACCACCAAAAACAAAATCACTTCCTGCCAAAAGGCAGAAGACAGTAGTTGTTACAACATCTGCTGTAATGACAACAGTGGTTGGAACACCAGTTGTTTCAACAACTGTTAGTCAATCACAAACCACTGCCACTACATCCACCACCACTGTTCCATCCAAAACATCATCAGCCCCTCCTCAAACAAAGAGGAGAAGGCTAATTCTCAAAGATGATGACACTTCACCACCACAAACATCTTCAAAATCTTTAGCTCTTGTCACAATACCAAAACCTGTTCCTCTCTCTCTCTTCAGTTCAAATGTACAAGCCCTTACCTCCTGCAGGTGTTCAATTTCCTCTTGAACTAGCAGCTGTTAGAGAAGAAATAAAATCTTTTTACTATGAGGATGACCCTGCCAAAAGGAGTTTGCCATCAATAAAAGGATATCCCTGGCCTAAAAATGTTGATGAATATTTGAAAATCAAGGCCAAGCAAGCAGAGGATATCTCAAAAAGAAACACAAAAGGGAAATCTAACAAAGAAATTTCAAGAAACTATCAATATCTGCTCACACAGGTCAGATCCCTAGAACAATTTGCAAAAAATGTCAGTCAACAAATTTCAGAAAGAGCAGCTGAAACGTTGAAGAAAGACTACATTGAAAGCATCATGGCTCACAAGAAGTACAAAGGAGAGAAATACATGTACAAAGAGTGGACTGTTCCTGAGCTTGAAAATGAAGCAGCAAAAATTCAAGACATGATAAAAAGGAAAGTCACTCATACTCCTCCTGACTGGGCAAAGTTTAGAAAGAATGTACCTGACAAACAGGTAGAACTGAAAAGAATGAAAGAAGAACTGGTTGCTGCTGAATATGGAAACAAAAGACAAATTGCTAGATGGAAAGAAGATGTGGTCAGGATCACCTACAAAAGGTTGGAGGAACTAAGAAAGAAAGATCCAAATGTTCCTCAAAAGCCTGACTATGCTGAAGCAGAGGTTTCAAAAAGACCAACAAAGCTGCAAATCAGGAGAGCCACTGCTCCAACTGGTGCTGCCATCTGTAAAAGAAGGTCACACAAACAGTTGGGAGGTGAAACCATCCAAGAGATGATAAAAGGAGATGACCTTGTAAAAGAAGGCAAAAAGAAAATGATCATAGAAACTCTTGGTTTGGATAAAACTGCAAATACTGCTCAGCCAGTTATGAATAGGCCAGCCTCTCCAAATACCTCTGCAAATAAACATCTCCCAAGAAACCCACCAGGCTCAAAAATACAAAAGTGGGAAACTGACAAACAGACCTGCGTATTGACTTTGCTCAGGTCTGGTGGAGAAGTGGAGAAAATATCAAGGGAACAGGCTCTTGGCCTAAGTCTTGAAGATTTGCAGGATCTCCTTGATCTTCCACTTAGCAGGGATGATGAAGACACAGATGCCCTAGACTTTGAACTACAATTTAAAGGTCAGATAAGGGAACTGTTGATGAGGCAATAAAGAATTCCACAATAATGAAGAGTTTTGGCATTATCTGTTCCAGGGGGAGATTGTTGGGATCGAACCCTATCAGAGGAACAGATAATTAAAGCCAAAACTGGATCAGAGCAGTGGATCCAGAATAAGCAGATGTTTACATACAAGTCTCTCCCCTTGAAAGTGATTTCAACATCTGCTGACCTCCTATCTGCTGATTGTACAAACTACTGACCTACAACTGCTGCTCAAGTAAAGACCTGATGAAAGACCAAAGCCCTGCTGATTCAATCTACTGCCTTGAGTCTAGCACTGCTGATCCGGACAAGTACTGCTGGGTTCACAGCAGTGGAAGGTTGCAGCAGCTCACTACTAGAAAACATGGTTTTTGTCATGTAAATTTTGGTTACAAAATGGTAGCAATTTCCTTATTGTCACCAGTTTGCCACCGAAAATACGGTGACAAAAACACCCGTGTAAATTGCCCTAATGCCACCAAATTGCCACCATTTTTATATTTCGCTACCTTATTTTACCACCGCAAAATTGGTCAAAATTATTTGCCACCGCTTCATGTTTGCTACGCTCCGCCTTGTTTGCCACCGAGTTGTGACGCTTTAGCCACTGATTTGCCACCATTTAACCATCTGTTTTTGTACGTTTTGATACCATTTAGCCACCGATATTGCCACCATTTAGCCACCGATATTGTCATCATTTAGCCATCGATTTTTGCATATTTTAATACCCTTTAGCCACCTATATTGCCACCATTTAGCACCGATATTGCCACCATTTAGCCATCATTTTTCACACAATTTGGCGAGTTTTGATACCATTTAGCCATGATATTGCCACCATTTAACCACCATTTTTTACACAATTGCTACCATACTGATTACTTGAATATTGGTTTTTAATTCAGATTTCTTTTCTCCCAGCTATTTTCATCAAAATTACATATCAATAAAACTACAAATAATATAAAAAAGTCTAATAAAATCCCATAATTATATAAAACATCTTGTTTTCAAAAGCATATAAAAAATACCAACTAAAATATAAACTAACTAAAATTATCCTAATAAGATAAACATCTAAACATTCAAAACCAAGTGTTTATAGCCTATCTTCGAACTGTAGCTGTTAACATAGCTTCAATTTGTGACATCCTATCAAGCAACGCATCTTTATCCACCTTATCTTTTTCTTTGTTAGCCAACAACCCCGCAATAACTCCATTGAACCTTTCTTTTTCTTCATCTTTTTCCTTATCGAGCTCCGTGATAACTAAGTTCAACTTTTCAATCTACAAAATAACCAATGAATAGAATCAAGAAATCAGAATTAACGAAAACTAATAATGGGTCAAATTGGTTGCAAAGAAAACAAAATACAACTGTGAGCTACAAGTCAAATGCTAGAAGCTAATTATTTTTGTATTCTTAAATGCAAAGAGGGGTAACATTTTCATACATTATAAGGCACCAATTCTTAAATTCAGATCTTAATTTTAACAAAGTCATGGCTAGCCACTGATCTTAAGCTTGAGTTATCTAGAAGGACAGTCTTCAGATTTCAATTATAACGATTTTATGAACAAAAAAAATGAAAAATTAGGTTTAAGTTGCACTGAATTTCAGCAAATCAAAATTAAAAATTAGGTACAAGTTACAGTTATTACCTGGAGAGATAGAAACGAGTACTCATAGTTAACGTAGCCTGTCTTGGGAGATATCGAACAAGGCCGAAATAAACATTAACTGGGCATTTAATCGGACCAGAAGGCTTCATCCCCCACTAGAAGAATTCTTCAAACAAACTTCTGTTTTGGCTGAACCACAAACAATTACAAAAACCCAAGTTAATAACAAGAAATTGATTTTTAAAAAGAAAACCTTAATCAAATTTTAAATACCTCCGCCGAGCACCACCGTCGCCACCTCTGTATTCGCCAACACTTCCTCGTCGCCACCCTCACCGTTGTCGTCAAATGCACTACCACCACTGTGGACACCTACCTGCCGCTAGCTGGCTCCGCCGCCACCTCCACTCTTCGGCAAAGGTGACATTTACCATACTTTTTTTTACTTATACCGACTCATTTAAAACCAAATCAGTTTTTGTTTAAAACCACTTTTGACCCAAACCAAATCAGTACCTTTTTTTAAATGCACCTTTCGACCCGAACCAAAATTGATACTTTTTAAAGCGACCCGTTTTATCACAAACTCAAAAACCCATTCCAACCAAATCAGTACTTTTTTTCATTGCACCTTTCGACCCGAACCAAAATTGATACTTTTTTAAAGCGACCCATTTTATCACAAACTCATTTAGCTCAAAACCCATTCCACCCAAACTCATTATATAACTGAAATACTTACATGTTAGTGTGGTATGTAGCATTAAAGGCTAACACATCACCAAATGACTGATAATTTGATTTCAAAACATTATCCACCCAAAACAAAGACCGAAGCTTAGTGGCCACCATTCGGTATTCAATGGTATAATCTTGGATAGAGCTATATTAAATATGCCCTCTACATACAGGAATTAGCTATATTAAAATTATTATTAACTATAGCAGCAAACAAGTCGAATTTTTATCAAGTTATTCAAGTTCAAGTTCACTCGGAACAAACTACATCAAGCTCTCACATAGAGCTTATATCAAGCTTGCATAAGCGAGCATAGTTTTCTCTTACAATATCTACACTATCCGAGCTACTTGAAGTCTCAAATCAAGCTTGAATCTTCCTCGAGACAAGCCCAAACTTGCATCACAACGGTTCATCAAGCTATTATGTTGAGTTCAAGCGTAGTTGAGCCTTGTTGAGCTCGGTTCTAGCCATTTGAAACCCTAAACACAACTACACTATCCACTAGCAGGCGGTGTGATCAATATTCACAAATCTTATCATGCAGGAATACATATGAATGATTAAGATGACTAGGAATCAGTACCGTGTAAACCTAATAACAACATATAAACCAGAGTGTGTAATGTTATATTTACAACAGTTATCATATGAAGCAGATGTGAGTCAATGATCACCAAAGAACAGAAGCAAAAATGTGAGACTAATTTAACGAACATTTACCGAAAAACCTTAGCTTATAACATACCCTAATTCTTTGCCGCCACAATAGTCTATGCTGGTGCATCACTGATCACAAACAAGACTAGCATTAGCTCACTGCAAAGGGGAAGCTCGGGATTATGTTCAAAGTAGAAAGGAGAATTTAATATGATGAAAGTTGAAAAAAAATGTTTCATTTTACCGCGGGATAACAATGTTGTCGTTCAATTGTTGAATTGTGCGCGTTCACGACAACCTCACATGATAACTTGGCCTGTTCATCAACAAGAAGTTGTGTAACATACTTAGAAACAAATATTTGCCTGATGATGATCAACGATTAAAGATGGAGCAGAATAGTAGATATGCATGAATCAAACTAGGTAAACTTTCATCGAAAACATGAATATCCACATTCCACTATGATTTAAAAGCTAAAGCCATTCTTTAACAACAAGAACCAAAGAAATGCACAAGCTGGCATGCACGAACTGCAGATTCTTTTCATGTAGCCCAAACACGGTATTCAAAATCGGGATCATTCGAATCTATCTAGATTGCTGTGAAACAGAGCAATACATATCTAATTAAAACAATAACAAACTCGTGGATGCATTGCATATTTGCAAGCGCATAGTCCATTAGTCCAACACTTGAATAATATCCACACATCATATCCAGATCTGTCCATCCTTAATTTCACATCAATATCCAATCCCATTTCTTCTTTTGCAACAATTCCTAAGACCTCAACTCTAACGATGCAATCCAAAACTAATCACAACTTTAAAAATCAAGTTTCAACACACTTATATCCACCATTACCTAAACAAAACAACAAATAATAACATCTACAACACTAAACACTCTGAAAACATTCAAATATTCAATCACAGTCACAACCAAGCCTCAATTAATTAAATAACAATTCAAAATAAGAACAAAAACATAACCTAATAGTATAAACCCAAAATTTATTCTAAAAAACCAATAGATTTCAAATCGGGACCATAATTAACCATAATCAAAGCTAAAAACATGAATTTACCCATTGATTGAGGTCGACGTTGAACTCGTAGAAGGTGACCTGTGCAGCGGCGAATAAGATCTCCTCGATGTACGGATCCATCCTCTGGAGGACGGGTGAGATTGAGGATCTTCGTGTTCTTTTGGTCCAGATTGGGCATTAATTTTCCAGTTTGAGACATTTTGGATGATGAATTAGGGTTTCAGATCGATCGAAATCCTCTATTTAAACCCTAAACCCAGGTGGATGATGAGAGAGATGTGTGTTTGTGTGTTTTTTTGATCGGGTATCTAATTAATTGACGAAGCACGCGGATCCATTAGGAAAATAACCCGCCTATTTGAATTTTCATCTTGTCACCGATAATATGGTCACAATTAACAAATACCTTTTTATTTTTCATGGTTTTACGTATTTTTCCCACAAATTGCCATCGAAAACAAAAAGGTGGCAAAAATTGCAACCACTTTGCTACCGTATCATGATAAATACATTTATTTTCATTTCCGTGGCAAATCGGTGGCTAAATTTGCTACCATTTTTGCGGTAGCAAATTTTGGTCACAATTGCCCAATTTTCTAGTAGTGGCTGATCTATAGTCTGTTTTGTAATGTAATGTAATAGCAGTAGTTAACATAGCAGTGTTTGTATAGATCAGAGGTTAGAGTTTGTTAGGAGGTTAGATGTCACTTTCATGGTGACGTCAGCTAAGATGCTCAGTGGTTTGCAAGTGCCTATAAATAGTTCAGTACTTTGTACTGTTCAATTAGCTCTTTTGCATCATCGTCTTCTTTGCACGAATAAACAACTGAGCTCTGGCTGAGGGGGAGTTTGCATTCATTCATCAATCATTGTAATCGTTATTGAAATAAATTCAATCTTCCGATTCATTGTGAAAATATGTTTGATCAAAGTATTACTCTCGTTTGATTGTATGCAAAGTTTGTTTTCATCATAATTCCGCTGCACACTCATCCATTTTCATTTTAATTACAAACATAAAATACAATCAGAATCAAACTCAGATCCAACAGTCGGTCATCGCTCCTCGGTCACCGTCACCGGTCTTCCCCATCGAAACCCCACCTCACCACCACCCTACACTTTCAATCCACCGTAATGTTCCCCAGATCTCCTTCAGATCCTCTCCTATAAATCAACAATCCAATCGATCTCGTGTTCAATTTTTGACGACTCGTTTACGATGCAGACAATTCGATCTTGTGTTCAGTTTTTGAAGATCTCTGTTCTGAGTTTCATATTTTGTGCGTCGGTTGTGAGTGGGAATATCTCGTTGAGGTGCCAGCCGGTGTCGTTTAATCAGGCGATTGGTGCTACGACGCCGTTTTATGCTACGGTGTTTCCGTGTTTGATTATGTTTTAGGTTTAATGCAGGAAGTTAAACCGGATTATTATTGGGATATATTAAGTTGAATTAAAGAAGTTTTCTGTATTTGTTAGAGATTTGGATTTGAGTTATTGTTTGAATACTATGGCAATAGGGTTGATTAGTTTGTTAAATCGCGTCTTTAATTCTGTTTTTTGAGGTGGATGGTGGTGGTGGTGGTGGTGGTGGGTATGGTAGATGGTAGTGGTAAATGGGAGAGAGAGATGTGAGAGATATTTATAATTTTTTTTAATTTTTTAATGGTTAAGTATTTAATTTAATTACACAACTAGTCCCTGAAAAGTGAAATGACAATAATACCCTTATGTGCAAGTCATATGACCAGATTTAACAGAAAAATCTAACGGGGTTAGCGCTAAAGGACATAACGTGCAAGATTTTAAAACATTAAGAACAAGACTCGTCAGTTTGAAAGATAAAGGACACCGCCTGAAATTTATTATAAAGATAAAGGACAAAACTTGAAATTCACTCTAAATTATAAATTAAAAAAAATTATATATATAAAGTAAGAGCTTATCTTATAGGAAAAATCAGAATATTTAATTTAAGAAAAAATGTATTGGTCAACATTTAAATTAAAGATTTTAAAATAAATAATGTAACAACCCTCGGTAAAACCAATACCCTTATAAATTATTCCGACACCCTGTTATATGTTAAAATACCCTTATATATCTTATATTACATCCCGTATGTGAAAACCGAGCCCTAGTTATGTTATAATTATATAAAATAAATAAAATTCTGAAAGTGTAAGCTGAGGCGGGCCGCGAACGACCTCACCTCAAACTAACGCGGGTCGTATTAGGACCAGGGTTGACTTCGCTGACTTCTTTAGTCAAAGCGGGCCGCGTAAGGGTTAAGATAAGTTAAAGCGGGCCGCGAGAGACCTGGACATGCGATCGCACCAGAGGCCGACACGTGTCGACATCGTGGCGGACCTACTCAACGACTCAGCTAAGCTAGTCCGTTGACCAGCTTTGACGCGGGCCGCGTAAGCCCTGCATGTCTTTCACGCGGGCCGCGACAGAACCTAATTACACAAGTATAAATAGCAGGCATCAGTTTACGAATTCCGTCGCTCACATTTCATTCTCAATCTCGAAATCTCTGATATTGGAAGTAATATTTTGGGTATTATACCCCTAATTAGCGAGGTTCTGCTCCATTGTAAGTATTATAACCCCGGTTTCATAATAGTTACGCTGCCCGGTTGATTTAGGGTTCCGTAACAACTGTCGTGGTTCTGCCCGACGTAGTTGTTGGAATGCCGTCTCGGGGAGGGTATTATTAATAATTTCAAAGGGTTATGGTATTAATCAATGTACATTTGTATAAATTTTAGATTATAGCCAGGAAACCCTTACGAAAAGCCTAAGACAGCAATGTGAGTTTATCCTCTTTTTGTTAATGTTTTTGGTACTGTTTTACCAAACCTTAAATGTTTTACTATGAAATTAAGCGGTGATTGAGTCTTTGTAGTTCTTCAATTACTGCCGGTATTATGGGGTTTTGTATACAAAATTTACTACGAGTAGTAGTAAGTCTGAATGACAGTGCATTACCATTGGACGACGAGTTAGCCAATGGGTAATTTGACCATAGCCATAGATTCGGTCGAGTGGCAAATACTGAATGAGTAATTGTGTAGAAATAAACAATGTGATTGCTCTCAATACTGTTTTAATTGATAAAATGTTTCTTGATTAAACTGGGATTCACTCACCAGTATTTCCGACTGACAAATGTTTTTAAAACACGTTACAGGTAACACAATGTGAACAGCCAATTAGTGAAACGCCAGCTGGAGAGCACTGAAGGCTTGGGAAAATGTGGCTATAAAAGTTACCTAATAAACGATGTTTTAAATTCAATAAAATAGGGTTTGTCCCTATAATGTATTGTAATAAGAAACTTGGGTTTTGCCCATGTTATTATTAATATAAAAGAAGGTGGTTTTACTCTAATAAACATTTCCTAACTACGGTCCTGATGTAAATTCCGCTGCGAGACTAAACAAACTGATACCACCAAACTCTGAGCTCACGTCCGCCCGTTCCCGGGAAACAGGGATCGGGGGTTGTGACAGAAGGTGGTTTCAGAGCCTAGCCACTGGTCTGAGCCAAAGAAGTGTTCTGCTGACACTTAAATTCTAAATTTTGTGTTAGGAAATAATTACGGAAATAAGTGCATAACTGTAATTATTGGTTATGTGTTATTTGACTATCTGTTAGTTTTCAGTATGAGTGATCAAGGGCCATCAGATGTGAATCGTCAGTTAGCTGATTCACCTAGGAGTGAAGGTATATCATCACAGCCTGCCCTCTCGGGGTATGTTGCTGATCAGGAAGACGGAATATTTGCTTTTAGAGCTCAATTTGAAGAACCAT
This sequence comes from Helianthus tuberosus, assembly GCA_030545235.1. Taxonomy (NCBI): domain Eukaryota; kingdom Viridiplantae; phylum Streptophyta; class Magnoliopsida; order Asterales; family Asteraceae; genus Helianthus; species Helianthus tuberosus. The sequence continues at coordinate 169,327,903 of CM060354.1, read as the reverse complement.
TTCCTACTAAGAAACGAGGATGGTTCAGTAAAGAAGCTTTTGCTCGTAGAAAAAGAATGAGGAAATTGCAACAGCAAAGGGCTTTAGCAGCTATTAAGAAAGAGACAGATGCCCAAACTCAAGAAATACTTAATAGAAGCCTAGCAAATTTCCATATATTAGCTACGACTGCTGCTGACCCAGGTCTGGAACAATTAGTAGCCCCACAACCACAAAACCCAGAACAGCCCATGGAAATAGAAAATCAGGAAAATCAAGAAGAGATGTACAACTTTAACCCAGAAGAAATCCCTAGAGTGCCTGCACCAAACCCCATAGACCCGAATTATGATCCCTGGTGGGACGACAATAGAGATTTTGTGCAACGTTACCCTATCCAGGATTATCCACCTATACAGAACATAGAAGCTTACCCAGGTATGGACCCTTTAGATCCCTATTATCAAAATGACTATATTAGGGAAATATTAGAGGATCCTTACCAATTTCAGGAAATGTCACCCCCATATCAGGAACCCGTACCCCAGATTCCAAACCCAGTCCGAGAACCTGCACCCCCAATGAGTGCAGAAAACGTTCAAGAACTTAGGACTTTCGGGGAGGAGATCTTAGAAAGTAGTGAGAGGATGCGTCAGGTGGGAGAGCGTCTCGTATGGAAATACGATGAGCGCAATATGGATTTTTGGATAAATCCATATCCTTGAATGTTAGAATGGAGGAAGTGGTAGTAATAATAATAATAATAATAATAATAATAATAATAATAAAATAAAAAAAAATGTGTGTACGGATGCATATTACTATTTTATTTCTGTTGGTATTGTAATTTTATTTCTGTACTAGTGTGTAATAGACGCATAAGTATATGAGAAGAGTAAAGTAGCAATGATCTACGCTTTTGGTAAAACTGCGTGTCATGTGATTAATTATATTAAGATATTATTTGTGAGATTAATATTGGATAAATGTTTAAAATTCAGATGGCCGATGAAGGAATTCAAGAAAATCTGAATAACGATAACCAGAGTAACATTAACGTGGTTGATGATAATCTGAATAATGGGAACCCGAACAACAATAACAATGGGAACCAGATGGATAATAGTGCTATCCAACACATTATAGCCCAAGGAATAATAGATGCAATGCCATTTATACTTCAAACTGTTAAGGATGCTGATAATAAAAGTAGGCATAGCAGTAAACGACCACTTGAACCAGAAAACAGCGTGAACAATGGACCTGTACTTCAAATGCCTATTCCTAAAAGAAGAATAACCGTGCCTAACGGTTGTTCTTATAAAGAATTCTGGTCTTGTAAACCAATGGAATTCTCGGGCAACGAATGGGCCATTGCAACCTTACGCTGGATAGAAAAGACTGAGGCAGTCTTAAGGATAAGTAAGTGTGCTGAAGAAGATAAGATATTGTTTGCTTCTAATCTGTTTAAGAATGCAGCATTAGAATGGTGGAACACTATCCTCCAGACAAGAGGAAGTGATCAAACCTATAATATGGAATGGGAAGAATTTAAAAACAAGGTAGAAAGGAAATTCTGCCCACCCAATGAGAAAGAACAGATAGCAAACAAATTCCTAAACCTTAGGATGACTGGTGTAGATAGCAAAGGGTATACAAAGCTATTTTTCGAATATGCTAGGATAGTGCCAACTCTTGCTTCACCAGAACCAGTGTTAATTTCCCGTTATATTTGGGGATTAATTGGAGAGATTAGACATGTAGTCAAGGCAGCTAGACCACAAACCATAGAAGAAGCTGTAGAATTAGCCAATACCTTGACTGATGAGTTAATCCGTACTCGAGAAGAGGATCAAAAGAGGAACCTAACCCATAAATTAACTCAAGAATTTCGTTCTGGAAATTCTAATCGTGGGAGAAATGTAGGATCTACCTCTGCACCCTATTGTAGGTATTGCAAAAGAAAGCATTCAGGAAAATGCTCTATATATTGTAACTTTTGCAAAATGTCGGGACACAAGGAAGAAAGCTAACAGCAGGGTATGTTACAATTGCGGAGAACAAGGTCATATCAAACTGAACTGCCCAAAATTAGCTCCAGCTACAGATAACAAGAATACCAAAAATGCTAGAGCATTTGTTCTAACTGCAGATGAAGCCAGAATGATTCCAGATGTCATAGCTGGTACGTTTTTAGTTAATGATGTTTTTGCTAAAGTATTATTTGACTCTGGTGCAAACCAAAGTTTTATTAATACATCGTTTTGCAAATTTTTAAATCAGTCATTAACTAAACTACCACAAGAATGTGTAGTAGAGACAGCTAATGGAGAAACTATTAGAATTTCTGAAATCTTGCAGGGAGCAAGCATAGAAATTTTAAATCAGAAATCTATAGCAAACCTGTATCCCATGAATCTGGTAGGATTTGATGTTGTTCTAGGAATGGATTGGTTAATAGCCAATAAAGCTAGTATTTTATGTGATCAAAAGTTAATCCAAATAAATTCACCAAAAGGTAAAAAGATCACAATTAAAGGAGATAAGTTCTCTAGATCTACTAAATTCATATCTGTGATGAAAACTGCAAGTTGTATGAGAAAAGGTTCTATAGTGTATTTGATTTCCATAATCACTAACACTAAAGGAAAAGAACTACAAGATATTCCAATAGTATCTCAGTTTTCAGATGTATTTCCAGAAGAATTACCAGGACTACCTCCAGATAGAGAAGTTGAATTCAGAATTCACTTGATACCAGGAACCTCACCAATTGCCAAAGCACCTTATCGTTTGGCACCTGCAGAAATGCAAGAATTGAAGAAACAACTAGACGAATTGTTAGAAAAAGGATTTATACAACCAAGTTCATCCCCATGGGGAGCACCAATACTGTTTGTTAAAAAGAAGGACGGATCAATGCGTATGTGCATTGACTACCGTGAATTAAACAAAGTCACGATTAAGAATCGGTATCCATTACCGAGAATCGATGATTTGTTTGATCAGCTACAAGGAGCTCGATTTTTCTCTAAGATCGATTTAAGGTCAGGATATCATCAATTAAAGGTACAGGAAGAAGATATTCCTAAAACCGCATTTAGAACGAGGTATAGCCATTATGAATTTACTGTCATGCCATTTGGTTTAACCAATGCCCCAGCTGCATTTATGGACATGATGAACCGAATATGTAAGCCATATTTGGATAAATTCATAATTGTGTTTATAGATGATATTCTAATTTATTCTAAGAATAAAGAGGATCATGCAAAACATTTGCACATACTTTTAAGTTTGTTAAGAAAAGAAAAGCTTTATGCTAAGTTTTCAAAATGTGAATTTTGGTTAGAACAGGTACAATTCCTTGGACACTTAGTCAATTATGAAGGAATTCATGTAGATCCAACAAAGATTGAGGCAATTACCAAATGGAAAACCCCTGAATCACCAACTGAGGTTAGAAGTTTCTTAGGATTGGCCGGTTATTATAGAAGATTTATTAAAGATTTTTTCTAGAATAGCCATTCCCTTAACTAAGTTAACTTGTAAATCTGTTAAGTTTGAATGGGGAGTAAAACAAGAAGAAGCCTTTAGAATTCTTAAGCAAAGATTAACCCATACACCTATATTAGCATTGCCAGAAGGAACTGAAGACTTTGTAGTCTATTGTGATGCTTCTAAATTAGGTTATGGATGTGTGTTGATGCAACGACAGAAGGTTATAGCTTATGCATCTAGACAACTTAAGAATCATGAAGAAAATTATTCAACCCATGATTTAGAATTAGGAGCTATAATTTTTGCTCTTAAGATTTGGAGACATTACCTCTATGGTAGTAAGTTTACCATATTCACTGATCATAAAAGTTTAAGGTATGTTTTCGGGCAGAAAGAGTTGAATATGAGACAAAGACGCTGGATGGAATTTCTTAGTGATTATGACTGTGATATCCAGTATCATGAAGGAAAAGCAAATGTAGTGGCAGATGCTTTAAGCCGCAAGTATCATGAAAAGCCAAAAAGGGTACGTTCTCTTAAATTAAATCTACAAGTAGATTTAAATGATCAAATCAGAGAAGCACAAGAATCAGTAATCAAGGATGATTCTGAAAAATTAAAAGGTATATTAAAAGAATTAAAACAAGGAACAGATGAAATATGGAGATTTCATGAAAAGAGAATATGGATACCTAAATTAGGAAATCTACGTAATCGTATATTAGAAGAAGCCCATAAATCTAAATATACGATGCATCCAGGAAGTGATAAAATGTACCAGGATTTAAGGAAAAATTTCTGGTGGATAGGAATAAAAAAGGACATAGCAACCTATGTTTCTAAATGTTTAACTTGCTCACAAGTTAAAGCTGAACATCAGAAACCCTCAGGTTTGTTACAGCAATTAGAAATACCAGTTTGGAAATGGGAATTAATAACAATGGATTTTGTTACTAAATTACCCAAAACTAGGAAAGGAAATGATACAATTTGGGTGATTGTAGACAGATTAACTAAGTCAGCTCATTTTCTACCAATGAAAGAAACAATTAGTATGGAACAATTAGCTAAATTGTATGTAAATGAAATTGTTTCTTTACATGGCATTCCTTTATCAATTGTTTCTGATAGAGATAGTAGATTTACCTCTCGTTTTTGGTCAAGTTTCCAAAAGGCAATGGGAACCAAGTTAAAGTTAAGTACAGCTTATCACCCACAAACAGATGGACAAAGTGAAAGAACAATCCAGACAATGGAAGATATGCTTAGAGCTTGTGTAATTGATTTTGGAGGTAATTGGGATGAACACTTACCTTTAATAGAATTTTCTTATAATAATAGTTATCACACAAGTATCAACGCTGCACCATTCGAAGCACTTTATGGAAGAAAGTGTCGAACCCCAGTCTGTTGGGCAGAAATAGGGGAACAGCAATTATCTGGACCTGAGATAGTACAGGAAACAACTGACAAGATTATTCAAGTCAAGGAACGACTGAAAGCTGCACGGGATAGACAAAAGAGTTATGCTGATAACCGATGCAAGCCATTGGAATTTCAAGTAGGAGATAGAGTATTGTTGAACCTTTTAAAAGGAGTGGTAAGATTCATCAAACGAGGAAAGTTAAATCCCAGGTATGTTGGACCTTTTAAAATTATCAGAAGAATAGGATCTGTAGCCTATCAGCTACAACTACCAGAAGAAATGGTAGGAATACATGATGCGTTTCATGTATCTAATCTTAAAAAGTGTTTAGCTGATGAATCACTGATAGTGCCTCTCAAAGATATAGAGGTAAATGAACAACTCAAATTTGTAGAAAGACCTCTACAAATTGAAGATAGGAAAGTCAAGAATCTCAAACACAAAAGACTAGTTCTAGTCAAAGTGAAGTGGGATTCCAAAAGAGGACCTGAATACACTTGGGAGCTCGAGTCAGAAATGAAAAGAAAATATCCATACTTATTCCAGTAGATCTCGGGGACGAGCTCTAAACAAGGTGGGGAGAATGTAACAACCCTCGGTAAAACCAATACCCTTATAAATTATTCCGACACCCTGTTATATGTTAAAATACCCTTATATATCTTATATTACATCCCGTATGTGAAAACCGAGCCCTAGTTATGTTATAATTATATAAAATAAATAAAATTCTGAAAGTGTAAGCTGAGGCGGGCCGCGAACGACCTCACCTCAAACTAACGCGGGCCGTATTAGGACCAGGGTTGACTTCGCTGACTTCTTTAGTCAAAGCGGGCCGCGTAAGGGTTAAGATAAGTTAAAGCGGGCCGCGAGAGACCTGGACACGCGATCGCACCAGAGGCCGACACGTGTCGACATCGTGGCGGACCTACTCAACGACTCAGCTAAGCTAGTCCGTTGACCAGCTTTGACGCGGGCCGCGTAAGCCCTGCTTGTCTTTCACGCGGGCCGCGACAGAACCTAATTACACAAGTATAAATAGCAGGCATCAGTTTACGAATTCCGTCGCTCACATTTCATTCTCAATCTCGAAATCTCTGATATTGGAAGTAATATTTTGGGTATTATACCCCTAATTAGCGAGGTTCTGCTCCATTGTAAGTATTATAACCCCGGTTTCATAATAGTTACGCTGCCCGATTGATTTAGGGTTCCGTAACAACTGTCGTGGTTCTGCCCGACGTAGTTGTTGGAATGCCGTCTCGGGGAGGGTATTATTAATAATTTCAAAGGGTTATGGTATTAATCAATGTACATTTGTATAAATTTTAGATTATAGCCAGGAAACCCTTACGAAAAGCCTAAGACAGCAATGTGAGTTTATCCTCTTTTTGTTAATGTTTTTGGTACTGTTTTACCAAACCTTAAATGTTTTACTATGAAATTAAGCGGTGATTGAGTCTTTGTAGTTCTTCAATTACTGCCGGTATTATGGGGTTTTGTATACAAAATTTACTACGAGTAGTAGTAAGTCTGAATGACAGTGCATTACCATTGGACGACGAGTTAGCCAATGGGTAATTTGACCATAGCCATAGATCCGGTCGAGTGGCAAATACTGAATGAGTAATTGTGTAGAAATAAACAATGTGATTGCTCTCAATACTGTTTTAATTGATAAAATGTTTCTTGATTAAACTGGGATTCACTCACCAGTATTTCCGACTGACAAATGTTTTTAAAACACGTTACAGGTAACACAATGTGAACAGCCAATTAGTGAAAAGCCAGCTGGAGAGCACTGAAGGCTTGGGAAAATGTGGCTATAAAAGTTACCTAATAAACGATGTTTTAAATTCAATAAAATAGGGTTTGTCCCTATAATGTATTGTAATAAGAAACTTGGGTTTTGCCCATGTTATTATTAATATAAAAGAAGATGGTTTTACTCTGATAAACATTTCCTAACTACGGTCCTGATGTAAATTCCGCTGCGAGACTAAACAAACTGATACCACCAAACTCTGAGCTCACGTCCGCCCGTTCCCGGGAAACAGGGATCGGGGGTTGTGACAAATAAGGTTTATTAACCCGATTTAGAAAATGATAAAAAAAATCAATTTTGATTAAAAACATTTTTTTAAAGATTATACATTGTTGACACACGATTTTTTTAAAATTAATTATTATAGACATGATCAATACTATAAAAACTACTATATCATATTTTTTACTAAAATATTTAGAACATTTACATTAAAGCAAAGCATGTATTCTATATTATATAGAGAAAAGAATAGAGAAAACAACAAAAACACCATCATATTAGAATATCCATAATAGAGAAAAATCTATTGAAAGTAAAGTACACATATATTTAGAGCTTCATATTTAACCCTTTATATTTTTATTGTAAGTGTGTAGCAAAGAAAAAAAATAAGTGTTTCTTAGTAAGAAATAAATAGAGATAGAGAGTCAGATGTGATATGTTTTTTCCAAAATTAACAAATTCAGAGAAAAAGGTGTTTTATATAGATGGAGAAGAAAGCTCCGGAATAAGCATTTACTATGTTTTATATAGCATTAATGTTTTCAATATGTTTTTTGAGTTAAATGTCCGGATAGTCCTTGTGGTTTGGCCTTTTTCACCTTTAGTCCCTAACTTTCTAAAATTACAGCTATAGTTCCAAACTTTTCAATTTTCGTTCCCGAATAGTCCCTAAGCCTAACATCAGTTAATTTTGGTGTTAAGTGGCTGTGAAATTACAAAAACACCCTTACCAATAAAAATAAAAAACAATAAATCAATTATACTATTAAATAAAGTGGGGCCCACCTTTTTCCTACCCTACCCCTACCCCCACCCCCGCCCTGTCACGGCCCCCGACCCGTAACCCAGTTCGGGCGCCGCGAGACAGATAACTGTGGTACCGGTGTTTATTAATTTGCAGCAGAATTTTATCAGGACCGGGTGTCAGGAAAAATAATATCAGAGTTTCAAAACACCGAATTATTTTATTTCATAACTGTGGGGTAAACCCCTTATTTACATGAAAGGAATTTCAGTGGGGAAATCCTTTAATTACAGAAAACACGTTTTTTTTTTCAAATTTACTGAGCCACTTATTTAAGCTGAAGTACTTCACGGCACTTTTCTTTTCTTCATAGTAAATCACTTGAAACGTGTTTAAAAAAGATTTGGCCAGCGAAAAATACTGGCAAGTGCATTCAATTTATACAAAAGACACATTGTTATAATATACAGTATTAAGAGCTATTACAATGTTTATATCAATCAATTACCACAAATCGGTATTTGTCACTCGACCGGATCTGTGACTATGGTCATATCACACATTGGCTAACCTGTTGTCCAATGGTGAAGCTTATCAAGTAGTGTATACAAAACCTCATATATCGGCAGTAATTGTAGATTACAAAGACTTAATCACTGTAATTACAAATTTGAAAACAAGTAGGGTTTTGAAAACAATTTGATAAAAAGAGAATGACTCACATTGCAGATTTAGGCTGGTAGAGCTCGCCTACTGGTTTATAGCTAGTGAAACTAATTAAATATACAACGCAAACGAATTAGGTTATTAACTTAATACAACATTTACGATAATCACGTGATCGAATCTCTCACGACGAATGACAAAGTATAGCCGAGTACCAGCAGCACTTAAACATCCATCGGATCAGTTTTAATCGATCGGATATAGTACTGTAGCAGTGATCGAGTTATTACCCTGATATCGCAGTAGAATTTCGAGACTTTTGATTGTATTTTTGAAAGAAACAGAGCAATTATCAACGTATGAAATGAATTTTATCATCGTAACATGCAAACTGTTTAAGTGCTAGGCCGTAGGCATTATAGCCAATTTTTTGTCTCCCTGGCGTATCGCGCCAGCCCCACCTTGTCCTTTCGAGTGGCGCGATGGCGACACTTTTAGGCTAGGGTAGCCTTGTGTCGTTTATAGCCTGGAAATGTGTCAAACATAATTTACACACGTTCCAAATTCGTTTTTTGAGTCACGGAACAATTAGGGGAAACCCCCCCCCCCCCCCGAGTTTTAGGAGGGGCCCTGTTGCTGGTTTCGTCCATTTTTCCGTTTCGGGCCGCACCGTACTAGTTGGGGGTTCCAATTAGGGTTCCTTAGTGTGCATTTTAGAAATAGGTAATTGAAATTTTTTGAGGTTGTTACATCCTCCCCACCTTATTTAAAATCTCGTCCTCGAGATTTACTGGAACAAGTAAGGATACTTTCATTTCATCTCTGATTCAAGTTCCCATGTATATTCTGGTCCTCTTTTCAAATCCCATTTTATTTTGACCAGGATTAATCTCTTGTGTTTGAGATTCTTGACCTTTCTGTCTTCTATTTGCAGAGGTTTTTCAACAAACTTTAACTTTTCATTTACCTCTATGTCCTGAAGAGGTACTACCAGTGATTTATCAGCTAAGCACTTCTTAAGATTACATACATGAGATACATCATGTACACCCGTTAATTCCTCTGGTAGTTGCAACTGATAAGTGACTGGTCCTATCCGTTGGATAACTTTAAAAGGTTCGGCATACCTTGGACTTAACTTTCCTTTCTTACCGAATCGGATTATTCTTTTCCAAGGAGAAACTTTTAATAGCACATTGTCTCCAACTTTAAATTCTAACGGCTTACGTCGATGGTCGGCATAACTCTTTTGGCGATCTCTTACCGTTTTTAACCTCTCCTTGATTTGAGTTATCTTGTGAGTGGTTTCTGGCACAATTTCGGGACCGGATAATTGGCTTTCTCCTATTTCTGCCCAACATAGTGGAGTTTGGCACTTTCGTCCATAAAGTGCTTCAAATGGGGCAACATTAATGCTTGTATGGTAACTATTGTTATAGGAGAATTCTATTAGTGGTAAATAGTCGTCCCAAATTCCACCGAAATCTATAACACATGCCCTCAGCATGTCTTCTAAGGTTTGAATTGTCCTTTCACTTTGTCCGTGTGTCTGGGGGTGGTATGTTGTACTTAAGTTTAATCATGTCACCATTCTTTGTTGGAAACTTTTCCAAAAATGTGAAGTGAAACGACTATCTCTATCAGATACAATGGAGAGTGGAACTCAATGTAACGATACTACTTCATCCACATATAACTTAGCTAGTCGTTCCATGCTAAAGGATTCCTTCATTGGTAGGAAATGAGCTGATTTGGTTAATCGATTCACAATCACCCATATTACATTGTTACCTTTTCTGGTTTTGGGTAGCTTAGTAACAAAATCCATTGTTATTAATTCCCATATCCATACAGGCATTTCTAACTGTTGAAGTAACCCTGAATGTTTCTGATGTTCTGCTTTAACTTGTGAACAAGTTAAACACTTAGAAACGTAACTAACTATGTCCTTTTTTCATTTCTATCCACCAAAAATTATTCCTAAAATCATGATACATCTTGTTGCTACCAGGATGCATCGTGTACCTAGATCTATGGGCTTCCTCTAATATTCTATCTCGTAGATTTCCTTGTATAGGTACTCAAATTCTTTTCTTATGGAATCTCCAAATTCCATCAGTTCCTTGTTCTAATTCTAATTCCTTTATCATCCCTTTCACTCCTTCAACATCATCCTTGATTGCTGTTTCTTGGATATTTTTCAGTTGTTCCATTAATTCTATTTGCAGATTTAATCTAAGAGAACGTACTCATCTTCGCTTCTCATGATACTTACGACTTAAGGAATCGGCTACTACATTTGTTTTTCCCTCGTGATAATGAATATTACAGTCGTAATCACTTAAGATTTCAATCCATCTTCTTTGCCTCATGTTCAATTCTTTTTGCCTAAAAATATATCTTAAACTCTTATGATCTGTAAAGATGGTAAACTTACTACCATACAGATAATGTCTCCAAATCTTAAGGGCAAAAATTATTGTTCCTAATTCTAAGTCATGAGTTGTGTAATTTTCCTCGTGCTTCTTTAATTGCCTTGATGCATAAGCAATCACTTTCTTACGTTGCATCAATACGCGTCCTAATCCTAGCTTAGAAACGTCATAGTAAACTACAAAATCTTCTGTTCCTTCTAGTAATGCAAGAATTAGTGCATTTGTTAATCTTTGCTTCAAAATGTTGAAGGCTTCTTCCTGCTTAGGTCCCCATTCAAACTTAACCGCCTTATATGTTAACTTGGTTAGTGGAATGGCTATCTTAGAGAAGTCTTGGATAAAACGTCGATAGTATCCAGCTAATCCTAGAAAACTTCTAACTTCTGTAGCTGATCTTGGGACTTTCCAATTTGTGATAGCTTTTATCTTCGAAGGATCTACATGAATTCTTTCATGATTGACCCATGTGTCCTAGGAATTGCAATTCTTGTAACCAAAATTCACACTTAGAAAATTTAGCATAAAACTTTTCTTTTTTTTAAGAGGGTTAAAAGTTCATGCAAGTGTTTTACAGTGTTCATCCTTGCTTTTGGAATAAATAAGTATATCGTCAATAAAGACAATTACAAATTTATCCAGATACGGTTTACATATCCTATTCATCATGTCCATAAATGCCGCAGGGGCATTTGTTAACCCGAATGGCATGACTGTAAACTCGTAGTGACCATACCTAGTTCTGAAAGCAGTTTTAGGAATGTCCTATTCCTATACTCTCAGTTGATGGTATCCGGAGCGCAAATCAATCTTAGAAAAATACCTAGCTCCCTGAAGTTGATCAAAGAGATCATCAATCCTAGGTAATGGGTATCGATTCTTAATAGTAACCTTATTTAACTCTCTATAATCGATACACATTGGCATTGATCCATCCTTCTTTTTCATAAACAACACAGGTGCTCCCCAAGGGGATGAACTTGATTGTATGAATCATTTTTCTAGCAATTCATGTAATTGCTTCTTCAGTTCTAACATCTCGGTTGGTGCTAAACGGTATGGTGCTTTAGCAATTAGGGAGGTTCCAGGTATTAGATGAATTCTGAATTCTACTTCTCTATCTGGTGGTAATCCAAGTAGATCTTCTGGGAACACATCTGGGTATTTTGATACTACCGAAATTTCATTAAGTTCCTTGCCCTTAGTGTTAATGATTACTGAAATCATTTACACTGTGCCTTGCTTCCGTACGTAATTAGCAGCTTTCATCACTGAGATGAACTTCATTGGCTTGCTTGGTTTATCTCATGTGCTCATGATCACCTCTCCTGTTGGCGCACGAATTTCCACAGAATTCTGGTCGCATAGGATTCACGCATGGTTGGCTACTAACAAATCCATTCCTAACACTACGTCGAATCCTGCTAGATTCATAGGTAGAAGGTTTGCAGAGAACTTATGTCCTAATAGTTCTATTTTTCCTTCTTGAAGTACTTCGAGAATCTCGATAGGGTTTCCTTCGGCCGTTTCTACCATACAAGCTTGACTAAGCTTAGTTAAAGGTTGATTAAGAGCTTGACAGAATGCAGTATTTTATGAGTCACGGAACAATTAGGGGATCCCCCCTAATTTTAGGGGGCCCTGTTGCTGGTTTCGTCCGTTTTTCGGTTTCGGGCCGCACCATACTAGTTGGGGGGTTCCAAATAGGGTTCCTTAATGTGCATTTTAGGAATAGGTAATTGAAATTTTGTGAGATTGTTACACACCCCCACCCCCATTCCCCTTTTCTTCTTTTTCCCTTGTCTGCAACAGAACTTCACACAATTCCACAACCACCACACCATAAATACTTCCACACCACCATATAATCATCATTCTACCACCATAACACCTCCACATCACCACCACCATAACACCCCCGCCCCCATTGCCGAAAAAACAAACCTTGTTCGGAATCAAAGTTGAAGGTTCTATGGGGGTGAATTCCGACAACATTCTGTTCGAAATCAAAGTTGCAGGTTCGAAATAGAGAACAAATAAACGGTGGTTGCAGGTTTGAGATCAAAGTGGCTGGTTCGCAATCAAAGTTGCAGGTTCAAAATCAAACGGTGGTTGTCGGATCATGTTTGGTTTTTGTCGGAGTTAAAGTTGGGGGTCGATGGTGGAGGGTGGATAAGGCCAAAGGAGGTGGTGGCCGGAGTTTTTGGTGGTGGGTTCGAAATCAAACGCTCCTTGACGGAGACGAAGGTGGTGGGCGATCGGAATTTTTACGATGAAAATGATCATCAGAGAAGAAAGAAGGGGAAGTGGGTGGGTTGGTCAGGAAAAAGAAGAGGTGGGTGGGTGGTGGGTACCACATCATTTTTAAGCATTATTTATATTTCTTTTAACTTTTTAATTATTAATTTAACAAGTAAGGTTATTTAGGTCATTTCACTTCCACTTAACACCAAAAACTAACTGATGTTAGGCTTAGGGACTATCCGGGAGCGAAAATTGAAAAGTTGGGAACTATAGCTACAATTTTAGAAGGTTATGGACTAAAGGTGAAAAAAGGTCAAACCACAAAGACTATCCGGGCATTTAACTCATGTTTTTTTTTTTTGAAAAATATAAAGAAAATTAACAAAATTTAGAGAAAAGTGTGTTCTTATATAGATGGAAATGAAGGGAAAAATAATAAAATAAATGTTTGTGAGTAAGAAATAGATAGAGATAGAGAGTCGGACATCTTTTAAAAATTTAACAAAATTTAGTAAAAAATATGTTTTTATATAAATAGAGATGAAGGCTCCAGTTAATGCAGTGGTTGGAGCAGAGTGCAAATGCAAGGGACCTAGACCATATAGTTTGCAGGATTCTTATCGCAGTCTCTACGTACTTTATTTGACAAGAGAGGAACAATAGATTATTCTCTCAAATCCAAAGGAGTGCAGATATGCTTTCTCAAGTTATCATTAACACGGTGCGGCTTAGACTTATGGGTTTCAAGATTGGTAGAGATCCGAAGCAAAGGAGAATTTTGGATAGATGGCAGATCTCCTTGAAGAACATGGATATTGATCCGGGCTAGGGCGGATACATTTGTTATTTTTTCTTTTGTGTCAGGGCTGTGTTTGTTTGATTGTCAAATGTTGTTTTGACTGGTGCGTGGTGTCGGGTTTTGTTTTTTGGTCTAATTTCCTAGTCTTGGTATGCCAAGTCTAGTAGTGTGTGTCGATGTCATGGCACACCCTGTTTTATTTGTTGGTTGATATATAAAATTTACCGTGGTAACCCTTTACCCAAAAAAAAAGATGAAGGCTTGAGTATCAACATTTACTATGTTTTATATACCATTTTGTTTTCAATATTTAATATTTCTTCATGTCAAATAGCTAACGAATTTTATATATTTTTTGGCAATTCAGATTTAGCTTTGTGACACCATCGACTTATATCATAAGTTATATGTCATCATTTGAGGTCATCCCTGATATCATAGAGAGAAGTGAAATATTTTGTTTAATAGAAACGTGTCGTATCGTTTAAAAACTAGACATATAACATTATAAAATTATCACACTCGAAAATTACAATATATAAATCTAGTTCTTCAAATAGTAAATTTTAAAAAATATCCTCTCTTATTTTTATCAGGTTTATGGTTACGCTGATGACACTATAATACTATACTGATCCGTCGGTTATTCAAATCTAGCATTAAAAAAAACCCTATCTTATATTATTTAAGATACACACGCTTGCTTTTCCCAAACACAAAAGCAAAAACAATATATTCTGTTTTATCTATTATTTTTCTATACTTATATAGAAGTTTTGGTCGATAACAAAAATAGCCTTTTTCAAATATAGAAATACGTCCAAACTCAATTGATACTATGATCTCTTTTCTTTAACCATCTCTTTCTAACACTTTTTCTCCCATTTTATTTAATCACTCTTGGGTTTTCTTTCTCAAAACAGATGTGACGAATTACTTTAAGACTACAAGGTATGCAATGGTTTGAATATGCATTATGCGACACGTGAACCATGTGTCAGAACTTGGCATGATGCTAAAACAGGCGGTGTGACCCGAAACGTGGAGATGTGGCGTTTATCAACACATGACACCCAACTTTTGTATTATTTTATAATTAAAATTATATGAAATGTTTTAAAATGTTATAAAAACATTACTACTAACATTAAAATTTATAAAACGTTACATAAAATTTAAAGACATTACATAAAATTAAACATTACCTAATATTTTAAAATTAAAAACACATACCTTAGATAAAAAAAAAATCTAATGAGAAAGCTGAGACGAGCTTGAAGTCACGGTTGTGCTTGTGCCTAAAGTTGATGAGAGTCACTTGAATGATGTCGTCCTCCCCGAGGTCACTACGCTCGTGCTCCACGGCGGTGTGGATCGTCTCGAACCTTTCGCAATCCAGACAGATTACTCTAAAACGAAACGAAAGGGCGTCAACGGTTCGGGTGGTCTCACCCCTATGGACGCAAAAGTGGTGTCGGATTATCCTCCGAAAAGCACCGCTCGTGCGCCTACCCGGCGTGTGGTGGCTCAAAGCTTTGACCCACGACTCCCAAAGTGGAATATCCTCTTCTTCGGTCCACGTAATAGTTGCCATCCTTGGTTTTTATTAGGAAAAATTACAAGTTTTGTCCTTTACCTTGATACCATATTTCAGACGGTGTCCTTTTCAACGAATTTTGACAGGTTTTGCCCTTTATAGGGAATTTTGTTCCACGTTTTGTCCTTTGACCCTAACTTAGTTAGATTTTTTGGTTAAATCTGGTCACGTGCAAGTCACATGAGGATAGTTTAGTCTTTATACATATAAAGGACATTTTTTTGTAAATATTCATTTATGTATAAATATATACATGTATGTATGTATAAAGGCCCCACCCTCAACCTTTTCTTCATTCTAACACCACCACCTGCAACCACCATGCTATTCTTGAACAGTTGAACATACCCTTGAAGAATCGTGTTCCACATACCCAGAAAGCATAGCATTCCAAGCTTCTCGCTTCATCCCTTCGTCGTTCATCACATACCTAGAAAGCATAGCATTCCAACACACCACATTCATATCAATCATAGCATCAAGCAAAGCTCTGGACTCATCCAATCTCCCACACCTAGCATACCCATCCAACATTGCAGTCCAAGAAACAACGTTTCTGTTTGCCATTTCATCGAACACCTTGCGGGCATCAAAAACCTTCCCATTTTTAACAAACCCAGATATCATACAGTTCCATGTCGCAATATTCTTAACTGGCATTTCATGGAACACAAGGAGTGCAGCTTTAATGTCACCATTTCTAAAGCACCTAGTGATTTTTGTGTTACAAACGAAGATGAAAGCGCGTGTTTTTGACATGATTGACTGGAATAATCATGTAAAATAGATCTTGTGTATCAGAAAATTGATCATTGATTCAAGTTGCAACTTTTTTTTTTTGTTTTTGTTTGAAGGAAACTAAATCAAGAATATTGTTTTGATCACAAAAATTACAAAATCTGGGGAGTGTGGTGCTGGGGTAGGATCAAATACAAAACAATCTTAACCTACAAAGTGTAGGAAACCGGGTCAAACGAACTCCGATTAACCTCATTCCAGCGGCGTTAGAACCGGCTCGTCGAATCCTATTCAAATATATATAGGGTTTAGCTTTTAGGGTTTAGAGTTTAACTTTTAGGGTTTAGCTTTAGATTTTAGCTTAAGGGTTTAGTTTTAGGGTTTGGCATTAGTATTTAGGGTTTAGCTTTAGAGTTTAGCATTTAGGGTTTAGCCTTAGGGTTTAGCATTTAGGGTTTAGATTTTAGGGTTTATAATTTAGATTTTAGGGGTTAGCGTAGAGTTTAGCATAGGATTTAGCCTTAGTGTTTTGCTTTAGGGTTTAGCTTTAGGGTTTTTTTAGGGTTTAGGGTTTAGGTTTAAGGGGTTAGGGTTTCTGGTTAGGTTTCGACGAGCCGGTTCCAACGCCGCTGGAATGAGCTCAATCGGAGTTCGTTTGACCCGATTTCCTACATTTCCTAAGTTAAGAACTATTTGTACCGGATCTTTACCCGTGTGGTGCTTTTCGTGGGGGAGTGTGTTGCTTTGCAGCCCCAACTCAAGTGAGGGGTTGTTGATTTTGCGATACTCAGATTCAAATCAGACTGCAGTTGTGGTGGGTTTTGGTGGAGGCGTTGGCTGATTTGTGGTGGGTTGATGGTGGTGGTGGTGGTGGTGGGGCTTGGTTGAAGCTGACTGTGTGTCAGAGAGAGGGTGGTAGAGACAGAAAGTTGTAGGGAGAGACAGTGGTAGAGAGAGAGAGAAACTGGTTTTATTTTTATAAATGTTTTGTTTTATTTTTTATATAATATTAAATAAAGGAGTAAAAAGACTAAAATACCCTTGGGTTATTAGATTTAATAAAAATATTTAACTGGGTTAGGATCAAAGGACAAAATGTGAAACAAAATTCTTTATAAAGGGGAAAACCTGTCAAAATTCGTTGAAAAGGATACCGCCTGAAATATGGTATCACGATAAAAGACAAAACTTCTAATTTTTTTTTTTTACTAAAGTTTGAAATGGCTGAGAGTTTGTATAATTTTGGGTGAAGTTGTAGAGTTTGTAAAAAAAGAAGTGGGTTCAATATATATGGTAAAATTGGATTTTAAAAAAAGTAAAGGTTTTAAATTTTTAAAAATTTACCCGTTGGGATTAAACGGCTATCAGCCACGTCGAATCACCACGTGCCACGTCGTTTCACAAAACATCTCTATGCTGGTGGAGATTCCCCCGCCTCTTGAACAACGCCGTCCTAAACGTCGTGGACAGACCTGTATACATAGTGTTGAAAAGCAACAACGCCACTTTAAAACATGCACTCCGTTTCATCTAAGGGTCATCATCATCATCATCATCATCATACTCAGTATATCCCACCAATAGCAAAGCTAAGGTAGGGTCTGAGGAGGGTGAGATGTAGACAGCCTTACCTCTACCCCGTAGGAATAGAGAGGCTGCTTCCAATGAGACCTTTCATCTAAGGGTGAGAGTGTGAAAGTGGAATGGAGCTCAACGTGGTTGAGGGGGCAGCGTAGCAGCTGGAACACTAGTACACCACCCTCACATGTACATGAGGTAGATTCTTCTCGTTTTAGATTTTAGTTTCATGGTTGTAACATTTTACATTTTATTTCATGTTTTTACTGTCTAATAAGGTAATAAGCCAGTGCAAAGAGTGGTGCACTAGTACAAAACCATTTTTTTGGTGGTGTCTAATTCAATTTTTGGTGGTGTTTTAGAATATAAAGTACCAAATAACAAGATTACCAAACTAATAAATAAACACACCACCAAAAAAATAGATTACAAAACACCACCATTAAATTGATTTTTTGAGGGTGAAGTTGTTAATAGCACCATTAAATTGATATTTTGAGGGTGAAGTTGTTAATAGCACCAACAATGTGAACTAATCAAAACATTTTGTTAGGCATCACATGGATCATAATCCTACGGTTTTCAAATACTCTCATCCTATTCAATCAATGGATCAAATTAAGCCTCCAAAAACACAACATTTATACCCACATATATAGAAACACAATCTTAAAATCAAAATCTTTTTTAGAGAGAAAAATGTTAAGGAGGAGCAAAGCATTACCGGAAAGTTTTCTGCAATGGCTTCCACAATATCAAGAAACCAGCGATATGGTGTAAAGCGTATTAATGGCCTTATCTACGAAGAGACACAAGATTTTTGAATATCTTTCTTGATGATTTTATGCGTGATGCCATCAAATACACCGAAGATACTCGCCGGAAAACTATTACGGCGATGGATGTCATTATGCTTTGAAGTGACAAGGATGTACTATTATACACTATGTTGATTTGGTTTAATTGTATGTGTTTAAATTGTTATTTTTGAAAATGGTTTTATAGAAATCATGTTTGTATCTAATTCTTTGTAGCTTTCCATGAAGATGTAATTTATTTTATTATGCTTGTAGATTTTATACATTTTTTGTTTGTATATTTTTTTGTTTTATTTGCCTTTGTATTAGATATTGGATGTTTTATAAATAAAATAAAACTAGAAAACATTATATTTTTATTAAAACAAAAAAAATAATGTATATTTTTACGGAGCAGCCTAATAATTGATATTGATTTTTTGGTTGTGTGTTTAGAGATTTAATGGTGGACTAGTTTGGTTTATATCATTGATTTTTTGGTGGTATTTAGAGATTTAATGGTGGACTGATTTGGTTTCTATTATTGATTTTTTAGTGGCATGTTTAGAGATTTAATGGTGCTCTTATTGAGTAGCACCAACAAATCCCATTATTTGGTGATATATTTATTGGTGCTCTTTTAAAAAGTTGTCAAAAAGGCATAAATTGTAGCACCAATAAATTGTAGCACCAAAAAACTGCTTTTGTACTAGTGGTGAAGTCTGACCAAAAGTTTCGAGTGGACGGAAAGTCATGGGACCCAATTTATATATTGTATAAATATTTAGACAAAATAATTGGGGGGACAATCCTATATAATTTTAAAATTTTCGGACGAAAAATAGAAAATTTTATACTTTTAACCGAAACATTTGGGGAACGGGTGCACCCCACTTTATACTAAGCTACGCCTCTGAGTGCGAATGCGAAGAAACTACATATAAATTTCAAACTAACAATAAAAAACAAACAAAAAGTAAATAAATATTAAACAAAAAGCATCTAGAACAAGACAAGTGCATGGGACTATTAGATATTGCCACAATCATTTAGTTAGACGAAACGTCCTTAAACGAGATCCACGAGTTTTCATCATTGTACTAACATGTTGAATAACATTTTTAATACATTATGACGTTTGATCACCGAAAGAGATAGAAAGAGATAGAAAGATTTTAATACATTAAATTAAGGTAAAAAGTATTATTTAATATCATATTTAATGAAAAGAAAAACTTATGACGTTTGCATGTAAAACGTAAGCTGAAATTTGCTTTATGACTCTATAAATATTAAAGATTATGCAACTAAGGGTGCGTGGAGCGGGATGCGGCAAACGTCGGCAAACCTCTTTGCCGAGCGGCAAACACCGCCGCCGAGGTTTTGCCGACGCGGTGAAGCATGTGGTGCGGGGATGGCTTGCCGATGCGGGGAAGGTGATTGAGAGAGAGAGAGAGAGAGGGGGGGGGGGGGGTATTGTGGGTGGGGTTCATTCCTATCTCAACCAATCACAACTTTTTCTTTTTTTTTAAATAATTTACCACTTCACCAAGTGTCTAAACCATTGCCAACACTTTTCACCAAAGTTTAAACACTTTTGACTCATTGACATGACGCGCTCTGATTGGTCGGTTTTTTTGTTTGTCACTCCAAAGTGTTTAACCACTCCTAACACCCTAACTATAAATTCTTTATTTTGTTAGGGTGTTCGGAGCGGCTCGGTTAACCACTCGGCAAACCCATTTTACCGAAGTGGCAAATCAATGCCAACCCTTTGCCGCATGAAGTGTTTCACGAAATGGGTCTTCAATCGGTGAGGCATAACCGATGCGGGGAAGGGAGGAAGGAGAGAGAGAGGGGGGTGCGGGGTGGGGTCCATTCTAATCTCAATCAATCACATTTTTTTCCTTTTTTTTATTTAAAAAGTTTACCACTTCACCAAATGTCTAAACCATTGCCAACACTTTTCACCAAAGTTTAAACACCTTTCACTGATTGACATGACGCACTCTGATTGGTTGATTTTTTAGTTTGTCACTCTCAAGTGTTTAGCCACTCCTAACACCCTTAGTAAATTACGTATTAGTTATCGTTAAGCTTAAAGATCAGTTGATAACATATAATATAACCAACTTCAAATATTTTGGATGAATTAGAATTATTAGGCACCTGATAAGAGAGTTTCAAGACTTTAAGTCTTAACAAACAAATTTGATTTGATTTTCCATCACATTCAGACCATGCTTCTGTTGGTCCATGTGGTATTTTTTTTAATCATTCACATTTCCCATGGATATACTTACGGTACGCACAACCAATGGACTGTAGCGACCTATGGTTCAACCAATAACGTTTTTATAGTTTTATTCATAGAAGGTTGATTTGGCAAATGGGGGAACAACATATGAAATATGAAAAAAAAAAATATAAATTATAACTTAAAGAAGATTGATATTGAAGTTAAATAAAACATGTTTATATGTAGGGGTGAGCAGAAAACCGAAATAACCGAAACGTAACCGAAATAGCCGACTAAACCGAACCGAAAAAAACCAAACCGAAACAAAAACTGACGGGTTTGTTTTCGGATTTTTAATAACCGAAAATTTCAGTTCGATTTTTGGATAACCATTTTAAATAACCAAAAAAACCGAACCGAACCGATAGGTTACAATACATATATATTTTTATGTTTAAGTTTAAGTTGTTTAAGTGTTAACGCCATGCTAATAGATATTATTAATTTTATTCTTGAATGTTATGTCTTTATAATAAAAACATTATATGTTTATTTATAATTAAAATGATTTATTTATTACCTGCAAGAAATAACAAATATTAATATAAAAATTAAATGATCTTCAAATTATTATAAAAAATGTCTTAATAAAAACTTTGGAGAAACAATAAAATAGATTAGAAGGTTAGATTTATGTAAGCAATATTAATTAAAGAGGTAACTATTATATCTTAAATGTAAATATATAAGAACGATTCTTATATTTTAAATTATACTTTTTTATTTTTTTGAATCTTATATAATTTTGTTAAAAAAAACGAAATAACCGAAAAAACGAACGGAACCGACATAAAAACCAAAAAAACCGAAACCGAATAGTTTTAAAAAACCAAAAACCGACATTTTGGTTTTGTCCAAAAACCAAACCAAACCAAACCGTGTCATGTACAGAGTAGTGGAAAAAAAAGAAGTGCATTATATATTTATATCCATAGAATAGTGAATACATACACTTTTGGAAACCAAATTGAATGGATCTAGCAATTTGCATATTACTACATCCTAATATAGAAATTTAAATATTGATTGAATAGATTGAAAACAGTTGAAGAAGTTGAACGTGGGTGATGGATTTAGAGTTTCAAGGATTATGAACAGGATTTGGGGATATAGGATTTGGTGATTTGGAGTTGGATGTAGCGATTGTTGAAACAAAACCATTAAATTAAAGATTTTCCGGTCAAAAAGCGAAAAACCGAGGCGGCAAGAATATTCCGGGAAAATATAAAAATAAACACCCATTCAGTTCAGCTTTTTCGTTGTTCCGCAAAGTTAAAGCGATCTGAAAAACCAACAACAAATCAGACCAAAACGATGAGTAAACAACATCGAAGATCGTCAAATCGCTAATATCCATACATAAAAATCCAAACTTTAAAAACAATTTCATAACAATAAGCAAAAACGACGACTAAATAACACCAAAGATGCCAATGAGCTAGCGGTGGAGTGGTTGGAGAAAGACTTGGTGTTCATTGTGACCCAGGTTCGACTCCCACTCTCCCCATTATTTTATGCGGCATCTAGGTGAAAGGCGAATACGGATGGCGCCGGTTCGTCTTGGATGAGAGGCGAGGTTTTACCGATTATTCCACTGTCGTGCCTACGGGCGGGTTGAGGTCGGATTTCCGCGCATCTAGGTGAGCCAAGGGGCTAACGGCGGTCGAGTAGTCGACCTTGGTCACAGCGCTCGATGTCACGGCGGTTAACATATCGTTCCTTACTGTTCAAAAAAAATAACACCAAAGATCGTGAAATCGCTAATACCCATAAAAAATCTTAACTTTAACAACAATTTCATAAGAATAAGCAAGAACTATTGACTAAAATCAATATACCCAAGTCAAAGAATATATTAAAATTAGAAAAGACTATAAATGATTAGTCAAGAAATGATGTGACATAGAATCGAACCGACGTCCTTTGTGTAATTAAAAGGCGCGGCAACCGGCCAATCAGACATGACTTTGCGATATGTTTATGAGGAGACGCGTCTAGTTGCTTTTTGTAGTATTATATAATTCTTAAAAAAATTTAAGATAAAATACGTATCAAGGGTGGGATGTGAATGCTCTAATATCATTTGTGCCCTTAATTGTTTTTATCTTGTCTCGGGTATTAAGATAAGTTAATAGAAATCTAATATTTTTGGAGTTGGGGTCAAGGAAATGAACATATGGATGATATCTAGTTCTCTAGATGTCGTTCGGGTGCTTTTCCTTTCGTTTCCTTGGGATGCATGTTGGAGAAAAAATGGCTTATCTAAAGGGATGAAATTCCATTATACAAAAGTTCAAGGCTAAGTTGTCAAATTGGAAGGCTAACTTGTTATCAGTAAGAAGAAGGACGATATTAATTATTTATGTTTTTGCTTCGTTATCTACTTACTATCTCTATTTATTTAGGCTTCCTAAGAATGTCAACACATGGCTTGAAGGGTTAAAACCTAAGTTTTTTTTGGAGGCACCAATAGTAAAATGAAAATGGCATGGGCGAAACTGGGTTTAGCTTTATCGGATAAATCTAAATGTGGTTTGAATTCGGTAGTCTTTACCGTTTAAATTTGGCTTTACTCCTTGATGAGAGATGGATATTTTATAAACGTCATAATATTATATGGTTGAAGGTCATTGATTTCATCTATAGCAATAGTTTTAACGTTTTTTTTTATAAACAAACGGTTGTTAAAGGAAATGGAGTTTGGAGTCATATTGTCAAGATCATTCATTTCCTAAATGATAACAACTTGGTTCCTATCTCGTGTGTGGCCGGTTCTTTGGGATTAAATCCCTTTTTAAAAAAAAAAATTATCTCGGCTTTGAAAAAAAAATGTGAGTTGTGGGATTCTACTCACTTTTGGCTTCATTGTTACCAAGATCCTTTTTGCTTGAAAATAATAAAGAATGCTTAATTAGTGACCAGAGGCAAGATCAGAGGTGAATGTGCGGTTGCGACGTCAACTAAAAGATGGCATCGAGTCGAAACACTTTGAAACTCTCCGGGGTATGGCCGAGCAACATAAATAGTCCAACAAAAATGATTCTTGGAGACGGGAGTTCGAAAATCAAAGTAAATTTTTGGTTAAACACATAAGGAAATTAATAGAAAAGAAATTTTTTTCGGAGGTGTCGTAACAAACTAGATGGAATGTATCCCTTAAAAGTTAATATTTTTGTTTGGAGGCACTTTCTTGATAGATTACCTACTCGGGTAAATCTCTCTAAGGCTATGCGGTATAGGAGAGGCTCATCCTTGAATGATGACCCTCCACATAAGTGCCACGTTATAGTCCTTGAAGGATGTCCGTCCAAGGATGAAACCATGGAAATGGAGGATGGGCCTACCCCACAAACTTAATTTTTTTTTTAATTTTATCTATTTTTTTAACATTTATTAAATAAGATGTAAAAATAAAATCATTATTATTATTAACCTTAAAGAAGCAACTATTTTTGTGCATTAGGAGTTGTACCCCAAGCTTGGAGAGTTTTTCAAAAAAAAAACTTGATTTTTCACTTTTAAACCAAACATTTCATATTTTGTATTTTAACCCCTTTTAATTTTTTACTTTTAACCCAAAATTTTCCATCTTTTATAATTTAACACAACACTTTATTATTTACAACTTTGGTCCCCCATACTTTTTATCTTTCGCAAGTTTTTAGTTTTAAGTGTCGTTCTAAATTTTGCGAGTTAACATGTCGTAGCGTGCATGTGAGGTTCAACGTTTTTTGCTCTATTTTTCCATATTTGACAGACCCGTCGCAACGCGTCCATTTTTTCCCTTTTGAAAAGTTCGCCGCAACGGGCGGGTCCTCGATCAACTAAGTTATTATTTTCTACGTTTTATGTTTCTGGTTAATTTGCATTAGAGGTTGTACCCCAAGCTTAGGTAGTTTTTCAAAAAAAAAACTTGATTTTTCACTTTTAACCAAACATTTCATATTTTGTATTTTAACCCCTTTTAATTTTTTTAGTTTTAACCTAAAGTTTTCCATCTTTTATAATTTAATACAACACTTTACTATTTACACCTTTGGTCCCCCAAACCTTTTATCTTTCGCAAGTTTTTCATTTTACGTTTCGTTTAAATTTTGCAAGTTAACATGTCGTAGCGTGCATGTGAGGTTCAACGTTTTTTGCTCTATTTTTTTCATATTTGACAGACTCGTCGCAACGCGTCCATTTTTTCCCTTTTGAAAAGTTCGCCGCAACGGGCGGGTCCTAGATCGACTAAGTTATTATTTTCTACATTTTACGTTTCTGGTTAATTTCTTCGCATTAACACACTGTAACAGGTATGCAAAGTTCAACGATTTTAGTCTGCTTTTCGTTCAGTGTAATTTTTAGCATTTTATCTATTTTATTTTTACGATGTTGAGAGTGAATGTCGTTGTGGCATTGGTGCTACTTGGCACGGTTTTACGAACGTTTTTAACCTATTAAATTTTTTACTTATATTTTATTTCGGTTTACCCCTATACTTCCTTTACTTAAAAACTATTTTTACGTGCATATTTTATGTACGAGTATGTTTAAATATGATTTGTTCTACATTCCGACTTAAACTTTTTTATAGACGAGTCAGGTCAAATATAATACGTTTTCGTTTAAAGAAACCAATTTTGCGTGCATATTTTTATGTACGTTTTGGTATAAATTCAAGTTGTTCTACGTTTCGACGTAAAATTTTTTGGAAAATGATTCAGGTCAAATATAATATGTTTTCGTGTTTATTTTATGTATGTTTCGTAAAGTTTGTTTCGAACTGAGTGGAGTCAAATTATGGTTTCTTTTTCTCCCCTTTTTTTGAAAGCTCTAATTAATCCCTTTCGAATACATGTGCATATTTTCCTTCATACCCGTTACGTTTTCTATGTATGATTTGGGTCACATATAATACGTTATGATTGTTCAAAATGAATTTGATTTACTTTACATTTGATCCAATCACAATGCTTATACAGGTTACATTGACTTCAACTGGATACGTCGAAATGTGTGTATTAATATGGTTAATGCATCATATAACGTTTGGACTAATCCATTCAATGTTTACGATGTACCCGTGCCGCAACGCGGGCGGGTCTTAACCATAGTTAATATTAAAAACCAAACATTACATAATATTATAAACCAAATATTACATAAAACTAAAATTAATATAAACTCTAAAATAAATATTAATTCCAACAATACATTAAAAAAAACCAACATATTCTTAAAAAAATAATAAAAACTACTAGTCTTTATCCGGCATGTAGTCATTAGGTTCGTTTTGTGCGTTGTTCCAAACGTACTCTACCAAGTCCGCTTGTAGGTTTTGATGTGTGTACTCGTTACGTAGAGAGAATCCGTTTTAATCTTCTTGTTCCAAACTCACTGGAACAAAATTCCCGTTAGTCGCGTTTTCGCCATAGTCACAAATCGCTCTACCTTCGTCTTTGATGATCATATTATGCAGCAAGATACTAGCAAGCATAATGTATCGCTAACTCTGTGGTGTAGAAGAACGTGCTGGATGTTCAATGATATGCCATTTTTTTTGTAGAACCCCAAAATATCGTTCAATATCTTTTCTCACCCCTCTTGAAACTTCGCAAATTTCTTTCTTTTATCGTCTGTCGGGTGCGGAATAGTTTTAACGATTGTAGAGTACGTTGGGTATATTCCTTCCGCAAGGTAGTAACCCCGCCTGTATTCCACCCCCGAAACCGTAAAACTGATGTCTGGACCTGTTCCTGCTACTACATCGTCAAATATCTGTGACTGGTAGATGATGTTAAGGTCATTAAGTGAACCAGGCAGACCAAAAAATGCATGCCAAATCAAGAGATCCTGTGACGCAACAGCCTCTAGAACTATAGTTGGATGACCATGATCGCCCCGAGTATATTGACCTTACCAGGCAGTAGGGCAGTTCAACCACGGCCAGTGCATGCAATCAATGCTTCCGAGCATTCCTGGAAAACCATGTCTTTGTTCGTGTGCTTGGTATAATTTTTGAACGTCGTTTGCGTTTGGTTTCCACAGATATTTCTTGCTATATAATTTCACGGTCCATTCCCAAAACCTGTGCAAACATTCACGTGCAGTTCTTTTGGACATCCTTAAATACTCGTCCAACAAATCGGCTGCATACCCGTAAGCCAGTTGGTGAATGGCCAACGTACATTTCTGTAAACTAGTGAATCCCCTTTGGCCCCTAGCGTCGTATCGCAGTGTGAAAAACGGATCAGACTGGGCTAAGTCGTCTGTGATACGTAAGAACAGTTGGCGAATCATTCGAAACCGACGTCGAAACACCGCATCCGTGTACACAGATTCGTTGGCAAAATAATCGGCCACTAAATTATCATGGCCGGCTATATATTAACAACGAAAAATAAACTAAATTCATTAATAAATTTAAATAAAGATACACTAAAAAAATACCTTCTCGGTCTCGGTTTAAGGCGACTCTCCTAGTTTTCCGTTGTGACGACGTTTCAGCCTCTTCGTCCTCCTCCATGATCATCTGCGCTGCGTACATAATGACGTTTGAAAAAAATACTTCGTTCTCACCCGAAGATGACGAACACCACGATGAAGAAGAAGATGAAGACATGCCTATTTTTTTATAAAAGTATGATGGTGTATAAAAAATGAGAGAGAATGAAAGAATTTTAGGTTAAAAGTGGGAGAATAAGGGTTTATATTTATAAAGTGAGATTTGAAAAACATTTTTTTTAACCAAACAGCTAGTTCCCAACGGTCAAATTTTTGTCCTTTATTCCTGTCACCAACGTCGAGACCCAGACGTTTAGGACGCCACGGGGGGGGGGGGGGGGGGGGATGGTGTTTGGGTCGGCGACGGGCCTCGACGAGCCCAGGCCGAGCCCCGTACCGTGAAGCCTAATAAGGTTCCTGCTTTACATGTAATTTTGTTTTTTTTTAAGTTTGGTTAGCTTTTTCTAACCTTTTTTTTTTTTTTTATAAAAAACCCTTTTATCGTTAAAATTATTATTGCATTTTAGCTTTATACGAGTGTGATGCATATATGAAGCTTATTTCTTGAAAACACAAAGCAATTAGTAAGTCTTAGAATATAACTACTAAGATTACCCGCGCTATGATGTGGGGTTTGGGTCGATATCTATTTTGGTTCAGCATATTAACTAAAAAAATATGCTCAAAAGAATATCCACACATCAACCGAAAACCATAAAAATAAATTTAAACTGGACAGCAGGACAGACTGATTTTAAATTAATTATAAACGGAAACGTAAACTCTATCTTACAAATAACTTTAACGAAAAAAGGAACATAAAACTAAACATTAAAAATAAAGAAATGCGATTTATAATTTACGTCAAAACATATATCAACTGAAAAACATACACAAAGAAGCACGAAACTTATTATATTTGACCCGATATATTTCTGAAAAAAACTTTACGCAGAAACGTAAACAACTGAAAACGAACATGATAATAAGCATAAGAACATATTGTCTCATTTTCGGGAAAATTTTGTCAAAACGTTAATCAACTTGAATGTATACCGATACTTACATAAAAATAAATACGTAAAACTCGATTACAAAATCTTTTGAAAGTTAAGTGGTTGTAATTGTCAATGTTAAAAGTTGAAAGATAAAAGTATAAATAACAAAAACTCAAAAAAGACAAAAGAAATGAAAGAAAAAAAATAGAAAAGTCAAAAGGTAAATCACTATTCACAGTTTGCTAATTGTATTATAGTTAATTAATTAATGTTTTATTTCTTTTGGATTTTGTAAAAAGGAGAGTTTGATGGTTTTAAGAGCATATCCATTGTAGGATTCCGGATCCCATCCGGAATTCCGGATTTCACTTTCATATTTGATGATACGTTAAAGGAGGTGAGTTGGATAAGTCCGGTCCATTCTAGAGAGTACAACATGTTAGAAGAATAGCATGTTAGAAGACTCGATGGAAAAGAGAAAATCAAGGGATCAGTTTTTGATTTTCACATCATATCCCACTCTTGAAATCATGGTATCAGAGTAGTGTGTCCGATTCTAGGAATAGCCAGCTCATCATCTACCAAATCCATCCTCGAACCCAAACCAGGCTGCCATGTCTGATGACGGTAACCATGGTTCGGATCTTTTAATCCAATTAGCCAATCTGTTAAAGAATGGCCTTAATCGTCATCTACAAAACCTAAAACTTTCCGACAGTCTCTAGAGCAACCTAAAACTTAGTGGTCAAAACTACGCGTTATGGACCCAAATGATTCGAGTGTACATAGGCGGAAAGTCAAAAAAACCTATTGAAGAATCAGACGATCTGATCGTGTTCTCGTCGCTCATACAGAATATCGGACCAACAATAGCAAGTAATCTCACCAAGTTTCCCACTGGAAAAATGTTGTGGGATGCTCTGACGGTCACATACAGTAGCGAAAAAGAAAAAATTCAAATCTACAATCTCCATGTTAGAGCCAACGAAATCAAACAGAATGATTTATCGCTTGAAAATCTGTGGAGAGCATTACAAGGGATATGGGGAGAAATAGACCGAATCAACCCAAATCCAATGAAGTGCCTGGAGCACATCAGAATCCACACCAAACTCAGGTCAGATCAAAAACTGTTTCAATTCTTAAACGCCCTCGATCGGAAATATGAACCCATAAAACTGGAATTACTCCGAATCGAGAACCTTCCTTCTGTTGAGGAAGCTTATGCATCTGTCCGAAAAGAAGAAGCCCATCAGAAAATTTTGGGCACAAACCAGAAAATCAAACAAACAGGTGTGGCGGTTAGGCTCATCGCCACTGAGTTAGAAAACCCTAACAGCTCCGACTTCTTATCGAAAACCGGCGACAATCAAACATCAAACAAGATAAAATGAACCTAAAATACTCTCATTGTGGTATGACTAAACACACCAAGGAAAAATGTTTTAAGATTGTTAGATATCCCGATTGGTGGAATTATGGTCATAAAAAGTGGTTTAAAATTACTGGACCAGTGAAAGGGAAAACGACCATAGCTACGGGCAACACCAAAGGTGCTACTGACGTAACTGGCTGCGACAGCAGCGGTTATGGCTTTGATGGTGTTGCAGCGGTAGAGAACAAGGAAGAAGGAGAACCAGGTATTGGGCCTGAGGAAAAACCCTTGGATCCATCTCTTTTAACTTTCATGTTTTTTAAAATCCCCCCTCAAAAGGAATTTGGAACAAGAAACCCCTCCTTTAATCGTGGAAGTGCAAAAATAGCAAAGAATTCTTTTGAAAACAAAGCTCAACCTTGGGTATTTAACTGTGGGGCCATCGGCACAATGACTTATGATTTTTTAAATTTCGTTTCATGCGCGAAACCTGGAAAAAACCAAATTCAAGTAGCGAACAAGGAAATAATGGATGTTAAAACCGGAGGAACTATTGAAATTTCTCCAAATTTAAAATTATCAAATTGTATTTATATCCCAACCTTGTCATGTAAACTTTTGTCAATAAGTCACGCGACAAAAGAACTCAATTGCATAGTTCTAATTCATCCAACTTTTTGCATCTGTAACGCCCATAAATTTTCTAAACATTCTTACTATGCGGAATGTAGGCCCATTTTTTTTAGCTTCAATTTCTAGAAACAATTATAGTGTCTTGACTTTCATTTGATAGTTACCATCATTTAAACACTTACATATTTCATGCCAATTTTTATAAAATTTTGACATGACCCGTTCGTAATACGGATAACCGTTACGTAACAAAACCTGTTTACAATCCATTTAACAACTCTAAACTTGAACATAAACAAAACAAGACACTACGTCTGACTCATGAAGCTTACACGGTTTAAAACTACCGAATGCCTAAAAAGGAAAGTAAAACATGATGACCCGTCTAAGTCGGCGATATAACCTGACGGATGGACGAAGCGACATTAATGACCCGATCTCGGATTTCTCGCCAAACCTTGTTCCATTCATCAGTCCGTGAACCTCTAGTTCCCATTATACCTAAAACCCAACATGCACGTTATGAGTTCTATATATAATATATATTAGATAACTCAAATAGGTGGATTCTGAGCTATATTTTTCACAAACTTCCAACGAACTCGACTCCATTAATTTCATAGTCAACTATCGCTTCCAACTTGTGAATCAACCTCCACTAGAATTCACAATTAAGCCACCTGTGATAAAAATCTCATTCAACTATTAGACCATTAATATTTATTTCTAACAGATCCAAAGGTTTCATTAATGCTTTACTTAGCCAGAATCCAAATCTTTTTCATTCATGTGGATCAAGTGACCCAAATCTACTTGCTTACCCCAAGTTAAATAATTCGAGACAACAGTTTAACCAGTTACCACTGTAATCTAATCCACTTACTAAATAAACATCATGGTTATGATATTTGTACACAACTTTGAATCATGTGCATATGTACTTATTTAAATCAAAGCATCCCATTTATTAAGATTGTGGTTTGGAAGCCACATACTAAGTTGACTTTTAATAAGTCAACAACCCTTTATTAGATTAACCGTTATCAACACATCTAAAATTCTACCCTTAGTTTAAAAAAAAACATAATAATCACCAGGCAAGTCATGTACCCATGACTTGAATTCATCTTACCAATTTCAAATCTACGATATAGATACTTACCATACTCGTGGGTTATGATTCCCTTGTCCATGGTATTCTCCTATGAATACCTCCAATTTAACATTTCATACTTTAATATTCTCATATAAGTTCCACATTAAACCACAAGATGTTCTACGTATACAAGTACAAGAACCAGCAAACAATAAACCTATGTTCCTGCATACAACTATTAAGTGCAAGAAGCACTTACCTTGGCCCGTAAGTAGTTGATACGTATTCCATATGTTCGTCTCGTTGCCTCCCGAGTTCGCGCCCAAAATGGCATGTACCTAGCCTTTCATGTCCACATTTACATGTCATTATTAGCAAAATTTATAACTCATATTATCAATTACTTTATTCATACATCGAGAAATTCTACACATGGTTCTATATACCACATACGCGTGTTATAGTACACATTCCACCATACAGTAAATTAAATACATTCATACATGCATAATTACCAATGATTACATAACAATACATACAATTTACAATTCGTAATGCCATAGACCATTACTAGTAGGCAACTGCTAACATAATATGGCCTAGATCCATTATCACATCATTCATAACATAACCAATTCAACTTACCGTCATGTACGTCATATAATAATCTAGCAAATATTCACATGATCTCCTTATTCTCACACTAGTGTTAGGAAGTCTAACATTATTATTCATACCTTGTTGACTTTCTAAAAAGTCAACTGTCAATCATACACACTTCCAATCCG
The DNA here is from genome assembly GCA_030545235.1 of Helianthus tuberosus. Classification (NCBI taxonomy): domain Eukaryota; kingdom Viridiplantae; phylum Streptophyta; class Magnoliopsida; order Asterales; family Asteraceae; genus Helianthus; species Helianthus tuberosus. The sequence goes on along the minus strand of CM060354.1, from coordinate 169,295,673 downwards.
ATAAACATATAACCACTTAGTCACATTACTTTCATTAATCAATCATTCACTAACATGTATAGCTCAATTCACTGAAAATAGGCTGTTTTGTGACGTCCGTTTACTGTACTTACGAGCTTACAAAAATTACAATCTTTTTATGTGACGTGCCCCTCGGAGGGGTTATCATTGTGTTAAATTTTTAGAGTCCAACTCTCTACCAAAAATTTACAAAAATTCATTTACTAAGCTGCAATCTGATTCGTCACTTCTGACTGCAGCTTACGGAAAAATTCATTAAAAATTCCTCGTTTATCCGATTGACGAAATTCCAGTTGGAGATTTTTGGAATCACCTGAAGCTACCTACAGTAAAAATTTGAGATCATAACTCAATTGAGTTATGACATTCGTAATGGGCTGCAAATTCTGCCAGAAAACGCAGCCTGAACCTTCGATACGGAAAAATTCATAAAATGTTCATTTTTCGTCGAAAAAATGCAATTCCAGTTGGGTTTGAAAGGTTTTTCCTAGAAGTTCATCACAAACTCAATAAACATTGGATTTTGATAAGATTTGACACAGTTACAGCCAATTGCATTCGGCTGTAACTTTCTGGACAGATTTACTTTTCATCAAATCTTTTCTAAATATCTCCCATTCTAACTTCACCTAGACATTTCATCATACACCTTGTGTGCGTACTACCATCTAAGCCTAATGTACAAGTATTTTCATTCTTTTTCTTCCTAGTTCTTTACTTTTAATTATCAACGTAACAAAACATCAACTAATTTCATACCATATTCAAGCTAACTTGCAAGAATTCATCATATACAACATAACATATCAAGAATTGAACAAAGATTAGACATGGGTGACATACCCATGTCGTCATCTTATCATCTATGGTGGGTTTCACCTCCAAACACCTAATTGATCAAAATCATACATAACACATGTTCTGTATGGTGATTCTAACACATAATGTTGCTTAATTTCATACAATTTCGTGGATTGATCAAAAACCCACTTCTTACAAAATCACCAAATCATAAATTACAACTTACTTGATGTTAAGAACACCTGAATGATCATAATCTCAGTTCATGCTTCCGATTTTGAGCCTAATTTCCTTGTCAATTTGGAGGTTCTTCATGGATTAGGGTTTACACCCCTCTCCTTTTTCTCCTGTGTTCGATCCACCAGACACGCACAAACATTGTGTGTGTTTAATTTTCTTTTTTTTATTCTTTTATTTAATTTCAAATTTCCACTTTGGCAACCTTAGTCCCTTAAGTTTATGACACCATCATAATTGCCACTAAATTTCGTTCCTTTACTTATCTTGTTAGGCATTTAACTAGGTATAATAACCAAGTTATTATATTTCATTTAATTAACATGGCAACATACCTACGTATTAAATATTTGAGTTTTGGGGTGTTACAAGTCTACCCCCCTTAAAGAAGGTTTCGTCCCCGAAACCTACTTCATCTATATCTGTTAATACATTAGTAAGGTCATAACTTTAAGAACATTATTTCTAGAAATCCTTTCTCCATCTCATTCAATAAATCACACTACCTAGATTTGTACGTAACATTCCTTAAACATCAAACATATAGTCCATCCGACCCATTCACAACGGGCCAAAGTTTTGACCATTATCCTAGCCCATCATACTTGTCTTAATTGACCCATCCATAACGGGTCAATACATACATTTTTCATCATTATCCTAATTTCATCCCTTGCGACCCATTACAACGAGTCACTACTTATACAATTTCTTTATTATGCTTTCTACATCACATCAACCCGATCGTAATCGGTCGACTACACATACCTTACATTTCCATTCTTTATCAATTTCTTCTTAAATTTTCAACTCATCACATTATCGTACTTAAACTAAAGTGTGCAAACTAGTCGCATCCTAAAGAGTCTAATACCATGATTTACATTACAACAATTTGAAGTTCATATCAACTTATTAACACCCTTCACCGTTAGTATTAGTCCTAAAAGTTTCACTTATACCTGGAGTTTTATTTCTACCTCCTTACTCATTCACACACTGCTTACTACATAAGCCTAAACTCAAACTCAAACTCATTCTTAATCAACTTCTAAAAGCTAAGCCTTCATTTTCATAACATATTATGCGCTACATTATTTCGTACGGAAGTACTTTTTCAACCATAGCTAAAATTTTACATTCATATATTAAACAATTTGCTAACCTTACTACTTTGGCGCAGTACTTCAACATGCAGCAACGAGCCGGTCCTCTTCGTTACCATTCATACCATGTTTCGGATTGACCTCATTCATCCGTGTGATGAGCTTTCGCTTATGAGTATTCTTTCACTGACCTTGCCAGGTTTATCATATCCTGATTCCTGCCATTCTCATTATAAGATTAGGGGTTTACACATTTCATTCGATTTCATTCAGACATGATGTTTATTACATCACCTTAATTACCTATAAATCCTTCCTCGATTCCTTTCTATAACATTAGTATGTTTGACCCGTTCATAACGGGTCAATACATGACCATTTCCTAACATATCACTTTCGTTGTTTGACCCGTTCACGAGGGGTCAATACATAACCATTCTTTCGCAAATCTTTAACTCATTTGTCAACTTTTGCAGTTTGACTTTTCAAAGCCAAACGTGTACTTCTTACTTATCATAGACGTATCAAAGTACACGTTCATAATTCCTTTTCATTCTTGCATACTTGCAAAGACTTTATTTCATCATTTTAATATTAATTGCAAGATTTTACCCGTTCCCGTCCCTACTTAAATCATTTTTCTAGGTCGTAACCGTCATTCATTCCGACTCCCAAGAGTCAATTTATGATATGTCTAACACGTAACTTATTTCAAAGCTTATATCTTTCGACTAGGGTTTCTTGCTACTACAATAGTTTTCATCGGTCTTACCTACTTAGTGAATCAAATACTTCATGCTATTTTACAATTACTTGCTTAATAATCATCAACTTACTTTGTTTGACTTTTCGGAAGTCCATTGTAAATACATTCTGACCTATGTTTACCAATTACCCAGTTCTGACACATCCCTCTCTAGTCGAGCTAAAAGCTCCTATTAAAAGCATAACATTTATACATACCTGGCACGAGTCAAATCCATTGACTCGTTATCCATGCCTTGCGTTGACTATTTCCTTCCAATTTGTGACATTACATGACCATACATTATGCTTACCTACAAATACATGACTTGACCATTTCAAACATTAAATACCGGGTACAAATGGCAATCACCATTTGACCCGCATAACTCATTTGTCCCTCTTAACCATCTTGCATACAACGCATTTGCATAATTATATTTATATATAGTAAAAAGTTTTAAAACATAACTTGGATAATATCTGCCTTAAATTAATTACCTCTTTGGTCCGCATTTACTTACGAATTCAGACTTTTCATTCCACTTTCCATTCCTTTCTATGTTTTGAATCCGTCTCGCGGATTCAAACATCTCATTCATATTCGTCACTCCTTCTATGTTTTGAATCCATCTCGCGGATTCTAACATATCATTCATTCTTTCATTCTTTCATATTTCGAATCTGTCTTGCTGATTCTTACATATCATTCATGCTTTCATTACTTTCATGTTTCGAATCCGTCTCGCGGATTCTAACATATCATTCATGCTTTCAATCCTTTCATGTTTCGAATCCGTCTCGCGGATTCTAACATATTATTCATACTTTCTCATTCCTTCTATGTTTCGAATCCGTCTCGCGGATTCTAACATATCATTCATACTTCTCTTTCGTGTTTGGTAATTTCAATTTCTTGAGAGTCTTACATTTCCTTTCACCCTCACGTCCACCTACTCCCTCATTCTAACGAACATACCTGTAACAATTATCATGGTCTCACGAACATCATATGTTTCTTGTGTACTGGCCAGGTACACAATCCACATACTAGTTTCGTGTCTTCGTGTAATCGTCACCTTATGTCCGAAGAATTAGTTTTCAGCACGTGTAACATTTTCAAAACCTCATTACTATTCCATTATTATCTTTCATTTAAAATTCTCCTTCTATTGATAGGTTTTTACCATTGCATGTACATATATATATATATATATATATATATATATATTAAATCTACGTACCTGGGATCATTTTGTCTTATTACATGCCTTGGTGTCGATCCTAGACCGCATACGTGAATCATCCTCTCTAAACAACTATGCTTACCTTACACATAACATACTGTTAGTTTTCTTCATATACATACTTAAATACATATATACTTACATTCTCTTCTACCTTTAGATCTTGATCGAGTCTTGGAATGTACGGGTTCCTTGTCACAAGAGTACACAGGTTTGAGTTCAAGTATTTACCTCCTCATACTTGATTTCCCTCAAACCAGGGCTCTAATACCAACTTGTAACGCCCATAAATTTTCTAAACATTCTTACTATGCGGAATGTAGGCCCATTTTTTTTAGCTTCAATTTCTAGACACAATTATAGTGTCTTGACTTTCATTTGATAGTTACCATCATTTAAACACTTACATATTTCATGCCAATTTTTATAAAATTTCGGCATGACCCGTTCGTAATACGGATAACCGTTACGGTAACAAAACCTATTTACAATCCATTTAACAACTCTAAACTTGAACATAAACAAAACAAGACACTACGTCTGACTCATGAAGCTTACACGGTTTAAAACTACCGAATGCCTAAAAAGGCAAGTAAAACATGATGACCCGTCTAAGTCGGCGATATAACCTGACGGATGGACGAACCGACATTACTGACCCGATCTCGGATTTGTCGCCAAACCTTGTTCCATTCATCAGTCCGTGAACCTCTAGTTCCCATTATACCAGAAACCCAACATGCACGTTATGAGTTCTATATATAACATATATTAGATAACTCAAATAGGTGGATTCTGATCTATACTTTTCACAAACTTCCAACGAACTCGACTCCATTAATTTCATAGTCAACTATCGCTTCCAACTTGTGAATCAACCTCCACTAGAATTCACAATTAAGCCACTTGTGATAAAAATCTCATTCAACTATTAGACCATTAATATTTATTTCTAACAGATCCAAAGGTTTCATTAATGCTTTACTTAGCCAGAATCCAAATCTTTTTCATTCATGTGGATCAAGTGACCCAAATCTACTTGCTTACCCCAAGTTAAATAATTCGAGACAACATTTTAACCAGTTACCACTGTAATCTAATCCACTTATTAAATAAACATCATGGTTATGATATTTGTACACAACTTGGAATCATGTGCATATGTACTTATTTAATCCAAAGCATCCCATTTATTAAGATTGTGGTTTGGAAGCCACATACTAAGTTGACTTTTAATAAGTCAACAACCCTTTATTATCCAAAGCATCCCATTTATTAAGATTGTGGTTTGGAAGCCACATACTAAGTTGACTTTTAATAAGTCAACAACCCTTTATTAGATTAACCGTTATCAACACATCTAAAATTCTACCCTTAGTTTAAAAAAAAACATAATAATCACCAGGCAAGTCATGTACCCATTACTTGAATTCATCTTACCAATTTCAAATCTACGATATAGATACTTACCATACTCGTGGGTTATGATTCCCTTGTCCATGGTATTCTCCTATGAATACCTCCAATTTAACATTTCATACTTTAATATTCTCATATAAGTTCCACATTAGATGTTCTACGTATACAAGTACAAGAACCTGCAAACAATAAACCTATGTTCCTGCATACAACTATTAAGTGCAAGAAGCACTTACCTTGGCCCGTAAGTAGTTGATACGTATTCCATATGTTCGTCTCGTTACCTCCCGAGTTCGCGCCCAAAATGGCATGTACCTAGCCTTTCATGTCCACATTTACATGTCATTATTAGCAAACTTTATAACTCATATTATCAATTACTTTATTCATACATCGAGAAATTCTACACATGGTTCTATATACCACATACGCGTGTTATAGTACACATTCCACCATACAGTAAATTAAATACATTCATACATGCATAATTACCAATGATTACATAACAATACATACAATTTACAATTCGTAATGCCATAGACCATTACTAGTAGGCAACTGCTAACATAATATGGCCTAGATCCATTATCACATAATTCATAACATAACCAATTCAACTTACCGTCATGTACGTCATATAATAATCTAGCAAATATTCACATGATCTCCTTATTCTCACACTAGTGTTAGGAAGTCTAACCTTATTATTCATACCTTGTTGACTTTCTAAAAAGTCAACTGTCAATCATACACACTTCCAATCCGATAAACATATAACCACTTAGTCACATTACTTTCATTAATCAATCATTCACTAACATGTATAACTCAATTCACTGAAAATAGGCTGTTTTGTGACGTCCGTTTACTGTACTTACGAGCTTACAAAAATTACAATCTTTTTATGTGACGTGCCCCTCGGAGGGGTTATCATTGTGTTAAATTTTTAGAGTCTAACTCTCTACCAAAAATTTACAAAAATTCATTTACTAAGCTACAATCTGATTCGTCACTTCTAACTGCAGCTTACGGAAAAATTCATTAAAAATTCCTCGTTTATCCGATTGACGAAATTCCAGTTGGAGATTTTTGGAATCACCTGAAGCTACCTACAGTAAAAATTTGAGATCATAACTCAATTCCTAAATTGAGTTATAACATTCGTAATGGGCTGCAAATTCTGCCAGAAAACGCAGCCTGAACATTCGATACGGAAAAATTCATAAAACGTTCATTTTTCGTCGAAAAAATGCAATTCCAGTTGGGTTTGAAAGGTTTTTCCTGAAAGTTCATCACAAACTCAATAAACATTGGATTTTGACAAGATTTGACCCAGTTACAGCCAATTGCATTCGGCTGTAACTTTCTGGACAGATTTAGTTTTCATTAAATCTTTTCTAAATATCTCTCATTCTAACTTCACCTAGACATTTCATCATACACCTTGTGTGCGTACTACCATCTAAGCCTAATGTACAAGTATTTTCATTCTTTTTCTTCCTAGTTCTTTACTTTTAATTATCAACGTAACAAAACATCAACTAATTTCATACCATATTCAAGCTAACTTGCAAGAATTCATCATATACAACATAATATATCAAGAATTGAACAAAGATTAGACACGGGTGACATACCCATGTCGTCATCTTCATCATCTATGGTGGGTTTCACCTCCAAACACCTAATTGATCAAAATCATACATAACACATGTTCCGTATGGTGATTCTAACACATAATGTTGCTTAATTTCATACAATTTCGTGGATTGATAAAAAACCCACTTCTTACAAAATCACCAAATCATAAATTACAACTTACTTGATGTTAAGAACACCTGAATGATCATAATCTCAGTTCATGCTTCCGATTTTGAGCCTAATTTCCTTGTCAATTTGGAGGTTCTTCATGGATTAGGGTTTACACCCCTCTCCTTTTTCTCCTGTGTTCGATCCACCAGACACGCACAAACATTGTGTGTGTTTAATTTTCTTTTTTATTATTCTTTTATTTAATTTCAAATTTCCACTTTGGCAACCTTAGTCCCTTAAGTTTATGACACCATCATAATTGCCACTAAATTTCGTTCCTTTACTTATCTTGTTAGGCATTTAACTAGGTATAATAACCAAGTTATTATATTTCATTTAATTAACATGGCAACATACCTACGTATTAAATATTTGAGTTTTGGGGTGTTACAACATCTTACAGGATATCAGGACGAGCATGATCATTGGGCATGGCAATAAGCGATAAGGGCTATATTATGTAGACGAAGTGACTCAATCTGGTTCTGTGATGTTTGCTCATGGAACAACAAATTGGGAAGTTTGGTTATGGCATAGAAGATTGGGACATCTCTCTACGGATTATTTGCCCATTTTGTTTTCCAAATGATTTCCTTTTAAAAAAAAATTGTATTGTGATACTAGTGTTCTTGCCAAAAGTTATAGACAAACTTACAAACCCAATAACACAAGAGTTAAATTGCCTTTTACTTTGATACACTCTGATGTTTGGGGCCCTGCTCCCATTACTGGAGGACAAAATTATCGTTTCTTTCCTTTATTTGTCGATGATTGCACTCGAATGGCCTAGGTTTATTTTTTGAAACACAAATCTGATGTGGTTAAGAAAGTTGCTATTTTTTATGAAATGGTCAAAACCCGGTTTAAAAGGGAAATACAAATCCTCCAAACTGACAATGGTGGTGAATTTGTCAACACACACTTGAAGAAATTTCTTGAAACCAAGGGAATTATTCACCAAACCTCATGTGCTCACACTCCAGATCAAAATGGTGCTGTAGAACGAAAAAAATCACATTGTTGTAGAAATTACTCGAGCACTATTGATTCAATCTCAAGTTCCAAAGTTTTTTTGGCCCGAAGTTATTGCTATCGCCACTTACCATATCAACCATCTCCCAACCAAGATTCTCCAACTGAAAACACCAATAGAAATTCTCACTAAACTCACAAAAATTACCCCTCCTCCTAACCTCGAACCCTGTTTGGTTGCTCCGCATTTGTCCATATACCCAAAGACAACAGAAATAAGCTTGATTCGGGTGCTGAAAAATGTGTATTTGTATGGTATGGTGTTAATCAATAAGTATATCGATGCTATAACCCGAAAACAAAACACATGCACACAACCATGAATATGAATCGTGACTTCCTCAAGACAGAATACTACTACTCCCAACACAGTGGCCAGGGGGAGAGGGAGGACGACTCTAACACACTGAGTTGTTTGAGTTTGTTGCAACCCGTCGAGTTACTGAACAGGAGGAATCAACGAACAATAACCACGCCAATTATCACATACCTACCAACCTGAAATCTGAGGTAAGTAACTCTGATCCCACAGATACCTTTATTTATCTATCCGACACTACTAATAATTCGATTGGCAGTGAGACAACTAACAATGGATAGGTTGAACAACCAAGTCAGACCAGTGTAGAATCTAATATTAGGGGATACACATTATCTCGAAGAGCAAATAGAGGATTCCCTCCAAAAAGACATACACCGGAAAGATAATCAAGAGGTTCGAGATACTGTGGCAAATATTATTGTAGGAAATCTTAACGAAGAACCTAAAGCGTTCATAACAGCTTTGTACTCCGAAGCGACCCCAACCATACTTGAAGAAGCTCGTGAATCAAAGAATTGGGAAGAAGCAATGAAGACATAAATGGATGCCTTGAAAAAAAAAACGATACATGGGGAAAATGTATCCTTCCTCCAAACAAGAAACCAGTTGGATGTCGTTGGCTCTTCACCATAAAACACAAGCTAGATGGGACTATTGAGAGATACGAAGCCAGTCTAGTGGTAAAAGGGTATACACAAACGTACGGAATTGATTATTCCGAAACCTTCTCTCCGGTTGCCAAGATTGACACTATTCGGGTCCTCTTCTCGATAGCAGCAAACGAAGAATGGCTACTTCATTAGTTTGATGTCAAGAATGCTTTCTTCCATGGAGAACTGAAGGAATAAGTATACTTGGAATCTCCACCAGGTTTTTCGAAAGAACTCAAACAAGGGGAAGTGTATCATTTGAAAAAATCACTGTACGGCCTTAAACAATCACCTTGGGCCTGGTTTGGACAATTTATATTGGCCATGAAAACGTATGGATATAAGTAGAGTAATTTTGATCATACTCTGATTTAAAAAAAAATAGGGGGGCTTGTCACGTGCTTGATCATCTATGTAGATGATATGATTATCACAGGAAACGATAGAGAGGAGATACTGAAGCTAAGCAAACCTATTCTTAAAATTTGAAATTAAAGACTTGGAAAGACTCAAGTATTTTCTTGGAATTGAAGTGTTACAAACAAAACAAGGAATTTTCATTTATCAGAAGAAATATATTCTTGACTTACTGGCAGAAATAAGAATGATCCACTGTAAACCAGCAGAAACTCCAATGGTTGCAAACCATAAATTGTTTATGGAAGAATGGCCCGATTAACGGACAAAGAACGACACCAATGATTAGTTTGGGATATTGATATACTTATCTCACACTCGCCCCGATATAACACATGTTGTAGGGGTAGTAAGTCAATTCATGCTTCAACCACAAGAATCCCACATGGAAGCGGTCTGGAGAATTATTAGATATTTGAAAGGAACACCTGGTCATGGAGTTATTTTTAAACCAAATAGGCATGTCAAGACTTAAGTTTATATAGATGCAGACTGGGCGGAGGATCAAGGAGATCAAAGATCCACTTCTAGCTACTTCACATTGGTAGGTAGAAACCTTGTTACATGGAGAAGCCAGAAGCAGAAGGTAGTTGCCTTGTCAAGTGTTGAAGTTGAATATAGAGGGATAACACGGGGAGTGATAGAAATCCTTTGGATATGGAAACTCCTAACTGAAGTAGGTTTTCCTCCTAAAGGAACAAGCAGAGTCGTGTGATAACAAAGCAACCATTCAAATATCAGAAAACCCAGTTCAACAAGATCGGACGAAGCATGTAGAAGTTGACAAATATTTCATCAAAGAAAAGCTAGAAGCAGGAATCATTGAGTTGCCATTTGTTCGGTCTGAAGATCAATTGGCAGACGTTTTTACCAAAGTTGTTAATGAAAGAATATTTACCCACTGTTTATCCAAGTTGAATTTTGGGATTTTCACTATTCTCCTTGAGGGAGAGTGTTAGAAGAATCGATCGGAAAAAGAAAATCAAGGGATCAGTTTTGGTTATCACATCATCTCCCAATATAGACTCACAATCACAACCACGATTAGAGCACACAATAGTTGGCAACTTCCATAATTTTGATTATGTAAATTGTATTTATATCTCCTGCTCCTCAATGTAATACACACGAAAAATATATCAATGAAAACCACTTTTGAAATCACCAGATACAATGTGGGGTTCCCACTAACAAAGCATTATTTTTTAAATATGTTTTAATATAAAAGTGGGGTGTGAAATGGAGGTTTGGATTGATTTATCATTGGAGAAATAATGTAATTTTTAAGGTAGAGATTTGAAAATATGTGGCATACGGAAATGACAGATTAGATTTTGGACTTGCTCTAACATTGGAGATGCTTAAGTGAAACTAGGTAGCCCTTGGGTGGAGATGGTGAACCTTGTCATGTGTTTAGAGGGAATCCAGGACTTTGCAAAATTCCACCGATGATCGTACTGGACTTGCAAAAGCCCGCCATGTTGGATGGCGGACTTTGCGGTTTGCATACACATGGAATGACATTTTCCTTCTGAAATCCTCGACCCTCTGCCATTCAATACCGAAAATAAATGCATCAAACATCCATGTGGATAGAAAATTCCAGGAGAATGGAAATTCAAATGGTCAAAATCTGACTGTTCTTCAAAGGCATCATTAATATCAATGAAAATTATTTAATGTGATACTTTTCAATTCCAACAGTGATCCCAGTGACCCAAGACTAAAAACCTTAAATGGGTTCATAACAAGTGAAGTTACAAAATGATAGAGACTGAATTGAATAGAGATGATGAAAGCAAAATCTGTAACTATATTGATAGATTGAAGAAGACAATACAAAATAATAACCACCAAAGTGGCCAGGGCTATGCCCTTCTCAATGCATAAGCATGAGCCTAACAACTTACTAATTTCTCTCATCCCCTCCTAAATGACTATTGATCCTTATTTATAGAAATAGCAATTACACTTTACCCCCTCCTAGAATAGACAAATGACAATTAACTATAAACTAGATTATGATTCCTATCATTACTCCCCCCCTTCAAAACAGTCTTGCCCTTAAGACTGGGAACGACAACTGACTTCGACAATCCAAGCGGATGCTTCCCCGATAGCATTTTCAGGTGGTCGAGCTTGCCCATGCACCACCCAAGAATGAGGTGGATCAATCAAAAGCTGAAAATCCACTATTCCCCCGTTCCAACCAAGGCGTTGATCTCCAAGTTTGAACGAGCACGCCGCTGTCATGACAGTGGTATTCCCAGCTATGGCATGGGCTAGAAAAACTGAATAATCCCCTTCCTCAGTTGTGATTGTATCTTCTTCAGTAGTATACCCTGAATTATTGTTTTGTACCGACAAAATTGGAGTCGAAAAATGACTAGCTTGGGCAGTAACAACATGCGACTCAATTCCTGCGACAATTTTAACCGAATCACGTGGAAGGAGTTCCAGATCTGAGAGTACCGTCATGTATTTTGTAGGGACATGCTAAGAAGGTAAGGAGGAAGATAGAAACAGAGCGACTGGATGAAGTTGTCCACCTATCGAGCCCAGATATGGAGAGTCCAGGTCCACTACCGATTTCTGCTCTATACCTAAGCCCACCATAGTCCCGAAGCCCAATTGTCTCAGAAAACGGCCCGATATCACTCCAATTTCATGACATTTCGATCGGACGTCAACAATTTGTGCACATGGAGACTGAAATTGTGCAATTGGAGCCGCCAATGTAGAATTAGAGCCTGAAAAAATTGAATCCGATTGACTATTCTGCATCAAATAGCCATGGTCGGCTGAAATTTCTTCAAATCGGTATATTATCGGCTTCAATTGATCTGTATCAGACATCGATTTGGTTGTTGAGTGGCCATGGACAAACGCATTTTCAGCAGTCGATAAGGCCCAATTAGCACTATCCGACCTAGATTTGGAGCCACATCCATTGTGCAGCAGCGATTTACCCAGGCGTTCGTCAGATCTGGCGACGGTCGTCTTCAATTGCTCTAAGAGAGATGAAGGTGGAGGATTAGGAAGAGAATCAGAGTGACGATCCACCACACGGTCAAGTTGCAGAGCTGAAGACGGATTTGGAAGAAACTGTAACACCCCGAAAACTGGATTGGTAATTGAAACACGTTAATAATAATGAACAGGTAAAATACTGCTAATGGTAAAATTAACCCGGTGAATATTAGGATTTAAACAAATAATCATAATATTAATTAAAAAGGAGAATAAATACTGTGAGAAAAGTAAGTTTATAAGAAGCCCGAGTTAACGGGACTTATAATAAAACGGGTTATAACTCCCGGAACCCACTAAATAACTAGGAATATCAACCTAGTAAGTTAAGTGTTTTAAAATAATGAAGGAACTTGATGTAGCAACCTTTATAAATCTGGGTAAAGTTGAGGGACCAAAATGGTTAAAATGATAAATGGGTTTTTATTAATTAAAACTAAAAACACTAAAACACACACCTTTGTGTGTGTTCTGGTCGCACAAAACACAGGAGCCAAGAAGGGCTCTCAAGCTCAAACCCTAATCAACATAAATTCATCAAATTGAAGGGGCAAATCAAGTCCAAATCGAAATCCAAGCATAGATTAGTGATCACCGCAGTAAAGGGATCATAAGGTATGTAATATTTCGTGGTTTGATTCCATCTTGAATTCTAGATGAACTCATGAGATTCGAAATTTGAGCTTGCATGATTGTTGTTTGGATGGGATTGTAATGAAATCATGTCTAGGGGTAAACCCTAGTCATTATCTTGTTGAATTAATGATTAAACTATGAAATTCATGATCATCCACCATGTGTGTGTGGTGGGTTTTGTAGAAAAATGATGAACACTAGAATCATGATTAGTAAACTAGTGTTATTTGAACTCTATGAAGTTAATCTTGATATTGAACTATAAATTAGTTGATTTACTAGTAAAAGGTGTTAAAATCTTGGCTAAATAAGTAGTCATGAACTTGATTGTTGATTTAGTGAAATTATGCCCTTTAGGTGTTTGTTGAAATGCCTAAAAGAAAGCTAGATATGGTGATTTCGAATGAAACGCATTTTTAAATGATAAGATGAATTATGCGTTATAAGACATGAATGGAGTTCTAAACGAAGTGTTGATTGAACTTTATAGGAAAAGGAGCCGAGTCTTCAAGCGGACACGCGCTTGAAAGGAACACTTTGAAGGTACGCGACTTGTCGTCTCGTTACATTTATGTAGACAAGCCTAGTTGTAGATATGTTTAATGTTGTTATAGCGAAAATAGTTGCGTTTGGTGAGTCCAAGAAGTGATGGGATTCACTCGACAAACCAAACGGGTCAAAATAAATAGTTGGTTAGATATGTTTATTGATAATATTGTTTAATTAGTCATAATGGGAAAGTAAGTAAAGTGATGTAATTCACTAGATAAAGAACGGGTTAAAATAATGGTCGAAATGGTAGTGTTCGAAGTGACTCGAACGCCACTCGTTAAATTTGAGTTATAAAAGCGTAAACCATGGATTTGAAGGGATACGATGAGGTTGACAAGCCCGGGAATGGGTAATTATGGTTAGAAAGCAATGTTGATGAGTTATGAAGGTATGTAACTTGTTTCGTCACATTATGTAAATTAAATATTGTAATCGTTCATAGTTGTGTTTTAGAATAAAGATTGGTATTAGTTGAAGTAACAATGTTCACTACTTGATTTAATGAGTTAAAATTAGATTAGAAAGTGTTTGGTAGTCTTTAGAAATGGAGGATTCCATAAATGAGCCAAACGGGTCGAATAATTGTTTAGTAAGTAGTAAAAGTGTGTTTAGAATAGCATTTGGAAATGACGGATTACAAGTGCGTGAAACCATAGATTTGGTAACGAAACGCCGGTGATCATAAGCCACGGATGTTAGGTAAATACGTCTTGCGGATATAAAATTTGTTAGTGGTTAAATTAATGCAAAAGCTAAACGGGTCAAATAAATACATAAGGCATTTATAGACTTTCATCCCGTACATCCAATTTTTGATATAATAATCTTGATAGATGCATTGGTAATTTAATTACGGACGCGTAGGAAAAAGAATCACCTAAAACGAACTTACGGATCAAAAGTTATGGCGATTTTAAGTTTGGACTTGATAAAAAGGTTGAGCTGGAAAGTGCAGCAACAACTAAGCAGCTTGCTGTCAAAAAAGGGGCTAGGTGTAGCGTCTAGCCCCTAGGCGTAGCGTCTAGCCCCTCCTGAATCCGAAAATTGTTTAATTTTGTTTGTTTGACCCATATAACTTGTTTAAACTTGTTATTTAACTACCAAAGCTAACTTTTAAGTTGGTTTTGGTCATAGGTGAATGTCAAGGATTCCCGGATGAAGATCAAGCTCAACGAAGAACCGAACACGACCAAGATACAAGCTTCCGCACTGCGTTGCGTCGTAACTTTTAAACGACGAACTTATATACAATATGTTGTCAAATTTTTAAACTGTAAAAGTTTTTAGTAAACCCGTATTTTACATGTACGTGTATTCGTAAGAACACAATTAATTGTCGTTATTAGTACTAAAACCCTTTTAAAATAGTGAGGGTGTTACAGAAACGATGGAGATCCAGATCCTGGCGAACTATCATCAGACCTTGCCTCCTGATGTTGCATCCAAGCGAGAAACACCTTCCTAAACTCACTGGATTCAGCGTGAGTCTCTTCTAATGCCTTCAAAGAGGTTTTGATTTCATCAACATCACTGTGAAGCTGTTTGAGCTGACTCTCCTAAGCATCCAAACGAGCAATCGATCTGGTTTCCATGGAGTTTGAAAGGAAAATGGCAGGTCAGGGCAGGTTGGACCAATTATAGAGACTGAATTGAATAGAGATGATGAAAGCAAAATCTGTAACTATATTGATAGATTGAAGAAGACAATACAAAATAATAACCACCAAAGTGGCCAGGGCTATGCCCTTCTCAATGCATAAGCATGAGCCTAACAACTTACTAATTTCTCTCCTCCCCTCCTAAATGACTATTGATCCTTATTTATATAGAAATAGCAATTACACTTTACCCCCTCCTAGAATAGACAAATGACAATTAACTATAAACTAGATTATGATTCCTATCATTATTACCCTTCAAGGCCAAGAAATATCAAGAACCCTAGGTACAACAAGTGCAATACTTTTCAAGAATTAGTGAGGTTCAGAAAAACTCAAAACCATTTCCTAAAACATGTCTGACAATCACTTTACGAAATCAAACCCAAATATGAAAAATATACATATATAACTAAAAATAATAAAGGGTCTACATATTTACACACCTTATTGCCTATTTGGACACCCTTCAAGACGCCTCGTATAGACCTATACGAGGCGTATAACCTTTTTCAATTTCCAAGAGAATCTCTAATTATGTCATATTTTGTCTTATTTGCCTCGTATACGCCTCGTATAGGCCTATACTGGGCGTCTAGACGAAAAAAGACCATTTAGCCCCTGATTTAGGCCTATACTGGGGTAAATTGGTATTTTTTGCCTCTCTTATATGCCTAGTATAGGCCTATACTAGGCGTATATAAAGGGGTTTTTTTTTTTTTAAACAAACATTTTATACAATATTAATCGTTTTAGCAAACTTTTATACAAAAACAAGTTTTTTTTTATTTTAAATAATTAATATTAGGACCCCTCGTTGGTGTTTTTTTGAGTTGAAAAATGGATGTTTTGGTAGGGTAATTTGATTGTTTTTTGAGGGTGATGTTTTTTTGAGTTAAAAAATGGGTGTTTTGGTGGGGGTAATTTGAGTTGTTTTTTAATGCAGGGCTAATGCAGGGCTATAATGGTCTTTTAATGCAGGACTTATACTACACTATACTATACGATACGATGCGATACAATACGATACTATAGGATACGATACTACATCTATAGGCCCATACAATGCCTATACGAGACCTATACGAGATTTATACTACACTTATACTATACTATACGATACTATAGGTGTGATTTAGGTCCCGTTTAGGCCTATTGGCTTATACAAGACCTATAGGGGACCTATACTAGACTTATACTATACACTATACGATACGATACGATACGAAACTATAGGATATGATACAACACCCGTATACGTCGATAGGCCTATACAAGACCTATAAGGGACCTATACTACACTATATGATATGATAGTATCGTATTGTATCGTATCGTATTGTATCGTATAGTGTATAGTATAAGTCTCGTATAGGTCCCATATAGGTCTATACGAGACCTATACGAGACTTATACTACAATATACGATACAATACAATACGATACGATACTATAGGATATGATACAACGCCCGTATACGTCGATAGGCCTATACAAGACCTATAAGGGACCTATACGAGACCTATACTACACTATATGTTAAAAACAATGTAATATTTCTACGATCGAATATTTTTAAAGGCCGATCTTGAAAACGGTAAAATATTTTTATAAAAAAATAAAACTTTTCTTAAAAAAACAACTCAAATTACCCCACCAAAACACCCATTTTTTTACTCAAAAAACATCACCCTCCAAAAACAATCAAATTACCCTACCAAAACATCCATTTTTCAACTAAAAAAAAAACCAACGAGGGGTCCTAATATTAATTATTTAAAATAAAAAAACTTGTTTTTGTATAAAAGTTTGCTAAAACGATTAATATTGTATAAAATGTTTGTTAAAAAAAAAAAAAAAAAAAAAACCCTTCAAGACGCCCAGTATAGGCCTATACGAGGCATATAAGGGGCAAAGGGTCATATATGAGACCTATACGAGGGGTCTTATACGCCCAGTATAGGCCTATACGAGACGTCTTGAAACAGTCAAACCAGAAGTGACATGAGTCAGACACTGATTTTGATGTAACCCTATACGCCTCGTATAGGCCTATACGAGGCGTCTAGGGCTTAAAGGTGTCCAAATAGGCAAGCAGGGTGTCCAAATAGGTCCTGCCATAATAAATAATAAATAATTGAATACGCTTACCAGAAACTGAAATTGGTGCATGAATCCAATCATTGAAATGTAAACTTTGTAGTCTTTATCATAATCCCAGATTCAATATACCCATTTGAACAAATTAATAAACAATAAATGATAAATAAACAAATTGCAGAAACAAATTCAAAAATCAAGATCTGCAAGATGTGATGACTGATGAACAACTTAATAGACAAGTGATATCGGCTACCCGGCATTTCGAGTAAGCTTTGAGCCATTTAAACATCCATAACTCAATGTAATCATTACTTGAAATCTTGGTTCACCAACTTAATCTTTGTAAGAAGACATTAGTTCTACAATATCATAACCTTTAAGAACATATAAATCTTTAGAAAATAAGCCTGATCAATATTTTAAAATTAAAACAAATAAATTACACTACCAAATGTATTTAAACTAAGATTATAATAATGTTCAACTACAAAAATATATATACATTGCCAAGATTGAAGTGAAGCCGAATACTTGGTCATCAAATCACTGGAATGATGGAAAAACACTAATATTTGGGTTTAACTTAAACGAGCCAAAGTGGCCAAAACCAAGCCCGGCCGGCATGTTTACAACCGAGTTTTATTTTTCAAGCTTGCTTCGATCTAGTTGAAAAACCCTAAATGGGTAAGATAGGATAACCTTTAAAAGAGGGTGAATAGTCCCTTTTGGTAATGTTTTCCTGTCTAACTCGATCCCATGTTCAAAAATTCATTAGAAAACATGTTAAGGTGAGTGTTTTCAAGCTCCAAGTTCTCAAATGGGCAAAGCTGTTGCCAGAAACATTGAAGATCATCAACGGTTCCTGGTGAACCGGTGTCATAATAATCATATCTAAAGTCGACTTCTTGATCTTTGGAAGTACTAGAAGTGCTGCTAGGTGAGAACATATCATCTTCAGAAGTCAAGCAAGACTCAAAAAAGTTATTAATATGATTAACAGGCGGTTTCATTTCGTAGATGTTATTGCGCTCAAACTCCAATGATGTACTCTCGCCATTTTGCTCGTGTGTTTCCGGATTCTTGCTGTAATGACTCACACGTTTCTTGAGATGAGCATGCCAATGGTTTTTTACTTCATTGTCAGTCCTTCCAGGAAGTTTTGATGCAATTGTAGACCACCTAAATAGATTAACAAAAGCATGAGATGATCAATATGATCACAATTGCTTGTTTAAGCATAGATAACCGAATCTAATCAACATATACACTTACTTATTGCCAAGAACCGAATGCGAATGGAGTATGATTTCGTCTTCTTCCTTGGAAAAGTTTCCTCTCTTTATGTTAGGTTTCAGATAATTCATCCATCGCAGTCTACAACTCTTCCCGGATCTTGACAAACCTAGAAACAAAACAAAAACAAAAACAGTCACAAATTAACTCTACTTAATTTGTTCTTGATCAAATATCACATAAGATAGTTATATATCCAAATTAGGGTTTGTATATTTACCAGCAAATCTTGGCATCTGGGACCAGTTCCAGATGCCATATCTGCTGATATAAGCAACCAACAGCTGATCTTCTTCATGGCTCCATGTTCCTTTCTTTAAACCTGTGTTCATGTCACTATAATTTGGGGTCCTCATTATTTTTAAATGGTTTAATATGGTGAAGAACTGATTGATATGATTGGGCAGCAATTGCTATATATACTGGTGTTTTGTAAAAGTTGCATAGGTACTAAAGGATCTCCCTCGAGGAAAGTTCTAACTATACATAATTTAGTTTTGCCATATGCATGCACGTGGTCAATGAAATTAAGCGTGTTATAAATATATATATTTATATCTAGAAAAAGATTCTTAAAAATATCATTGTCATTTTTTAATCACGATTACTGATTACTGATTGGTGTTTGGAGTCATGTATCATGTGTAGGGTTTGATATTATCGTGAAATAAATATTGTTGGATACTTGGATTGATTTATCTCGGTTATATATGTATATGATTTCATAAGTATGTGTAGTTTGTTATTTTAAGATATAAAAATACAATAATCTAGCATTTTATTTTTTCTGTACGATAATTACTTAATATATATTTTTGTACGGTAAAATCAATCATCTTTGATTAAGAACAACTATTTGTAAAATCAATTAATTAAGGATACACAATAGTTTTTTTTTTATTACATAAAATTCTAACAAGCAACCAAATAGATTAGAAATGAATTTTGGATCTATGTTCTATTAGTATATATTTCATTAACTTCCAACTAACCACCCCTGTGTACATTGAAACATCTATCATCTCCTATCTTCTAAGATGACCATTGCAAATGAAGTCTGTCGCAAATTAAGCGTTTGCTGCAAAATCCATCACGTACAGATTTAACATGAGAATAAGGGTCGCAGATGTCTATAGCAAAGGTATACTCGAAGAAAAGGATCTCAACGGGAAACAAGTTGTGACCGACGCTTTCTATCGAAAAGTAGTTACTGGTGATGGTTTTGTCTATCGTAAATAGGTTTTTTTTTTTTTTTTTTTTTTTTTTTTTGTGATAATGTATCATTTATAGAACAAGCTTATAAACAATTTCTATATGTAGTTATTTCGTGTACGATAGACACATATAAGGGTACCCGGGGCACCCTCAATTTCCAACATTGGCTTGATTGGTTTGTGCGGCAACACCGCCCTTGATACTCCGGTTTTTGAAATCGGTTTGTGCTTTCGGTGACTACTACCAGATAAAGAATGCCATAAAAGTAAGGTGAAAATGAGTTAAGTGAATTGGGTACTTCAGTACCACAGGTTTTGTGGAAATGGATAAATGTGAGGTTTGACGATTTAATTGAGTCTTTCTAATTGAGTACTTTTGGTACTTTGGTTGTGTACCTTGTACCTTAATAGTCAATGTACGAAATCAATTCATCAACGTAAAGACCTCAAATTCCTTTTCACGTTTAACATGTGTTATGCGGACTTTCCTGGTAACCATTATCAACAACAAACACAAACTACTACATGAAGAATAATGATTCTGACTTCTTACTGGTTCAGCATTTAATGGTTCAGACTGTTTGTTTCGCGAACAGATAGCTGAATGGTTCAGACATTTGCCTCTGAATGGTTAAGCATTATACTAAATCTGAATAGTTAAGACCTCTAATATGAAATGGTCAGACATTTGCCTCTGAATGATTAAGCATTATACTGGCTCTTAATGGTTCAGATCTCTTACTGGTTTAACACTTAGTGGTTCAGAGTTCAGACCTCTTACTGATTCAGTACTTGAAGGGGTATGGTCCCAAAAAGCCGCGCAACCCCCTGTAAGGTCGCGCGGGACCATACTCCTTAATCAACAATTTTCTTGATCACCAACCTCGCGCGGACTACAACATACCTGTGTAAATGCGGCGCGAGGTCCACATAAGAGTAAACTCCAGCTAACAACACTTAGCATTATGAAAGGAGTGTGCAATAGACCAATACCACGCGCGAGGTTATTACGTACTCAACAAGGGCCTCGCGCGTTAACAGCGCAAGGCTGTTCCAAAATAGTACACAAAGTACAAGTGGCAGAAGAAAGAGCCAATAAGCGCCCTTCTGACCCTGCTCAATCGTGCTCCACGATCATCTGACATGCAGGAGACAAAAAGTACTCAAGGACGCCTACCTGGCACCAATCATAAGGCAGAGACAACTGCCCCACGATCTCCACTTGCCTGCTGATGGCAGGACGGCGGCCAGGCCGACAACCATGACACGTGGCTCCAATCATCGTGCGCCAGCACCAAAGAACTCCCAGAAGCCACTAACGGTCGAGACAAGTGAGACAAAGAGCATATCGCCCAAGTTGTCGACTTCCGACCCAAGGCCCATCAGCCCATATCCTCTTACACCTCTCCGGCTATAAATAGAGACCTCACTCCACAGGTTAAAGGGTCCATTCCCTCTACTCTCTCACTTAATACTTAATTACCTCCAAAGCACAGTCGCTTATTCTCACGCCGGAGCCCGGTTAAGAGGGAAACCCCCACATTCCCCTCTTAACGAGTAATGGTGTTTTGTTTTGCAGTTAACCAAGAGCGTTAAGAAGTTCAGGAGTCCATAAGAAGATTAACCACTATGCAAGGAACATAAACCAAACTGATTATCCCCTAATTAGTTCCGTGTTTCTTCATTGGCGCCCACCGATTTTTTCTACAAACCATTTTCATCTTCTTATTTCCTGAGTTTTCACTTCTTTTCTTCCTTCGATCATGGCTAGTCAAGGAATCATTCCCGAATTTGTTGGTCTCGGAGCAGACCCTAACGCAGCGTTTGGGGTGGATAATCAAAACATCCAACCCCAAAACGTTGAAGAAATTGGCGAGATCGAGATGGCCAACACCGGGGGTCCTCGCGGGAGCTTCACCCGCATCAATCAAACTACCCCAGGAAACAACGGTGCTGGACCATCGAACCCAGCTCCACCTCAGAATATCTCAGCGCTATTAGGGCTACCAGAGGGCGAAACCCCAGCCTCATGGTACGCCAAGCAACTCGCCACCATTAATGCGGCATATCAATCCTTGAGCGCGCAACAAGCAGTTCTAACGGCAGAACCTTCCTTGGTTACACCAACCGGCCCAAGTTACGGGCCGCGCCCGATGCAACCACCGCAAAATATCCAAGGAAGAGCCAACAGACCTCCCCCTACCCGAAGACTAAGCGTGCAGGACACGCGCGATACGCGGGGGGAGACAGAAAGCTACTATGACGAACCGTCAAATTCCCGAAGAGGCCCAGTTCACAGCCGGCTCACGCCGCGCAACATAAACGACGAGTGGGAAGAAACTGACCCGAATGACCCAACCTGGGAGAACGATGACGAATCTTCGGTTTTCAATCGTTTGCAACGGAATCATGAGTACTACAAACCAAGGCAGCATGTTGGGTATACCGAAGAGGCAGAGCGTGACTTTCGCCTCGCCTATCGACCAGAGGAAGCTATAGAGCATTCAAAGTTCATCCCAAAGATAGCACTCGCGCCGCTCAAGAGAGAGAAATTACCTCCGACTGTCGGAAAGTTTAACGGATTAACTGATCCAGATGATCACGTCAGAGTGTTTACTAGCGTAGGCTGCATGGGCGGTTGGAACATGCCCATGTGGTGTCATTTGTTTATCCAAACATTAACGGGGGCTGCTCGCGCCTGGTTCGACAGCCTTCCTCCGGGAAAGATAAAATCATGGGTAGATTTCAGAACTCAGTTTTTGAGTCACTTCAGCCAACAAAGACGATACCAGCGCGACACAGCTGAAGTTGAAGATATCTGGCGTAGAGATAATGAGGGTCTGGAAGATTTCATTACGCGCTTTAACAAAGAATGTTTGGAGATAGGTGGCGTGAGTGAGCAGCTCATGCGCTGCCATTTCAAAAAAGCCATCCGCTGTGATAGCCTGATCAGAACCATCACGGGGAAAGATGGAATGCCAAAGGAGTGGGATAAACTCATGGAAGCCGCGAAGATAGTCGCGCAGACGGAAGAGTCACTCGCACGAAACAACAGCTATCGTTCTGAAGATAGATTTTCCAAAGGGGGTCACCCGCGCGATGACAACAGGCGCAACAAAGGCAAAAACCCTGGGTGGAAGGCCAACCACTCCAGCGGTTATAATGAACGACCCCGGTACGAAGAAAGATCCCGCTATAAGGAAGACGCGCGTGATACCATTGACCGCATCGGTTATAGAAAAGCAGTCCGAGACGACAATCGTGAAAAGCATTGGACTCCGCTCATAAAAACACCAAAAGAGGTGCTAATGACGGAGAACCATGATTTTAAGACTCCCAGGCCTATGACGAACAAAAAGGGACAAGATCCCAATCTGTATTGTGATTTCCACAAGGATACAGGCCACTTAACAGATGATTGCTACAGCCTGCGACAAGAGATCGAGAGAGCACTAAAGAGTGGAAAGCTGAGCCACTTAGTGAAGAACGTGCGCAAAGAGACGCGACAGCTCCATCGCCACGATGAAGGAAATCACAAGAAGGTCCGACGCCTGGAGACACACATGGTCAATGGACCAAGATACAGCGCACGAGAAAAAGGCAAGAGGCCCTATGAGCCTTCATGGCAAGAACAACAAGTTATCTTCCCGGTGGTGCGCGGGGGTCCCCGAGCCACGCGACCTATCGTCATCACCGGTATCATCGGCCATTATGAAACTGAATACGTCTTCATCGACCCGGGAAGTACAGCAGACATCATCTATGAACAATGTTTTAACCAGTTCGACGACGAAGACAAAGCCAGACTCGAGCCAGTTGACTACCCACTGTCTGGGTTCTGCAACGAAATGGTCTTCCCGTTAGGCCAAATTAGCTTCCCCGTCACACTCTCTGACGGGAAGCATTCGAGGACAACGAACGTTAACTTCATGGTGATGCCTGTTAAGTCAAGACATGACGTACTGATCGGAAGAGAAACGCAAGGTGAGCTGAATATGATAACTTCCACCCCCCACTCAGCAATTGGTTTCCCAACCAAGACGGGGGTGGCAATCGTTTATGCGAAGAAGGAAGTTATGTCAACAGAAGAGATGCGCCCAACAAAAGCGGCAAAGGTTTCAGCAACCGAGCCCGAAAGGTGGGTCTTAAACCGCAAGTATCCGGAGCAAACGGTGACGATAGGTCACGCTATCTCACCAGATATCAGAACTCGCCTCAAGCAGCTCCTATTCAAGAACATGGATATTTTCGCCTGGACCCCGGCCGACATGACCGGAGTCCCGCGCGACATCACGGAGCACTGTCTAAACACCTACCCCTCGGTTGAGCCGAAAGTCCAGAGAAGGCGCAGCCTAGGGGCAGACAAGACGAAAGCAATGAATGAGCAAGTTTGCGAGTTACTTAAAGCCGGCATCCTGCGAGAGGTACGTTACCAGAGTTGGGTGGCGAACCCCGTAATGGTAGAGAAGTCTAGTGGCGGATGGCGAATGTGCGTCGACTATACCGATCTCAACAAGGCATGCCCTAAGGATTGCTATTCTTTGCCTGAGATCGACAAAAAAGATAGACTCTCTCGCGCCGTACAGATGGAAGTGCTTCTTGGATTGCTACAAGGGGTACCATCAAGTTCAAATGAAGCTCGAGGATGAAGACAAGACAGCTTTTCGCACGGATCTGGGGATTTTTTGCTATACGAAGATGCCTTTCGGCCTGAAAAATGCTGGCGCCACATACCAGCGATTGATGGACAAGACCTTCGCAGGTGACATCGGAAAGCATATTGAAGTTTACATCGATGATCTAGTGGTCAAGAGTCCCGAAGAGGACCAAATGTTGAAGGACATCGAGAAAACGTTCAATTCATTGCGCAGCGTAAACATGAAGTTAAATCCAGCCAAATGTTCTTTTGGCATGGAAGAAGGGAAGTTTCTAGGCTTCATAGTCACCAACGGCGGCTTCAAAGTGAATCCAGAAAAAGTACAGGCAATAGAACGGATGCCATCGCCGCGAACAATCAAAGAAATGCAACGGTTGGCCGGCCGCCTCGCCGCGCTTAACCGTTTTTTGTCGAATCACGCCGCGAAGTCGTACCCTTTTATCAGCACACTGCGCAATTGTGTGAAGAAGCAAGAGTTCAAATGGACACCCGACGCAGAAAAGGCTTTCCAGCAAATGAAAGCATGTCTGATCGAACTTCCTACCCTGACCGCGCCGTTTGAAAAAGAGCCACTCGTATTGTACTTATCCTCTTCCGATAAGGCAGTAGGGTCGGTGTTATTAGTGGAAAGAAATGGAGTTCAAACTCCAATTTATTATGTCAGCAGGGTACTCACTGACCCGGAAACGAGATATTCCACGATGGAAAAATTGGTTCTTGCGCTGCTACATGCTTCCCGAAGACTGCGCAGATATTTTACAGGGCATGTGATCACCGTACTTACCAATTTCCATATCGGCACGATACTTCAGAAACCAGAAACATCAGGAAGGCTCGCCAAATGGGCAATCGAGTTGGGAGGCCACAACATTCTGTACCGGCCGGGCCCAGCCATCAAGGGTCAAGTTCTAGCGGACTTCGTCACAGAAGTCCCGGGTGATAAAATCAGGGATTGTGAGCTTGTCGAAACTCCAATGAAAGACACGACAAACGAGACTTGGATGCTTTATACTGATGGGGCTTCAAACGAAGACGGCGCCGGAGCTGGATTGCGCCTCGTAAGCCCCGAAAACCATGAATTTACTTACGCCATCAGGTTGGATTTTAAAAACACCAACAACGAGGCGGAGTACGAAGCATTTCTGGCAGGCTTGCGCCTCGCCATCAAAATGGGAGCTAAAAATCTACAAGCACATGTTGATTCACTCTTGATAGCCAGCCAAGTAAACGGTATATACGATGCAAAGGGTGAAGTCATGGCCCTATATCTGGAACAAGCAAAAGAGTTGCTTCAACAATTCAAGTCTCACAAAGTCATCCACATCAATCGCTCCGAAAACAAACCAGCCGACGCCTTGAGCAAGCTTGCTTCAACATCCTTCCAACATCTTGCCAAAGATGTAAGGATTGAGGTACTCAAGAACCCTTCAGTCTTATTACGACAAGTCAATGTGATTGAGTTAGGGCAGCCATCCTGGATGACCCCTATCATTCAGTACTTGAAAGAAGGAATACTCCCAGAGAATAAAGCAGAGGCAAGAAAGATTCAGAACAAAGCTCTGCAGTACGAAATGAATGATGGTATCTTATACCGCAAGTCCTTCTTGGGGCCACTACTGCGCTGCGTGGACCCCCAAGATGCGAATTATCTGATAAGGGAGATTCACGAAGGAATCTGCGGCATCCATGCGGGACCGCGCATGGTTGTCGCGAAGATCATGAATGCCGGATATTACTGGCCAGGGATGCATGTTGATGCCCTGAAGGAGCTGCGCAAGTGCGACTCCTGTCAGCGGCACTCTCCAAAAACCCTGCGCCCCAAGAACGACCTCATCCCCGTATCCACTGCTTGGCCTTTTCAGCAGTGGGGAATCGACATGGTAGGACCCTTCCCAGACGCTCCCGGCGCCGTCAAGTTCATAATAGTGGCCGTCGATTACTTCACAAAATGGGTGGAGGCCAAAGCCCTTGCTTCAACTACCGCCATGATGGTGCGCAAGTTCATTTGGGAACACATCATCTGCAGATTTGGGCTCCCACTCAAGATTGTAACCGACAATGGCACTAACTTCGCGTCTGAGGACCTCCAGAGCTGGATGAAAGAGATGAAGATCGAACACACTTTCTCCTCCGTTGCACATCCTCAAGGCAACGGGCAAGTTGAAAGCGTAAACAAGTGTATTGTCGAAGGGATTAAGGCCCGACTGGGCACGAAGCGAAGAGGCTGGGTGGATGAACTCCCAAGTATCTTATGGGCTCACCGCACCATGCCAAAGACAAGCACCGGCGAGACCCCTTTTAGCCTAGTCTATGGCTCAGAAGCGGTTATCCCGGCAGAAGTTGGCCTGCCCTCTCCGCGTTTGACCGCAGTCAACGCAATCGACAACGAGGCAGAACGTCGTCTTGACTTGGATTTGCTGGAAGAAAGGCGCGAAATTGCGCGAATCAAAGAAGCCAAGTACAAAACGCAACTAGAAAGGTACTACAATGCGCGAGTCCGCATATGTACCTTCACTCCAGGGGAATATGTTTTTCGTGACAACGAAGCCTCAAATGCGGAACGCCCAGGAAAACTAGCACCCAAATGGGAAGGCCCATACTTGGTTCATGAAGTGCTAGGGAAAGGGGCTTACAAACTGCGCACCATGGACGGACACATCGTCCAGCGCACGTGGAATGCGCAACAACTGCGCAAGTGCTACATATAACTACTATCGGCCTTGCGCCATTACCCGCCCATGTTGGCCACGCGCCTTTGTAATTACTCATGTTAGCTAAACGCCTATTTTGCTACTTACGCAATGTATCTTGGCCTAAGCGCCTACTTAATCAATGAAAGCATACGACATGCTCTTTTACCACGACTGACTTCCTTCGTTACAAATGCATGTTAAACTTCTGATTAGCAAGAAAACACTCCAGCAATGCCTCCAAGGTCCTCCGCGAACATAGCGCGAGACCGGGCAGTTACTCACACAAGAGCCATGCTTACATTTATTCTCGCTAATTTAACCTAAGTTTCTAACAACAATGCAATAATTGTAACGAAACGGAATAAAGTCATGTTCAAACAAAATCGCAAAAATTGCATAAAGGCAAACGTCATCCATTACAAGGCGCTATTGCGCAAGAAGTTACATCAGAAACTTACAGAAATTCACAAGGCACAAAGCCATACAAAACCTATCTATTCGAAACAATCTCAGACATCATCACCATCATGCTTGTCGCCACCATCAACTTCATCATCCTCAGCGGCCTCCCCATCTGATAATTCAACCGTTATAGGAGGATCAAGAATGCCCTTAAGGCGCTGGCACCAGTCGTCATGTTCCAAAGCCTTGGCAACTAAGTCCATCACAGGCAGTGACAAGTGGTCATAAGCATGTTCAGCGCGTGTCAGCGCGGCACTAGCCTGGTCAGTAACCGAACAATGACTGACGTCAAACTCCTGTCCAAGTGCTTCTTCAACGTGTTGTGCGCACTCTAGGTACCCTCCTCGGTGACCAACAGCGCGCGCAGCATCGGTCAAAGCAGCAACAGCACGATCCAGCTCTCCAGCATTGAGAATGGAGTTGGCAATCTACAGCAGAGTTTGCGCATCAAAAACAACTTCTAACGATATACTTTGGAAGGAAAAAAGGATAAGCATACCAGCACTACTCCACGGCCGCGCATCCACTCGGCCTCAGAGACGAGAGTGTCAACAATGCCCTGAGCCTCAGCATAATTCGTTTGTGCTACATTAAGGGCAGAAGTGCTAACATCACGCGCTTCCTCAGCACGCTGCTTGGCCTCCTCAGCAGTCGCAGCCTTCACCTTCTCAGCTTCGAGGTCGATTTCCAAGGATTCGCATTTATCAACCTGCCCTTCCAGGCGACGTTTGAGCTCAGCGATCTCGACATCCTTGGCTTGCAAGTCCTTGTCCTTAACAGACAGCTGACCCTTCACCTCAGCCAACTCAACCTAAAAGGAACAAAGAGACTTAGGCTATTTTATAAAATAAAGTACAGAGAAAAGGTATAAGTTGCACAAACCTCAACCTGCTCCCTAGCAACCTGTGCAGCTTGCGCATCCTCGACCTTGCCGGTCAACTCAACAACCTTGGCTTCAAGGTTGACAATCTTGTTACGATCCGCAGCCGCGCGCTCGTTATCCTTCGCGCAAATGCGCTTGAACTCAGCTTTCTCCTTAGCCAGTTGCTCTTCAGCAGTATGAAGTTTATTTTTCAGGGCCTCGCGCCCCCACTCTTCAGACTTTCGGTCAGCCTCGAACTTCGCCTTCTGCTCATCAAACGCAGCTCTAGACTTCTCCAAGTCAGTAGCACGCCTCGCAATGCGATCGCGATACTTCTCCCAATCATCCCTCTCCCTAACCATGGTTCGCCACTCCCGGACAATTTCTTGGTTAGCAGCGCGGGTATTGGCTTCACCAACAACGTAGGCATGATAGAGCCCGCTGTGAGTCCGCGCCCGTTGACGATCCATCTCCCCAAGAGGAATCGAATTCACCAGCCAGTCATGGCAAGGCGCGAACTCGAGAAAAGTATCCTTCTACTTCAAACCCCAAGGCGGATTGTGCGGAGCGTCACCGCGACTCTCTTCAGTGTAAGACTTGTAATAGATATCCCCCACTGTATCCCGGGGACCTATTGGAGAGCGCGGCGGCGCGACAGCTTTCACACCACCCCGACCAGCAGATGAACCCGAGCCCGCGCCTTTGGTAATAGAAATACCAACAGGCCTTTCAGCAGCAGATTTCTCCTTCTCCTTCTCCAGGGTTCTCTCTTTTCCCTTCTCCTTCTCAGCATCAGCAAGAGCCTTCTCAGCAGCTCTTCTCTCTTGCTCTGCCTTCTTCCTCTTCTCTTCAGCAGCCTTGTTCTTGCGCGCCTCTTCAGCCTGGCGCTGGTCTTCCTCAGCTTTCTTCTTCGCCTCCGCTTCCTTCCTCCTGTCTTCATCAACTTTCTTCCTACGCTCCTCATCAGCCTTCTTCTTCTCTTCGGCAGCCTTTGCCTTATCGACCTCAGCAACATGTTTGCCCTTGTCATGCACAGCCGCAGCAGTCTCGGAAGATTTGATGACAATCTTAGGCCTTTTTGGATCGGGCTCCGTAAAAACAACACCCTTCTCAGGGGTCTTCTTCTTGCCCTCTACATAAATCAAAGGGTCAAGAAAAGGAAAGCCAAAAAAAAAAAAAAAAAGAAATGAGTTAAAACTAAAAACAAACTTTACCAGGAGAGAATTGATAGAGTGAGCGCAAATTGCTCTATTTACCAAGCACCAGAGCTCCTCCAGCCTTCGACGCCACAGTCACACCAGCAGTCGCCCCGCTCCTGGTCCTTTTTCTGCTGATCAACTTTCCAGCAGCGTCTTCTTCTTCCTCCTCTTCTTCCTCTTCCGCATGCTCAGCAGAGGAAGGAGTAGCGCCAGCATCCGGGTTACGAGAACCCGCGCCACCTTCGCCTTTTGAGCGGCCTGCTCCACCTTTACCTTCGCCTACGCGCGACAAACCCTCTAATGAGTCACTAATTATCACATAATCTTTTATGTCACTTTGACGAAGACAAGGACTACCTTTACCAGCAGCTGCGCGGCTACTCCCGCCCTTCTTGCTGGTCACTTCGGTCTCACTCGTCTTCTTCTTCTTTGGCGGTTTCTTCTTCTTCTCTTCAGGGTCGATACCCAGGTCGCGCAACACACCTGCAAAGATGGTAGACCAGGAACTTAACTCCCCGGTTGAAGACCCCACAGACTCTTCGCTGGAAAGATAGACAACCTCTTTCCCAGCAGAAGTGATAGAGCGCAAGGGACGAGGGTTAGGTATATGCGCACCTTCAGTAGCAGTAGGCGGCGTGGCAAACGCATCAGCAACAGGGTACATAAAGTTGACCCTTATCTGGTGGTACCAGTATTCTTCTCCGTCTCGAAGCGGGCGCACACCCATGGAACCACCAAAAGTGGCAAAGGCAGCTTGATATAAACACGCCTCTACACGACAAATCACATAAATAAAAATCAAGCTACGAAAAAAGGATCAGTGACGATAAGGAAATTACTAACCTCTATCCTCGATCATCAAGATAGGAACTTCCTTGCTATCAGGAAGCCATTGGTCGCTCATCCGCGCCGCCACCAAGACATTTTCCCCGAACACCCGGTTAGGGGTAGGGTTAAGCTCCCGATACCAAGTCTCGGTCTTGGGGATTGGCAAGTCTTCCTTAATAATCGCTTCATTCCAATCGCGGAACGTCATAGCAATGGGAATAACCTCCTCTCGAATATAAAAGAATTTCGGTTTCCAGTCATGAAAACTCTTGGGAGGATTTAGCAATACCTTCTTGGCGGCGCCACGACTGGCAAAAGAGAAGAAGCCCATATTTCTCTGAAGTTGATAAAAGGCTCGAAACTTCTCGACAGTGGGCTCGATGCCATGAGCCCAGCACAAGAACTCAAAATGTCGAACCCGGACCATTCCGGGTGGGCTCATCTGGGAGATATGAAACCCATAATATCGAAGGATATGTGCCATAAAGTTGGTCGCCGGCAACCGGAAATTACCTTGATGGAAGAAGTCTTCGAACAAGGTAATGTACCCCGGCGGTGCATCAGCGGCCGTCTGGTTCTGGCCAGGGTACCGGGCATCCCACTCCGGTGGGAACCGGAAACTTCGGGAAAGCTGTTCAAACAGCCCTAGATCCCACCGGAGAACAGGCACAGGACCTTCTTCTCCGGGATTATCTTCATGTTCTTCAGCCATCGACAGTCAGCAAGAAACCCTGAATATTTCGGAAACGGGTTGAAGGTCTACTATGACACTTCTTGAAGACTTGAAGATCTGCTGCAACCGTGTTCTTCAAACTTGAAGATCCAAAGAAACTTTGAGAGAAAGGAGAAGAATAGTAGGAGAACCAGTGGGGAGCCTCAAATCTCTCCGGATATATATACCCATCGCATTTAATGCGATGGGTAACCGTGCCGAAATAGCCGCAAATAAGGCCAACCAGAAAGCGCCACGTAGGGCGCGTTTCCCGGAGTGACGGTTATCACGCGCGCGTGGGCCTCACTCTCCTGACGAAAATCTGAACCGTCAGCGACAAGTTGATGACAACCGTCAGGGGTCAACTCAAGCGTCACCAACCTGTCAGAAAATTCAAACTTCCGAGTTTTCTCCCGCCCAAAATTATTAGAAACTTCATGTAAAAGCCAACAAGAAGCCTGGTAGCCGCGCCGTAGTAATTAACAACTTACACGCGCGACGTCTACCAAAGCCAAAAGCACCACCCTACTTTATTTTCTTAAGTCCAGAGCTCCAACCACTTGCCTAGCGCATGGTGCAGCACTGGACTGGGGGGACTTGAAGGGGTATGGTCCCAAAAAGCCGCGCAACCCCCTGTAAGGTCGCGCGGGACCATACTCCTTAATCAACAATTTTCTTGATCACCAACCTCGCGCGGACTACAACATACCTGTGTAAATGCGGCGCGAGGTCCACATAAGAGTAAACTCCAGCTAACAACACTTAGCATTATGAAAGGAGTGTGCAATAGACCAATACCACGCGCGAGGTTATTACGTACTCAACAAGGGCCTCGCGCGTTAACAGCGCAAGGCTGTTCCAAAATAGTACACAAAGTACAAGTGGCAGAAGAAAGAGCCAATAAGCGCCCTTCTGACCCTGCTCAATCGTGCTCCACGATCATCTGACATGCAGGAGACAAAAAGTACTCAAGGACGCCTACCTGGCACCAATCATAAGGCAGAGACAACTGCCCCACGATCTCCACTTGCCTGCTGATGGCAGGACGGCGGCCAGGCCGACAACCATGACACGTGGCTCCAATCATCGTGCGCCAGCACCAAAGAACTCCCAGAAGCCACTAACGGTCGAGACAAGTGAGACAAAGAGCATATCGCCCAAGTTGTCGACTTCCGGCCCAAGGCCCATCAGCCCATATCCTCTTACACCTCTCCGGCTATAAATAGAGACCTCACTCCACAGGTTAAAGGGTCCATTCCCTCTACTCTCTCACTTAATACTTAATTACCTCCAAAGCACAGTCGCTTATTCTCACGCCGGAGCCCGGTTAAGAGGGAAACCCCCACATTCCCCTCTTAACGAGTAACGGTGTTTTGTTTTGCAGTTAACCAAGAGCGTTAAGAAGTTCAGGAGTCCATAAGAAGATTAACCACTATGCAAGGAACATAAACCAAACTGATTATCCCCTAATTAGTTCCGTGTTTCTTCAGTACTTAACCATTCAGATGTTGCCAAACAGGTCCTAACAAGATAAAACAGATACTGAGACATGAAAAGTAAAAACATGAAACACATGAATATTATATACGTGACAAAACTTTTGATTATATAAATTTTTTGTTAGATCTAATGATAAATTATTATAAAATAGACATGTGATTAATTTCTTATATATTTAATGGTTGGGAAGATAAAAACTTGTCAGATTATTACATATGAATATTTAAAGGGTGTTAATAATAACACATGGTAATATCTTATTCTCACATAATGTATACGGGTCGTATAACATTATACGGCCCGTATACACGATGTGAAAATAAACTTTGGTCGTATACAATGTATACGATAGTTTTATACGGACCGTATAAGGTTATACGGCCGTATACATCGGATTTCCTTTTTTTTTGAGTTAATATTCATACATTAGGGTTTCGATTTCCTACTTTTTAATATTCACAAATTTCGATTTCCTATGGAAACGGTGGTTGTGGAAAGAAGGCTATTAGAGAGAACTAGCCATTCTCATCTTTCACCAACAAGATCCAAATAGTCTATGTTCGACACCAAATCTTATTTGACCAACAATCAAAATGGTGGACCGCAACACCCGGGTTCCACCAATTTCCCTTGCGCCGAACGACGAAAAGCGACTTTTAACTATCCAGAAAAACGGGTTTCGGTTTTCTTTTTTACTTTGAAACAAATCCCATTTCATCAAAGAGAAAGAAAACACAGAAAAACGACCAGTTGATAAACATAAAACACTAGCAAAAGCAGTGGTGCATTTTTGTTACCAAAGCACGTAGCACCGCAGCTACCAACAATCAAGATTGCGATTCAACATCACTTGTGCCTGGCGCAAAGTTATTTTCAGTATCAAAGACAACTGATGTCTTTTTACTTTGAAACGAGGGTTTAACAAAGATGAAGACGAAGAAACGAGGGTTTAACAATAACAAAAAAACCCACGAATAATAGATCAACCAAGCGAAAAACTCACTCACAATCACACCCAGAAAAAATCATCCATGCATACGGCGTCAATCTATGTCTCCAACCATCCACACAACCACTTCAACAATCAACAACCATAGAAGAAAAAGATGAAGACGAAGAAACGAGGGTTTAACAACAACAAAAAACCCACAAATCACAACCCAACCAAGCGAAAAACCCACTCATAATCACACACAGAAAAAATCATCCACGCATACGACGTCAATCTATGTCTCCAACCATCCACACAACCACTTCAACATTCAACAACCATAGAATACGAAGACGAAGACGAAGAAACGAGGGTTTAACAACAACAAAAAAGCCCGCGAATCACAGATCAACCAAGCGAAAAACCCACTCACAATCACACCCAGAAAAAATCACCCACACATACGGCGTCGATCTATGTCTCAAACCATCTACATAACCACTTCAACAATCAACAACCATAGATCACACCAAAAACAAATGCCATATTTTACTTTGAAATGAATCCCATTTTTCAAATAAAACGACCAGTTAATAAACATGAAGCAAGAGCAAAAGGCGATCGTACGTTTGGGTTAAAAGAACATACAGTACCGCAATCGCCCGAATATTTTCTCCAAACTTTTTCAGACAGTACCAAGAACTTATTACTACTCAAACCAGGAAAAAGCTTGCAGGTGTGGTTTCTGTTGAAGAATTCACTGAAAACCCTCAAGACTATCCGAATCCACATCTTCTACAACTGTCGTGTTACTACATTTTGCGCATTACCATGCTAAAATGTGTAAACTTATCCAACGTATACCGACACAGCGAAGGAAGTGCAGAGTAATATGTAGATGTGTTGTTTTGTACTGTCTATGTGCAAACTTATCCAACGCATACCGACTGCAAAGTTACTAGCTAATCTTAAAAAGTTACAACCTTCCTTTTCCTTCAATTCCAGAACATTCTCCCCAAACGAACCTTCATCATCACCCAAATTCTTAACAGGCCCAGAAAACTTTTACAAGGAACGTATAACTCGATATCAGAACATCGTTGATAAATACAAGATGCAGGAATTCGTGGATTTAGGTTGGCTATGATCTCTATTCGGTCATCTTTCCAAACTGCAACACACGAACACATATTTTTTATTTACCTTTTGGGATGGTAGGAGTCGAGTTAATGATAGGTTTGCTTTTGTAAACTTTACAAATGCAAAAGCTACTATCAAGTTTAAGGATGCATTCCACGGTAAACGATGGGCCTTCTCCGACAATTCAAAGGTTGCTGAGATATATTTTTATTTTATTTTATTTTTGAAGAAAAAATATTCATGAGTATTTGTGTTTATCACCCTATATGAGCATTGGAAGCCCGATAAACAGACTTGCAATTAGATAGCAATCATTACTTCTTAATGAACTTGAAATCTTTTCCACCCAAGGACTTTTCATAACAAGTCCTAATCACCAATTACAATTACTCAAACTTCAACCAGAAACTTGTTAATTAACATGGTTAATTACAATTTCCTCCTTTTCTAGTTCTCGAAAAATCTAGTTCCGTGTTTTCTCCTTTTCTGGTTCTTGAAGAATCTCGTTGGTTATGACCTTATTTGATGTTCTGAAAATTTGTAATGATGAAAAGTTTGAGTTAAGGTGACCAGTTGATAAACATGAAGCAAAAGCAAAATATGTTCGATCATATTTGATGTTCCGATTGCGTTTTCGTCAATTCCACATATACTAATTAAAAAAAGTTGGTTAACTGTATACGAGTCGTATAACGTTATACGGCCCGTATACAAGACATATAATAGTGCTTGTATATTGAGTATACGAGCGAATAAAAAATTAATAAAGGTGGTATATGTCGCAACCCCCGTCCCCTAACAACTCGGGAACGGGCGGCCGGAGCCAGTTTCGGTGGTATCTGTTGTTTTATCAATTTTGGCAGCGGAATTTACATCAGGACCGTAGTTAGGAAATATTTTATCAGAGTAAAATACCACGCTTTTAATATATTAAACACATGGGAAAAATCCCAAGTTTCAAGTACACACATTTTCATATGGATAAACCCTATATTATTTAATAAAAACATCTATTTTGTTTAGGTAACTTTATTGCTACTTCTCCAAGCCTTCAGTGCAGTCCAGCTGGCTTCTATTTGGCTTTCACATTTTGTTACCTGAAACGCGTTTTAAAAATATTTTGTCAGTGGGAAATACTGGTGAGTGAATTCCAATTTAATCAAGTTTAATAAAAACCATTGTACAGTATTGAGGGTGGTCTCGCAATTATATTTGTTTCCAAGTCATATCAATTACCACCCACGGTACTGTCAACCCGACTTGTGGAAATGTTACTCCTCGCAAGGCAGTAACAAATTTTGTATACAAAACCCCAACATACCGACGATAATTGTATCCTTACAAATACTCAATAACTGTTTAATATATAATTAATTGTGTGAGGTTTTGTAAAAACAATTTATAAAAAGAAAATTACTCACATTGCTGTCTTAGATTATCCTTTAGGGTTTCCTGGTGACAATCTATAATTTACACAAAGGCACACGTGTTAGTATAATAACCCATTTTAACATTAGTAATACCCTCCCCGAGATGGCATTCCAACGACTACGTCGGGCAGAACCACGACAGCCGTTACGGAACCCTAGATCAATCGGGCAGCGTATCTAATACGTATCCAGGGGTTATGATACTTACAACAGAGCAGAACTTCATTATTTAGGGGGATATTATACCCGAGATTATGCCTACAATTTATAAATTTAGAGAAAGAAAAGAAATTTGGACGATCTGGACTGAAGGTCGTTGCATGCAATTTATAGGGCTGATTTCTGTGTTCATCGCGCCCCGCGTAAACTCAGGCCAAGGCCTTCGCGGCCCGCGACGCTCCCTAAGGTAGGCCTTAGGGTTGCCTAGTCGGACCGTAGACTCCACACGTGACCCGACACGTGGCGGCACCGGATGTCGTCCTAATCCTATGCTGTCGCGGCCCGCGTAGGTAGTAGCCAAAGGCTACGCGCCCTACGAGGACCCTATTTTTCTTATTTTTAATTAATTTTAATAATATTAAAGGTATTCGGGCCCTGTTTTATCGTATGGGGTGTATTTTAAGACATATTGGGGTATTTTTAAATATATTAGGGTGTCGGAAAAATATTTTGGAGGGTTGTTATATCCTCCCCACCTTGTTTTAGAGCTCGTCCTCGAGATCTACTGGAACAAGTGTGGATATTTCCTTTACATTTCTGATTCAAGCTCCCATGTGTACTCAGGTCCTCTTTTGGAGTCCCACTTCACTTTGACCAGAACTAATCTCTTGTGCTTGAGATTCTTGATTTTCCTGTCTTCAATCTATAGAGGCCTTTCTACAAACTTGAGTTGTTCATTTACCTCTATATCCTTAAGAGGCACTACTAGTGATTTATCAGCTAAGCATTTCTTGAGATTAGACACATGAAATACATCATGTATTCCTGCCATTTCCTCTGGCAGTTGTAGCTGATAGGCTACAGGTCCTATTCTTCTAATAATCTTGAAAGGTCCAACATACCTGGGACTTAGCTTTCCCCTTTTGATGAATCTTACCACTCCTTTCCAAGGAGAGACTTTCAATAACACTTTGTCTCCTACCTAAAATTCCAACGGTTTCCGCCTGTTGTTAGCATAGCTCTTTTGTCGATCACGTGCTGCTTTCAGTCGTTCCTTGACTTGAATGATCTTGTCGGTTGTCTCCTGCACTATCTCAGGTCCAGATAGTTGCTTTTCCCCAATTTCTGCCCAACAGACTGGGGTTCGGCACTTTCATCCATAAAGTGCTTTGAATGGTGCAGCATTGATACTTGTGTGATAACTGTTATTATAAGAAAATTCTATTAACGGTAAGTGATCATCCCAATTACCTCCGAAATCAATTACACAAGCTCTAAGCTGTCCTCCATCGTCTGAATTGTCCTTTCGCTTTGTCCGTCCGTTTGCGGATGATAAGTTGTGCTTAGATTCAACTTGGTTCCCATGGCTTTTTGGAAACTTGTCCAAAAATGAGAGGTAAAATGGCTATCTCTGTCAGAAACAATTGATAAAGAAATTCCATGTAATGAAACTATTTCATTTACATATAATTTAGCTAATTGTTCCATACTGAAAGTTTCCTTCATTGGTAGGAAATGAGCTGACTTAGTTAGCCTATCTACAATCACCCAGATTGTATCATTGCCTTTCCTTGTTTTGGGTAATTTGGTAACAAAATCCATTGTTATCAATTCCCATTTCCATACGGCATTTCTAACTGTTGCAACAATCCTGAGGGTTTCTGATGTTCAGCTTTGACTTGTGAATAGGTTAAACATTTAGAAACATAAACTGCTATATCCTTTTTCATTCCTATCCACCAAAAATTCTTTCTTAAATCCTAATACATTTTATCACTTCCATGATGCATCGTATATTTGGACTTATGGGCTTCTTCTAATATACGATGACGCAGGTTTCCTAATTTAGGTATCCACATTCTCTTTTTTTGGAATCTCCAAATTCCATATGTTCCTTGTTCTAATTCCTTAATCATACCTTTTAGTTTTTCAGTATCATCCCTGATTACCGATTCTTGTGCCTTTTTAATTTGTTCATTTAAATCTACTTGTAGATTTAATTTAAGAGAACGTACCCTTTTTGGCTTCTCATGATACTTTCGACTTAAAGCATCAGCCACTACATTTGCCTTTCCTGCATGATACTGGATATTACAATCATAATCACTAAGAATCTTCATCCAACGTCTTTGTCTCATATTTAACTCTTTTTGCCCGAAAACATACCTTAAACTTTTATGATCAGTGAATATGGTAAACTTACTACCATAAAGGTAATGTCTCCAAATCTTAAGGGAAAAATTATGGCTCCTAACTCTAGATCATGGGTTGAATAATTCTCTTCATGATTCTTAAGTTGTCTAGAGGCATAAGCTATAACATTTGACGTTGCATTAATACACATCCATAACCTAACTTGGAAGCGTCACAATAGATTACAAAATCTTCAGTTCTTTCTGGTAACGCTAGTATGGGTGCATTAGTTAATCTTTGCTTAAGAATTCTAAATGCTTCTTCTTGTTTTGGTCCCCATTCAAACTTAATGGATTTACAGGTTAGCTTAGTTAAGGGAATGGCTATTCTAGAAAAATCTCGAATAAATCTTCTATAATAACCGGCCAAT
The DNA here is from genome assembly GCA_030545235.1 of Helianthus tuberosus. Lineage (NCBI taxonomy): Eukaryota > Viridiplantae > Streptophyta > Magnoliopsida > Asterales > Asteraceae > Helianthus > Helianthus tuberosus. Next base: position 169,256,243 of record CM060354.1, on the reverse strand, counting down.
CCTAAGAAACTTCTAACCTCGGTTGGTGACTCAGGGGTCTTCCACTTGGTAATTGCCTCGAATTTTGTGGGATCTACATGAATTCCTTCATGATCAACTAAGTGTCCAAGAAACTGTACCTGTTCTAACCAGAATTCACACTTTGAAAACTTAGCATAAAACTTTTCCTTTCTTAGTAAACTTAAAAGTGCGTGCAAATGCTTTGCATGATCTTCCTTACTTTTAGAATAGATGAGAATATCATCAATAAAAACAATTATGAATTTATCCAAATATGGCTTACATATTCGGTTCATCATGTCCATAAATGCGGCTGGGGCATTGGTTAAACCAAATGGCATGACAGTAAATTCATAATGGTCATACCTTGTTCTAAATGCGGTTTTAGGAATGTCCTCTTCCTGTACCTTTAATTGATGATATCCTGACCTTAAATCGATTTTAGAGAAAAATCGAGCTCCTTGCAACTGATCGAACAGATCATCGATTCTCGGTAATGGGTACCGATTCTTAATTGTGACCTTGTTCAATTCACGTTAATCAATGCACGTCCGCAAAGATCCATCTTTCTTTTTTACGAATAAAATCGGCGCTCCCCACGGCGATGAACTTGGCTGTATGAATCATTTTTCCAACAATTCGTCTAATTGTCTCTTCAGTTCCTGCATTTCTGCGGGTGCCAAACGGTAAGGTGCTTTGGCAATCGGTGCCGTTCCTGGTAGCAGGTGAATTCTGAATTCAACTTCTCTATCTGGCGGTAGTCCTGGTAATTCTTCTGGGAATATATCTGAAAACTAAGACACTACTGGAATGTCTTTTAGTTCTTTTCCTTTAGTGTTAGTGATTATTAAAATCAAATACACTAATGATCCTTTTCTTATATAGGAGGGGAGATTGAGATGAGATGGTTTGGTTTGGGCATGTGAAGCGGAGAGAAACAACGGCACCAGTTAGAGTAGTGGAAACTCTTACTGTGGAGGGGAGGAGAGGAAGAGGCAGACCCAAACTGACATGGGATGAGCAGATTAGGCATGATTTACTAGAGTTGCATCTTTCTGAGGACATGGTCCAAGATAGGACTTCATGGAGGCGTAGGATTAGGGTTAACGACTTCTAGAGGATATTGCATTAAGGTTTTAGGTGTGTATTTCAGGGACGTATGTTTTTCTTATTCTTTAAGGGACTTTTCTAGTGATTGCCTTCTTGTGTTTATGCCCAAATGATGTTGTATGCTATTATTCATGATTTACATTGTATTGTGCTGGTAAGGATGACTTCTTATTTCTATATTTTTTGACTGGTGTGTTGGCATGCTGTTCGTTTTCGAGCCGAGGGTCTCTCTGGAAGCAGCCTCTCTATCCTTATGGATAGAGGCAAGGTCTGTCTACATCCCACCCTCCCCAGACCCTATAAGTAGCTTTACTATTTGTGGGATTTTACTGGGTATGATTGATTGATTGATTGATCCTTTTCTTATATAGCTTGCAGTTTTCATCACAGAGATGAATTTAGTAGATCTAGAGGGCTTATCTCCTTTAATTGTGATCTTTTTACCTTTTAGTGAATTTACTTGAATTGACTTTTGATAGGGGTGAGCAAATTAACCACCATAACCGATAACCGAACCATAACCGACATAACCGAACCACTAATAACCGATAACCAATATAACCAATGGTTATGGTTATGAAACTTTGTATAACCGTTTAGTTGGTTATGGTTATGGTTATGGTTATGAAGCTTTGGTTAACCGATATAACTGAACCGAACTTGTAATGTTAACTTTATATAATGGATTTGTTTTTTACAAAACCATATAGAGGGTTTTTACTAAGATAAAAGTATGTTAATAATAAAATGATCTTTATGTAGATGCCATTTATTTTGATAAAGAACTAAGGTGTTATGGCCATAATTTTTTTGTTTGAGAATTACCTTATTAAAAAGAACCCCAAATCGGTAGTTTAACCAAAAAGTTTAGTCTCCGTTATTTTATAAAATAGGCTCAAGCTAAGTTCAAATCGTGCACAACCCTATTTATTTCAAACCTTGCTTGGTTACTTAACCGAATTTAACCAAAACCGAACCATAACCGACTTCATAACCGATTAACCGTGACTGAAGTTTGGTTATGATTATGGTTACCAAAACTCCATAACCGAACTAGCGGTTATGGTTATGGTTAATAGTAAAAACCAAACCAAACCGACCCATGCACACCCCTAACTTTTGATCACATAAAATACTAGCTTTATTGGCTATTAACCAATTCATTCCTAATACAATATCAAATCCTGCCAGATTCATTGGGTAAAGGTTTGCAATAAAATTCTGATTTAAAATTTCTATTCTTGCTCCCTGCAAGATTTCAGAAATCTTAATGGTTTCCCCATTTGATGTCTCTACTAGACATTCTTGTGAAAGTTTAGTTAATGATTGATTAAGAAATTTGCAAAACGAAGTATTAATAAAACTTTGGTTCGCACCAGAGTCAAATAATACTTTAGCAAAAATATCATTAACTAAAAACGTACCGGCTATCACGTCCGGAATCATCTTGGCTTCATCTGCCGTCAAAACAAATGCTCTAGCATTTTTAGTGTTCTTGTTGTTCGCGGCTGCAGCCAATTTTGGACAATTTGGCTTGATGTGACATTTTTCTCCACAATTGAAGCACAATCCATTACTAGATTTCCTCTTGCAATCTTCTTCCCTGTGTCCTGGTAACTTACAGAAATTGCAGTGAGTGGAGCATTTTCCTGAATGCTTTCTCTTCCAAGTCTTACAGTAGGGTGCAGAGGTAGATCCTACATTCCTACGGTTGGAATTCCCAGAACGGAATTCTTGGGTAAGCCTTTGAGCTAGGTTTCTCCTCTGGTCTTCTTCTCTAGTACAGATTAATTCATCTGTCAAGGTGTTTGCTAGTTCTACAGCTTCTTCTATGGTTTGAGGTCTAGCTGCCTTGACTACATGCCTAATTTCCCCGATTAATCCCCAGATGTAACGGGAGATTAATACTGGTTCAGGTGATGCAAGGGTTGGTACTATTCTAGCATATTCAAAGAATGTGGTAGTATAACCCTTACTATCTACCCCGGTCATCCTAAGGTTCAGAAACTTATTTGCTATCTGTTCCTTTTCATTGGGAGGGCAGAATTTCCTTTCTACCATGTTTTTAAATTCTTCCCATTCCATATTATAAACCCTATCACTTCCTCTAGACTGGAGGATAGTGTTCCACCATTCTAAGGCTGAGTTTTTAAACAAATTAGCAGCAAACATTATCTTGTCCTCTTCCGCACATTTGCTTATTTTTAAAACAACCTCGGTCTTTTCTATCCAGCGCAGAGCTGCAATGGGTCCTTCATTGCCCGAGAATTCTATTGGTTTACAGGGCCAGAATTCTTTATAAGAACAACCATAAGGCATGGTTCTTCTGCTTTTGGGAATGGGCATTTGAAGTACGGGTCCATTGTTCACGCTGTGTTCAGGTTCAGTTGGTCGCTTACTACTATGCTTACTTTTATTATCCGCTTCCTTAACCGTTTGGATAATAAATGGCATTTCATCTATTATTCTTTGTGCCACTATGTGTTGGATAGCACTGTTATCCACTTGGTTTCCATTGTTATTGTTGTTCGGATTCTCATTATTGAGATTATCGTTATTCGGGTGGTTATCACTCTGGTTTTCATTGTTCAGGTTTTCCTGGTTCACTTCGTTGTCCATCTGAATTTTAAATATTTACCGCGTATTAATATCACAAAATAATATTTAATATAGCCAATCACATGACACGCACTTTGGTCAAAGGCGTCGATCATTGCGACTTTACTCTATTTTTATATAATATGCATCTACTACAAACCAACACTAGAAATTAAATTACAATACCAACTGAAATAAAAATTACACTAATAGTAGTAGGCATCCGTAGTTTTTTTTTTTCAAACACACATATTATATATTATTATATTATATTATTATTACTATTACTACCGTCTCCACCATCACATTCATGGATATGGTTTCATCCAGAAGTCCATATTGCGCTCGTCGTACTTCCAGACGAGTCGCTCTCCCACCTGTCTCATCCTTTCACTACTCTCTAAAATTTCCTCACCAAATGTCCTAAGTTCTTGTACATTGTCTGCACTCATTGGTGGTGCAGGTTCTAGGACTGGGTTCGGAATCTGGGGTGCGGGTTCCTGGTATGGGGGTGTAGGTGCCTAAAATGGGTAAGGATTCTCTAAGATCTCCCTAATGTATGCATCGTTATCGTAATAGGGATCTAGAGGGTCCAACCCTGGGTAGGCTCCTAGGTTCGGCATGGGCATGTCTTCATGTATCGGGTAACGGTGCACATAGTCCCTATTGTTGTCCCACCACGGGTCATAATTTGGGTCTAAGGGGTTAGGTGCAGGTACCCTAGGTATCTCTTCCATGTTGAAATCATGCATTTCTACTTGATTTTCAGGGTTTTCTATCTCCATTGGTTGGTCGGGAAATGGAGGTTGTGGTTGGGGTGCTATCATTTGTTCCAGGTTAGGGTCGGCTGCTGTGGTTACTAAGATACGGATGTTGGCTATACCCCTATTAAGCATGTCTTGGGTATGGGCATCCGTCTCTCTTTTGGCTGCTGCTAGTGCTCTTTGGTCTTGTAACTTTTTCATACGTTTCCTACGCTCATGTGCTCCCCTACTGAACCATCCTCTCTTTTTCTGAGGGAATGGCTCTTCAAATTGAGCCTTAAACACGAATATTCCTTCTTCAGTATCAGCAGAGTACCCTGAGAGGGCAGGCTGTGAAGAGGCACCTTCGCTTCTAGGCGAACCAGACAATTGACGGTACGTGTCAGATGGTCCTTGGTCGCTCATACTGTAAACTAACAAATAGTCAAATAACACATAACAAGAAAATACAATTGTACACGTATTTCCGTAATTTATTTCCTAACAGATTGAATTTTGGTGTCAGCAGAACACTTCTGTGGCTAAATCGGTGGCTTAGCTCTGATACCACCTTCTGTCGCAGCCCCCGTCCCCTAACAACCGGGGAACGGGCAGCCGGAGCCATTTTCGGTGGTATCTGTTGTTTTATCAATTTTGGCAGCGGAATTTACATCAGGACCGTAGTTAGGAAATATTTTATCAGAGTAAAATACCACGCTTTTAATATATTAAACACATGGGAAAAATCCCAAGTTTCAAGTACACACATTTTCATAGGGATAAACCCTATATTTTTAATAAAAACATCTATTTTGTTTAGGTAACTTTATTGCCACTTCTCCAAGCCTTCAGTGCTGTCCAGCTGGCTTCTTTTTGGCTTTCACATTTTGTTACCTGAAACACGTTTTAAAAATATTTTGTCAGTTGGAAATACTGGTGAGTGAATTCCAGTTTAATCAAGTTTAATAAAAACCATTGTACAGTATTGAGGGCGGTCTCGCAATTATATTTGTTTCCAAGTCATATCAATTACCACCCACGGTACTGTCAACCCGACTTGTGGAAATGTTACTCATCACAAGGCAATAACAAATTTTGTATACAAAACCCCAACATACCGACGATAATTGTATCCTTACAAATACTCAATAACTGTTTAATATATAATTAATTGTGTGAGGTTTTGTAAAAACAATTTATAAAAAAGAGATTACTCACATTGCTGTCTTAGATTATCCATTAGGGTTTCCTGGTGACAATCTATAATTTACACAAATGCACACGTGTTAGTATAATAACCCATTTTAACATTAGTAATACCCTCCCCGAGACGGCATTCTAACGACTACGTCGGGCAGAACCACGACAACCGTTACGGAACCCTAGATCAATCGGGCAGCGTATCTAATACGTATCCAGGGGTTATGATACTTACAACGGAGCAGAATTTCGTTATTTAGGGGGATATTATACCCGAGATTATGCCTACACTTCAGAAATTTAGAGAAAGAAAAGAAATTTAGACGATCTGGACTAAAGGCCGTTACATGCAATTTATAGGGCTGATTTATATGTTCGTCGCGCCCCGCGTAAACTCAGGCCAAGGCCTTCACGGCCCTCGACGCTCCCTAGGGTAGGCCTTAGGGTTGCCGAGTCGGACCGTAGACTCCACACATGACCCGACACGTGGCGGCACCGGGTGTCGTCCTAATCCTATGTTGTCGCGGCCCGCGTAGGCAGTAGCCAAAGGCTACGCGCCCCGTGAGGACCCTATTTTTCTTATTTTTAATTAATTTTAATAATATTAAAGGTATCCGGGCCCTGTTTTCGCGTATGGGGTGTATTTTAAGACATATTGGGGTTTTTTTAAATATATTAGGGTGTCGGAAAAATATTTTGGTGGGTTGTTATAGTATACGACCCGTATAACTTTATACGAGTCATATACAATCAAAAAATCATCGTATAATATGCTATACGACCAAAAAACGGTATGTGTTCAGAGCAAATATGTCCATACATGCATTTAATTACCTAACATCATTACAAATTGTCAAAACATGAAATAAGATCAAGCTTAATGTAATGAAATAATGGATATGGTAACAACTACCAAGGCGGAAAGATATGGTAACAACTACCAAGGGGATAATGAATATGGTAAGAACTACCAAGGAGGCAGAGGACTAGGTAACTACCACCCACAACGATTCTCCAATTCCAGATTAGCGTTGTTTATCACCCTGTGTGAGCATTGGAAGACCGACAAACAGTCTTGCAATTAGTTAGCAGTCATTACTTTTTAATGAACTCGAATTTAGGATATGATGACAAATGTAAGGAGAAGCATTGGAATTCAAGGGTTTAAACGCTATGTCGCACCGGGATGGTACAGAAACCACCAAGGGGATAATGGATATTATATAAATACCAAAAGCTTTAGCCATAACGGTTTGTTTTCCGGCAGAAGATTGTCGATGTTCCAGTGGAAGAAGGTGAAGAGTGTGGGTGAAATGGTGTGTGTGGATGGGTGGGTGGGTATATATGTGTAACAAAAAGGGGTTGAGTTGTTTCATAGTTCATGGGCATTAATTAATGTTGAAATCTTTTCCACCCAAGACTGGAATTCAAAACAAGGACTTTTCATAACAAGAAACCTTAAACACAACGTTTCAAAATAAAACCTACCAAACCATAACAAAGTCCTAATCACCAATTACAATTACTCAAACTTCAACAAAAAAAACTTGTTAATTAACATGGTTTCTAATATTTCTTTCCTTTCCTACGCCCCTTCTTCTTCATCTTCTTGCTACTCGGTTTCATACCTAGTTCTCGAAGAATCTCGTTCCGTATTCTCTCCTTTTCTAGTTCTCGAAGAATCTCATTTCGTATATAGATGTCAATGATAGATGTCAATCAAAGTTACACAAGGCAATTAAACCTTACAAACACCATCTAAAAACTTATAATAAAACTTCAAGCATTCTGAACCTTAGATACAAACAACCCAACAAACCCTAGCTAGAAACGGTTCCCATAAACTAACTTATACGCGATGAATCCTCGATTAATCAATTTATTCCTGGTTTCCTGAAAGAAGGAAGAACTCCAGCCTGATGTGGAGTTGGGCCCACCGATTCCCGCTTTCTTAGCACGTCTAATTCCGACGTAAAGTTCACCGTTATCTGCTCGCATGAACACGATGGAATCACCATCAACAACCTTATTTAGGTTCACAGAAGTACTCCCCCAGTAGGTAACAGACGAACATCAGCAGGGTTCTGGCGAACACCCACACGGCATACATCGGCAACGAGATGGGAAAACTTTTACAAGGAACGTATAACTCGATATCATAACATCGTTGATAAATACAAGACGCAGGAATTCATGGATTTAGGTTGGCTATGATCTCTATTCGGTCATTTTTCCAAACTGCAACACACGAATATGTGACTAGTTGTAACGCCCTCACATGTAATAACTTAAAAACGACGCAGCGGAAAAAGAGCCTTAAAAATTTCTTTCACTATTAGACACATTTCTTACATGAAGGCTCAAATACGGAATAACAAACGTTAACTAAAAGAAATATACAACATTCACTTTCAATTAACACTTTAAGGCGTTACATAATTAAAGCTATGTGACCGTTCTTTTCCGTACAATCCTTGCTCTCGACTCGATCTATGTCCGCTTCTCTTCGTTTGTGGTTGAAGAAATATGTGTAGTACCTGTGGACATCACATACAACTTAACCATTAGTCGTTAACAACATCATACAACATTATTCTCAGGTAATTTAATATCAAATATCATTCAACAATATAAACTTTGATTCATTCAACTATCCTCTCGTATTTTCTCATTCCGAGTTCGACTTCGATACCTCATGAACCCAATGTTCTTTTACCTGCATTACATTTCAACTTCAAGGCACACCATTAGCAAACATCAATGCCCAAACATAATGAAACCATTCCTTAACACATTTATAACATCTCGCATTCATATATGTATACTAATTCCTACGTGCATTCATAACATATTACATCCATACATGCGTACATTCATAAATCATACATGTACACAAACATACACACCTACATATATGCGCACACATTCGTACACGCACACATACACATGTACAAGCTCTTACATATCACTTACATTCCCATATAATTTTACTAACATATCCTAGTCACAAACATACGCCCCGCTTGCGGTATGCTCATATAATGTATATATGTGTGGGCGCTCGGGGGGCAAAAGTGAAAGTGCACTAATTTTAACGTTATTTTACTAATTTCATGAAAATAACGTTAAAAGAGGGGGATGGTTAATCATGCATCATGTGGTGGCGTTGATAGCCGAAAGACAAGGGGGTACATGCACTAATCGGCGTTTGTCTCAATTGCTGAGTGTTATGTGCCTTATGTCCAAGGCTTGATGCAAAACTACAATCGAGCCGGGGGTCTCATTGGAAGCAGCCTCTCTATTCCTACGGGGTAGAGGTAAGGCTGTCTACATCTCACCCTCCTCAGACCCTACCTTAGCTTTGCTATTGGTGGGATATACTGAGTATGATGATGATGATGATGATGATCCTAGTCACAAACATCCATATAAATAAGTCTCATACGTACAAACTTACGTGCATGTTCATTTCTATTCATGCTTACCTATGGATTCCGTCACTAACAATAAGGTAGATCTATACATATACATATCTCCAAACTTATTTCTTTCCCACACATACTTTGAGTGAACGTTCTTACTCATGAGTGAACATTTCAACTGTTGAGTGAACATTCTTGTTGATGAGTGAACGTTCCAACTGTTGAGTGAACATTCTTGCTGAAACGAACTAGAAAAACAAGATTTGCCAGCTAACTGGCTCTCGCGGGGCGCGACATCTGTCGCGTTGCGCGACGGTGAAACTGAATTGCTGTCGCATAGCGCGACAGCCCTATTTCGACAGAATACTTCCCTTTGCTGCTGCATAAAGTGCCCAGCTATGTTTGCAACCAAAACTCAACTTGAAACTTACATAACTTTTGAGTTAAGCGTCCGTTTTGTGTAATTCTTGTTTCTGCGCGTCCATAATTTAATTACGGATTCGTTCACCATCCTAACTCACATCAAAAGCTGAATTATAAGAAAAGTCTTAAAGATCCATCATGCCATTATTCGACCCGTTTGATTCCACCATTTTATTTCCGACGTAACTAGCTACTTTCAGCCCCGAATCATTCATACCTTAGTATTTCCATTTATTAATTAAGCATACATGACCTTCTCATATTTATAAGCATTAAATAACTCCCTATACATACTAATAAGTGAGTCAGAATTCACTTACCTTAAGCGTGCGTATTAGAGCTTACTTCCTTCCTCATCTCGTCGCGTTAGCCCTCTGTGCTTGAGTCAATTGATACGATTCCTTTCCTAACATGTCATCACGTTCGTATCAAAGTTAGCATATATAATCATACATACAAACATTTGTTTCCTTTTATTTACACATTATTTGACTTCCATTAGACACATTTTCGCATACATGAGACACATATCAATAGTTACCTTATTCAAATCTCACGCAACTCGATTACCATCATACATAGCACACAAATCATCTAGTACATGACACACTAATTCTCTACTCTAACATTTGTGTTCAAAATCCCATCCATTACATTCATACACTGTTGACTTTCAAAAGTCAACGATCTAACTTACATGTATACCTTCAAATTATTATTCTTAATAAGGTAGACCATAGTAATAACATCGTGTGCATTTCATACTCATGTGGCGACGCACATACCGAACGGTCACCTAGTTATATCCACATATAATCACATAGTAAATCCTACATATGAGAATTCTTCATGATCCTACCAATTGACCAACACATTCTAAATTAACCCATTTACATAACTCCACCTTCTTTACTCGCTAGTGAGTTCACATGCTTAATATTTAGTACATGATTATTTACTAGTTATGATCAAACACCTAATCCCACATACGGTGTGCATCACACCCTCAAAGCGTGTAGTACAACTTTCTAATGCAAGTATCTTACCGTATCATCTTATCACACTAATTTCCCACTTGTAATCCATTTAAAACACATTCCTTTTGCAAACCTATTATCTATTACATCATTATGCATTCTACATATAATTATTCATTGCTAGCATACAAATTTCACTTATCATTTTCACCTAAGCATTTTATCGAACACTTGGCGCGTGTACTAGTTTTTAAACATAATGTACAAGTAACCTTCATACTTTTCTTCCTAGTTCTTGTTTTCAATCATCCAAAATACAAATAACAATTCAATTTCATACCATGTTCAATATAACTAACAAGTTGGTCACATACAACATAACATATCAAGAATCAAACAAAGGTTGGACATGAGTGACATACCCATGTCGCCATTTCCATCATCCATGGTGGGTTTCACCTCCAAACACCTAATTGAACAAAATCATGCATAACACATGTTCCGTATGACGATTCTAGCACATAATAACGCTTAATTTCAAACTAATTCGTGGATTGATCGAAAACCCTCTTCTTACAAATCACCAAATCAGAATTTACAACTTACCAAGTGGTTTATAGAGCTAAGTGATCGAGAATCCTTGTTCATGCAGTAGATTTGGGCTAAAAACTCCTTTCAATTTGATGGTTTCTTGAGGGTTAGGGTTTTCACCCCTCTTTCCTTCTCATGATCGAAGTCACGCACACACAAACCTTGTGTGTGTGTAATATTTTGTTTTAATAATTTAAGTTCCCATTTTGGCACCCTAAGTCCCTCAAGTTTAACATACCATCACAATTGCCACAAAATTCATTCTTTTACTTATTTATTAGACAATTAACTAGGTTTAATAACTTAGTTATTGTACATCATCTAATTACACAAGGTAACCTACTAACGAATTTAATAATTCGAGTTTTGGGGTGTTACACTAGTTGATAAACATGAAGCAAAAGCAAAATACGTTCGATCTTATTTCAATAATAGATGTCAATCAAAGTTACACAAGGCAATTAAACCTTACAAACACTATCTAAAAACTTATATAATATGCTTCATATATTAAACATAAAACTAGTAGGGTGCCCGCGCGATGCGGCGGAGGTGACACTTTGAATTGCGGCACTCATTTCTGATAGTTTTCTAATTCGTATAATATTTATGATAACATTATTGTGGTGGATATATGTCATAAGTGTTACACATATGTAAAGTTTTGTTTTTTTATAAAAATTAATAATCAAAAGACAAAAATATATTGTTTTTTTATAAAAATTATTATTAATCAGAAGACAAAAAATAAAAAAGATAAGTTGTTATAATTGTAAAGTATGTTTATTTTATTGGTTAAATTATAAAGTATAATTTTATTTTTTAAAGTTCATAACTTTTTTTTCAAAATATCCAAATAATTTTCATTTTTATAGAAATAAAAAATAGTATTTGAAGAACTGTTTTTATAAAAAAAAAATAGGATGTTAAGAGTTTATATCTTTATTAACTTTATATCATACTAATTTGAGATTTTTAGTTCCTAACTAATCTTATCTATATGAGTCTACTTTAAATTATAATCCCTAAAAATATGCAACACAATCTACTATGTATCTATTCAAGTTGGTAAAGAATTATTTTGAAACTAACTAATATTATCTATAACAATATAGTTGAACTTATAATTCCTAAAAATCTGCAACACAATTTAGTATTTATCTAGTAAATATTGTAAATTTCTGGAGCATTTTATTTATATTACTTGTTACAAAAAATGTTTGTAAAAGAACTATTTTTTTATAAAAACAAAATGTTTTGTTTATAAATAAAGTAAAAAACTGTTTTACACATGTAAAGTTTCGTTTTTAATAAAAAATAATAATCAAATGAGAAAAAAATAAAAGATAAGTTGTTATAGTTGTAAAGTAAGTTTATTTTGTTGATTAAATAATAAAATTTATAATTTTATTCTTTAAAGTTCATAACTTTTTTTTAAATATCCATATGGTACTCATCCAATAAACTTTAAGTTTAAAATTTTTGTTTTTATAAAAATAAAAAATAGTAGTTGAGTCGTAAGTATGTTTTACACCTTCAACTTTAATTTCGTTTATATATATATAAAAAATTATATTTCTATAAAATTTTAAAAAAAGTTTTTATAAAAAAAATAGAATGTTAAGAGTTTATATCTTTATTTATTTTATGTCATAGTAAGTTCATTTTTGTAGTTTGGCTTTAAAGTTCATTACTTGAATATTTTTAAATTAAGAATACAACTTATTAGAATAATATCCAAGAATAACTGCAATATTTTAGAATTTCAGCTTGACTATATCTAACTGCTATATCTATCTGTTGCAACTTTAGGATATTAACTTATATAAATTCAGCTGACTTGTAAATTTAGGATACTAATTTTATGTTGAACTTTATTAATATGGTCAATAACTGCATTATATTAACACCAAAAATAAAGTTCAAATATAAAATAAACTTTATTCATACGTCTAGATAAACATAACAACTGAAAATGAAAAAAAAACCATAAAAACACTTGCTAGATTTCATATTAGATTGCATGAAATCTGTTTCGCTTCTGAATTGACACTCGAGGTATTTTTAATCGGGTTTTCTGGTTTGTGCTTGAATCGACAGTTTCTTCTAATTCCTCGTCTTTGTCATTGTCCTCAGAATCGTCTAAATTAATAACCTCACTTAATTTCCATTCAGAGAGTCTCTTGGATCTCTTCCTTTGAGTCTCAAACTTCTGATCCTTAAAAAGAACAAAAATTGGATACAAAAGTTAAAAAGAAAGATTAAATAAACCTTAAAATTACCTCTTCAAAGTCACGTTGAAGATTAGACTTGTATGGATTAAACATTGCACCGTAAGAAATAATATCAACACTTTTCTCACCATCATCCTGCAATAAAACACACATATAATAGCATAACGAACATGTTAATATGAAAGATATACGCAAAAATAATACTTAAAAACCAGCAAAATCAATACCTTAGAAGCTTGTTCGACAACTGGGTTGTTTAAATTGACGTGTTATGCAACTGATCTAAAAAATCAAATAAGTTAATATTCACATAAAATTAAATAAAAGAAAACAATTATTCACTACTGCGGTATAACAGAACTGACCTTAGAATTTTCAATCTCGCATGCTTGGTTTTTCGTAACAATTGAATTTAGAATTGGATCCATTTTTTAACTTTGTTTAGCAATAGATATGGGGGTGTCCTGCTATGTATTTATAGTAGTAACTATAAAAGTGCATTATGGTTTAATTTTAGATTTGCCACCCCTTTGTTTAGGAAGTTTGTTGTGGTTAGTTTTAAGTTTTTATAAGATATATCTAAGTATAGATATTAGGCAGTTTTAATAAAATAAAATGTGACACATAATATCTTCATTTTATGTTACGGTACTTTTAATTCTTTTTGTTTTTGGTTGCATAGATGGAGCTCATCTTTGTAGATTAGGCGCATTAGATCACAAGTATTAATTACTTGTACATTAAAGCATTATCGACTTGTACCTTTTAATCCGTGCGTCGATATTGAACAAGACAACTTCCGAAACGTCGACAAAAATGTGTAGGTTGTCATACTATCTTTGGATTTTTTTAAACAGTATATTTTATAAGATATGTCAAGAATACGTAAAAATTATAAGTTTGTAGTGGAGGGGTGAATTGTAACTAATTATCTATAATTTTGTTAAAACCTTAGGGATTTAAGTGTAATAAGTCTAGGGGCTAAAATTAAAAAGTGTTGAAAAGACCAAAATACTCTCATTTTAGGGGTCTTTCTATAAATAAAGGGGGAAAAAAGTTCTTATTTTTTGGGTATCTTAAAATACCCATCACTCATGCATTATAATATAGTATAGATTAGATCACAAGTATTAATTACTTGTATATTAAAGCATTATCGACTTGTCCCTTTTAATCTGTGCGTCGATATTGAACAAGACAATTTCCGAAACGACGACAAAAATGTGTAGGTCGTCATGCTATCTTTGGAATTTTTTTTAAACAGTATAGTTTATAAGATATGTTAAGAATACATAAAAAACTATAAGTTTGTTGTGGATGGGTGAATTGTAACTAATTATCTATAATTTTGTTAAAACCTCGGGGATTTAAGTGTAATAAGTTTAGGGGCTAAAAATAAATAGTGTTGAAAAGACCAAACTACCCACATTTTAGGGGTCTTTCTATAAATAAAGGGGGAAAAGTTCTTATTTTTTAGGTATCTTAAAATACCCCTCAGTCATGCATTATAATATAGTATAGATAAGTAAAATATATTCCTTTATTCATTGCTTCATTTGACCCAAAAGATGATAACCTTGACCAAAAAGTTTATAATAAAACTTCAAGCATTCTGAACCCTAGCTATAAACAACCCAACAAACTCCAGATACTGAAAACCTTCAGCAATCATACTCTCAGTACTCTCACAACCCACCTTCGTCGCCACCCAACAAACTCCAGATACTGAAAACGCTATCTAAAGAATTACTAAAACTTATTAAACTGTTGTTTCGTTTTACACAAAAAAAAAACTTATATGCGGGTCGTATAACATTATACGGTACAGATCTTAAAAACCCAAAACCTCACAAAAAAAACACATTTGGCTGTATAACATTATATTGCTCGTATACAATTGTATACGACTCATATAGTGTTATACGGCTCGTACACATGTAAAACAATAAAAAAAACATTCCACTGATTTATTTCTGTGCAACAGTATTCTATATGGGTCGTATAACACTAGGGGTCTGTTTGGTATGGGGTAATGGAATGGACGAAGAAATGGAATGGACGAGGTAATGCAATGGATCATTACCATTCCATATCTTGTTTGGTTACCATGTGAATGGAATGAATTATTATTGTGTATTGTTCGGTAGGCAAGAAAAACGAAGTAATAAAATTAGCGGTGAGTGGTGGTGGTGGTCGGTGGTAGTGATTGTGGGTAGTTATAGGTGGCGGTGGTGGGTGTCGGCGGCGGCGATGGGTGGTGGTGGTGGCGGTGAGTGGCGGTGCGGCGATGACAACGAGTGGTGGTGGCGACAAGGTGGCCGTTGGTGGTGGGTGGCTGCAAAGGTGGCGGTTGGTGGCGGCGGCGGTGGTTGGTGTTGGCGGTGGTGGTGGCGTCGACGATGGGGTTGGGTGGCGACGGCGAGCGGCGTTGGCAGTTGGTCACAGCTGTGGGTGATAACGGTGGCGAGTGGGTGATGGCGGTGGCGGTGGCTGTCGGGGTGAGGTGGTGGCGGGTGGCATCGGTGGGCGTGGTGGTGGGTTGTGGCGAAGGTTGTGGTGTTGTTGATGAATGGTCCAAGAGGGAATGGAATGGAAAAAAAACATGGGGAGTGGAAGGAATGATTTTGAGGGAATGGAATGCCTCTTGGAATGGGTCATTTCATTCCATTGACCAACCAAACATTTTTTTTCTTCATTCCCTCGTAATCACTCATTCCATTCCACCTCTTATTCCTGCATACCAAACACTACATATGGATGTGAAAATAAGATTACAGGGGTGTGTACACTAGTTGCCTATTTAAAAAATAAATTTATTTTTCGTGATTTCTCTTTCTATAGTTATTAAATATATCCATCGTTGCGTGGCACGTTTTCTAGATGCTGACGTCACGTCGGTAACGAGATTCATATGTTCCATCTTAGAAAATTATTTCGTCAGCATATAAATGCCAAGGTTCCAACTAAAATGAGCGTCAAGACTTCTGTAACGTAATTTTTTTTATCTAATTCATCATAATTATTATTTATAAACTAGGTTTTGCTCGCTCGCGTTGCGGGGAATTAAGCCGAATATTTCTTTCTCATAGTATGTACGCCTGTGTTTTAGTTACTTGTACATACTACTTATAACACGATCTAAAAAAAATTACATTGACTAAACAAAGTAAAACAAAATACTACCATACTTTTGCTAAAAAAAATAAAACGATGGAAAAACTACCGCTTGTCATGACGAATAAAAACTAAATCGAGCCAACCAATTAAAACAAAACACTACCATAATCTTGTAAAAAAATATTAAAACGAATTTTATACTGGGGGCAAAATCGTAAATAAACACAAAAAAATCATATCGAAATGTAAATCAACTTAAGTTTATATCGACACGTAAATAAAAATAAAGACGTAAAACTCGATTAAAAAGTATTTTGAAAGTTAAAGGGTTGTAAGAGTAAATGCTGAAAATTAAAAGGTAAAAGTAAAAAAGAAACAAAAAACGACAGAAACAAAAGAAAAAAAGTAAAAAAAAAATATTAAAACGAATTTTATACTAGGGGCAAAATCGTAAATAAATACAAAAAAAATCATGTCGAAATGTAAATCAACTTAAGTTTATATAGACACGTAAATAAAAATAAAGACGTAAAACTCGATTAAAAAGTATTTAGAAAGTTAAAGTGTTTTAAGAGTTAATGCTAAAAATTAAAGGGTAAAAGTAAAAAAGAAAAAAAAAACACACAAAAAGAAAAAGGAAAAAAAAAGAATATAAAGGAAAAAAAAAGACAACACCACTGTAGCAAAGTTGTGTTGTCATTTGATATATATAATAATACCGAAAAATTTGCATAGAGATTGCAAGTAAAAGAGCAACAAACTAAGCCGCAACCTCTTTTTGAATATCAAATCTAAACCTACAGAAAATAAAACTATGCTTTCTTGACATCGAGAGATGGTTTTGCTTGAGCCCAATAAAGGGGGACACTCCCCCAAAGTCTACACAGACGTGTTTCCCACATGCCCAACCAAACACAGTAGCATCCGCTGGCCGAAAAGTGGATCTCCCTTCATGCGGGTCAGTCAAGAAAATTACAAGAGCCATTTTTGGGCGGAGTTTCCTATCCGCTTAATCACATCTCATATGACATAGTGACATACATGAACAAGTTATTTTTGTATTTAATGTTGGTAGCTCCTTGCAGTGAATTGCATGCTTCCAAAAGTTATCCAAACAAACAGTGGCGAAGCTTGAAATTTTTTACGGGAGGGTCGAAACGTATATACCCAAAAATTTCTATAGAACCGGAGTGTCGAAAACATATATAACACTGCTGGCCGAAAAGTTCGGGGGATCGGGCGCCCCTCCTGACCCCTTCAAAGCATCGTCCCTGCAAACAAACCTTAAGACAAACTGGCAAGGCTTATCAACCGTAAACAAATACATTAATTTGTCATATTTAAAGGTAGCCGGATATGCATATGTTAACCTAGCCTTTCAATAGGAATAAAAATATGGTTGAAAATATATGTCAGGTGTATTAAAACAAAAACGTTCTGAATCCATTTATTCATAAAATCATGGATAACAAAAACATTGACCACCTGAATATAATTTTGATGTGTTACCCAATATATACCATCGTTATTCATGTATAATCCAACGGTTTTAATTTATCTAAACCTTTATCAGTTAAGTTAATTCTTGATCTTCAATTTGATGCCATTTTACAAACTAAAGTTGATTAAAATTGACCACGTTCGTTGAGCTGGGTTAAACTTAAAGGGTTAGGGCCTGTTTTTTTTACTTAGATTTGAATGGTTAAGATCTGACCGAATCAGACATCCATGTCTGAACTATTCAGCTTCATTCACAATATGAACCATTCATTATTTCACCCATTCAGACATCAACCTTTTTGGAACCAAACGCTCTGAATGTATTGCAATCTGACCGAATCAGACGTGGACCTCTAAATGGTTTTCATTCAGTGATAAACAAACAGGACCTTAGATTGTTGCTTAAGGAACACATTCACAACTCGCACGAAACTTTGTCTATTGGCAGTGTGAGTTGTGTACGAACTTATTCATCATATTTTTATTTTTATTTTTTTGCTTTTGCCTCACATGTATCCTAAATACTAAAATATAATATCGCACATTATCTTATCCAAGTGTAATCTTATAATACATGATGTGAAACAATATTTTATTTGGTATATTTTTTTATTCGATGTGTCTGGTAATCTAATATATATAAGGGTATGGGGAGTGGGTGCGGCAAACCATCGGCAAACATGGTTGCCGCTCGGTAACCACCACCCCTCTCTTGTTTGACGTGCGGCAAATTTGCCAAATCGTTGATGGATCACCGTTCGGTGAAGGGAGAGGTGTGTGTGGGGAGTGGGGTCTATGCCATCTTTAACCAATCACACATTTTTCCTTTTTTTTTTTTAAGTTTACCACTTCACCAAGTGTCTAACAATTGCCAACACTTTTCAACATAGTTTAAACACTTATGACTGAACCACGTGACACACTCTCATTGGTTGATTTTGAAGTTTACCACTTTCAAGTGTCTAACCACTCCCTACACCCTAATAGATATACCTATAATATTTTATTATTAAAAACTCATATAATCAAACCATCAATATATTATAATGGTTATGATTTAACAATGTGAGATAAAAAAAATAAACGCCACTTTAATATTAAAAGAATGCGAATCACATGCTGAATGATTATATATGATGACTCAGATTCAGTAGTTCACCGTAATTGACTAACTGAGCACACCTACGTAATCATAGTACAATATTGTCGTGCGCCATGTGAGTTAGTCCATGAAATACGTTCATTCACTGGGGCATAAACATGGATTCTTTTATAAGAACTTCTGTAGTGGGCTGGGCGTGTTTGGCCAGTTTTTTTTTGCCCAGTCCTGTCCAAACACGCCGAGGAACCACCCTTCAGGCGTGTTTGGCCAGTTTTTGTGTTTTGTTTTGTTTTAATCACGCTTTCGGGGCATTGTTTTGGCCAATCACCTTCAGCTTCATTGCTTTTGTCCAATAAGATTTTTTAATGTTTTTCTTATTTAATTTTATTACAAACATAATGTCCCATGATGCCCACATCCGCACTACACCCATTTTAGAAAACGCCCTATAATGTCTCATTGTGGACTAGGCTGCTACATGGCGCAAAACGCCCAAAGGTGGGATGTTAACCACTACACATGGTCTAAGAAGAATATTTAATATTTTATATATATTCATTTATTCAAAATTATTATTTATTAAGTTTAAAAATAGGTTTACTTCTTAGATCATTCGTAATGGTTAATACTCTCTAAAGAGATTTTTTTGTCATATTAGTATTATAATGTCCGTTCAAAACGCATCTAACCAGCCAAAACCTCACAAACTGAAAAAACTTTCACAAACACTTTCCCCTTTTTGTCTATGGTATATCAATAATTATACATAAATTAATGAACAATTTTCTACATTCTAGATAGTTTTTAATAGAATCAAGTTGTTTATATGGTCTTTTACGAGTACAAATGAATAGGTGAAGGAGAGATTGAAGAAATTGGAGATTCAAAGTTGAGTTGCGGTAAAGTTTGAAGATGTTGGGTCTTGAAATTGAGACTGAAGCTTGCCAAATTGAAGATCACAACATGCATGAAGTTTACGGTTCTGAAGATGATGCAAGAGTTTGACAACATTAACCTAAATGGGAGATTGTTCGATCAAAATGAGTAGTCTAATGTTATCAACAAGTTAAAGTCAACGCCAATGAGTCGAAGTCGACATGCCAGAGGAAACGGAAGATCGGGCGAAGGATCAGTGTATGAAAGTTCAAGATATGATCGTCTACAATGTTACGATTGTTTAAATAAATTTTGTTTACACAAAATATATTTATTGTTATAGACAAAATATGTTTAAGTGATAGTATTAGTGAGTTGTTAATTATAGGGACTTGGTTGTTGTTAGCAATCTCTAGAGGCCTAAATGTAATTAGCCTAAGTGCGTTTAGGCTATAAATAAGAAGATATTATTAAGGTTTTAGGCAACATACACTCTAGAGAGATTTGGGGGCTAACTATTTTTTTATCTTTTGCAAATTAATCTAGTGGGTTTTCAAGCTTTATTTGGGCTAAGTACCACTAAAATTTGGAGTTGATATGTGAAGGGGTAAGGTCCCAAAAATCTCATATCAAGTACTTGAGACCATACCACAACCTCATCTCTTAGCTCTCTTTAGGCTTTGCGCGGCTGCGCAACTGGTCCCACAGAAGGAGCTTAGGAGAAAGATATCAGGTCATCCTTGCGCGCTGAAAGGAAAATCATGAATTCTTGCGCCTTCCTCCATAAACAAACAAAGGATGAAAATCCTAAGTTAAACACTTCCGCTTAAATATACCCAGACTTGGATATTATTTATCCAACTACTGCCACACGATAAGGAGTCACACCGGATTATGGCAATAACCTTCTAGAAAGCTCAATCGTGCACCACCAGACGGTTATAACCGTCTGGGACACGTGTCATCATCTCAGGCCTCCCTGAAATCACGATGATGGCATGGAATTGGAGGAAAACCTCCACTTGCCCACTTTCCACATGGCAATTCCCCAGCCGTGGATCTGAATAGCGATCCGTGTGCACTCACGTCAGATTAAGAAGATTAACGGAAGGAAAAGTAACCGCTTACGGGGTTAGCATCTTCCGTTAATATTTCATCAACGAGTTTTCCCGCCCAAACTCCCGGCTATAAATATAAGAGTAATTCAGGTATGAACTTCAAGTTACATTCACTTCACCAATACTTCTTCTTCTTCATAAACACATACTTATTCTCACGCCGGAGTCGGGTCACGGAGAAAACCTCCATTTTCCCCGTGACGCGGCTAACGGTGTTCTGTTTTGCAGTATTCACCGGAGAAGAAGATCGATCCCTTTAAATCAAACGAGAGAGAACCACCCCTTCTATGCAGAACCTAACCCTCTAGATAATTTGATTCCGGTCATTTATCTAGTGTTTCTTCATTGGCGCCCACCGATTTCTCTGTTTCATCCGTTTCCTCTCGATTTTTTGATTTACCCTTTTGATTCCATTTGTACATGGAAGAAACTTCTTCTCATCGGCAGACCGGCCCTCGGCCGAATTTCGTTAACAATACCCGGGTTGAAGGGGTTGTTGAAGAAGCCTCGGATGACAACGAGGTGCAATCCAATCATCTGAACAAACCTATCACCCCAAGGGTACAGCCAGAGATCCCTGTAAACTCAATTCTGCCCCCAGGAGGACCCCCAATCTCCTGGTACGTCAGGTCTCAGGGGGCACTAAATGCAGTATACACACAGCTGTGTACACAAACTGCTCCCCAAACTCAATCTCGAAGGCCAGGATCCCGTGCTCATGCTTCTCAACGTGATGGCCCATCCCATGAAGATACGGAGGTTTACTCTAGATCTCCATCGAGATACGAGTATACTCAATCAGAGAGTCGTCGAAGAGAGCACCGATACGAGTCACACCCTCACCGGAGACCATCAGTTCACACCAGGTTGGGTTCTCAACGGAGCACCCACACCAGTGAATATGATCCAACTTACCGTGTAGGTGAAAGTGCCAGCGTGTTTAGTCGGTTACAACCGAATTACAACAAGTGTAGACCCCGTGCGGTTTACAATCCCGAGGCTGAGCACAATTATAATCTGATTTATCGTCCCGCGGAGGCGGTGGAGAATTCAAAATTTATTACCGAAATTGCTCTGGCTCCGCTAGAGAAAGCAAAGCTACCATCGAACGTGGGCAAGTTCAACGGAATGACAGACCCTGACGATCATTTGCGAGTTTTCACAAGCGCAGGGTTGGTCGGAGGCTGGACCCTACCATTATGGTGCCACCTTTTCGTCCAAACCCTTATAGGCGCTGCAAGAATCTGGTTCGACAACTTGCCCATCGGGAAAATCACGTCATGGAAAGATTTACGCGAGAAGTTTCTGATTCATTTCAGCCAACAAAGGTGATCCATCCGCGACACAACGGATGTGATGAACATCTGGCGCCATGATGATGAAAGTCTGGAAGACTTCATCACCCGTTATAACAAAGAGGTACTAGAGATCGGGGACGTCCATGAGCAGCTGATTCGCGCCCATTTTAAATATGCAGTCAGGTGCGACGATAAGATAAAAGTACTGTCTGGGACAGAAGGACTCCCGAAAAGCTGGGAAAAAGTGATGGCGGTGGCTAAGGTTTACGCCCAAACAGAAAAGAATCTCACTACTGTAACAATCCTCAATGAAACCGACACCTCAATCATTTTCCAAGCATCTTAATATATTTTAAAATATTCCAAAATGTCCCAAAATACACCCCATACGCGAATACGGGCCTCAAATATATTAAATAGTATTAAAAAATAAATAAAAATTGAAATTTTGGGCTGAGGCGGGCCGCGTAGGACCCCACCCCAACCTTACGCGGGCGGTATGAAGGTTAGAACTTGATTTCGATGATTTCTTTAAGTTCAGGAGGACCGCGTAAGACCCCCATTAGTTTACGCGGGCCGCGATAGTCCCAAAATGTGGCGCAGCCCGGTGATGACACGTGTCATCATCGTGTCGAGCCTAGTAGATGACCCGGACAAGCTACCCTATTGACCAGGGTTGACGCGGGCCGCGAGAGAGTCAAGTTCAGCAACTATTTAAGCAGGCCATCGGATTTCATTTGGAATTCGCTCACAACGATTTCTTTTCTCTAAATTCTGAATAGAAGGCATAATACGCGGGTATTATACCCCCTAATTAGCGAAGTTGTGCTCCGTTGTAAGTATTATAACCCCTGGATACGTATTAGATACGCTGCCCGATTGATCTAGGGGTTCCGTAATGGCTGTCGTGGTTCTGCCCGACGTAGTCATTGGAATGCCGTCTCGGGGAGGGTATTGCTAATGTTAAAATGGGTTATTAATACTAACGCGTGTACATGTGTGTCAATTATAGATTATCACCCGGAAACCCTTACGGAAAATCTAAGACAGCAATGTGAGTTGATCCACTTTTTGTAAACCTTTTTGTTAATTGTTTTACAAAACCTTAAATACTTTTCCATGCGAATAACAGTTATTGAGTATTTGTAAGAATACAATTATGATGAGTATGTTGGGGTTTTGTATACAAAATTTGTTACCACCTGGTCAAGGAGTAACATGTCCACAAGTCGGGTTCGACAGTACCATGGATGTTAATTGTTATGTCTTGTAAACAAATATAATTGCGGGATCGCCCTCAATACTGTACACTGGGACTTTTTATTTAAACTTGATTAAACTGGGATTCACTCACCAGTACTTTCCACTGAAAAATGTTTTTAAAACGCGTTTCAGGTAACAAACTGTGAAAGCCAAATAGAAGCCAGCAGGACAGCACTGAAGTCTTGGAAAAGTGGCAATAAAGTTACCTAAAAATAAAATAGATGTTTTTATTAAATAAATAGAATTTATTCCTATGAAAAAGCATGTACTATGAACGTGAGTTTATCCCATTTGTTTAATGTTATGAAAATGTGGTATTTTACTCTGATAAACATTTCCTAACTACGGTCCTGATGAAAAATTTCGCTGCCAAATTAGACAATACACGATACCACCAAATCTGGCTCGCGGCCGCCCGTTCCCCGGGAACCAAGGATCGGGGGTTGCGACAGGAGGTGGTATCAGAGCTAAGCCACTGATTCAGCCACAGAGGTGTTCTGCTGACATCAAGATGTAAAGTGTTAGGAAATAAATTACGGGAATACGTGCATAACTGTATTTAATTGTTATGTGTTATTTGACTATCTGTTAGTTTACAGTATGAGCGACCAATGACCATCTGACGCGTACCGTCAATTGTCTGGTTCGCCTAGAAGCGAAGGCACATCCTCTTCTCAGCCTGCCCTCTCAGGGTACTCTGCTGATACGGAAGAAGGAATCTTTGTGTTTAAGGCTCAGTCAGAAGAGCCCTTTCCTCAGAAAAAGAGGGGATGGTTCAGTAGAGGGGCACACGAGCGTAGAAAACGTATGAAAAAGTTACAGGAACAGAGGGTACTAGCAGCAGCCAAGAGAGAGACAGATGCATATGCCCAGGATATGATAAATAGGGGTATAGCCAACATCCACATACTAGCAACCACTGCAGCTGACCCAAATCTGGAACAAATAATAGTACCCCAACCACAACCACCAATCCCAGACCAACCCATGGAGATAGAAAACCCTAAAAACCAAGTGGAGATGCATGACTTCAATCCAGAAGAAATCATTAGGGTACCAGCACCAAACCCCCTTGACCCAAATTAAGACCCCTGGTGGGACGACAATAGGGACTTTGTGCAACGTTACCCAATACATGAAGACACACCCATGCAAAACATAGGAGCCTATCCAGGTATGGAACCTTTAGATCCCTATTACCATGATGACTACATTAGGGAGATCTTAGAAGATCCTTACCGATTTCAGGCACTTTCACCCCTATATCAGGAACCCGCATCCCGGATTCCGAACCCAGTCCTAGAACCTGCACCCCCAATGAGTGCAGAAAACGTACAAGAACTTAGGACTTTTGGTGAGGAAATTTTAGAAAGCAGTGAGAGAATGCGACATGTGGGAGAGAGACTCGTCTGGAAATACGACGAGCGCAATATGGATTTTTGGATGAATCCATATCCGTAATGTGATGGTAGGAACGGTAATAGTAATAATAATAAAATAATAATAAAATAATAAAATAAAATATGTGTGTACGGATGCCTACTATTATTTATTTCAGTTGGTATTGTAATTTTATTTCAGTACTGGTGTGTAATAGATATATAGTAGATGAATAGAGTAAAGTCGCAATGATCGACGCTTTTGGCTAAAATGCGTGTCATGTGATTGACTATAAAAATATTATTTTGTGATATTAATACGGGGTAAATGTTTAAAATTCAGATGGCCGACGAAGGAAATCAAGGAAATCTGAATAACGATAACCAGAGTAACATTAATGTGGTTAATGAGAATCCGAGCATCAATAACAATGGAAACCAAATGGATAATAGTGCCGTTCAACACATAGTGGCACAAGGAATTATAGATGCAATGCCATTTATTATTCAAACGATTCAAGAAGCAAATAATAAAAGTAAACATAGCAGTAAGCGACCAAATGAACCAGAACACAGCGTGAACAATGGACCCGTACTTCAAGTGCCCATTCCCAAAAGAAGAAGAACCGTGTCTTATGGTTGTTCTTACAAAGAATTCTGGTCCTGCAAACCAATAGAATTCTCGGGCAATGAAGGACCCATTGCAGCTCTACGCTGGATAGAGAAAACTGAGGCTGTTTTAAAAATAAGCAAGTGTGCTGAAGAAGACAAAATAATGTTTGCTTCTAATCTGTTTAAGAACTCAACCTTAGAATGGTGGAACACTATCCTCCAGTCAAGAGGAAGTGATAGGGTTTACAACATGGAATGGGAGGAATTTAAGAATATGGTAGAAAGGAAATTCTGCCCTCCCAATGAAAAGGAACAGATAGCTAATAAGTTCCTAAACTTAAGAATGACCGGGGTAGATAGTAAGGGTTATACTACCACATTATTTGAATATGCTAGAATAGTACCAACCCTTGCATCACCTGAACCAGTGTTAATCTCCCATTATATCTGGGGATTAATCGGAGAGATTAGACACGTAGTCAAGGCAGCTAGACCTCAAACTATAGAAGAAGCTGTAGAACTAGCAAATACCTTGACAGATGAATTAATCCGTACTAGGGAAGAAGAACAGAGGAGAAATCTAACCCAAAGGCTTACTCAAGAATTCCGTTCTGGGAATTACAACCGTAGGAATATGGGTTCTACCTCTACACCTTACTGCAAGGTCTGCAAGAAAAAGCATTCGGGAAAATGCTCCACTCTTTGCAATTTTTGCAAGATGCCAGGACACAAGGAAGAAGATTGCAGGAGAAAATCCAGTAATGGATTATGTTACAACTGTGGAGAAAAAGGCCACATTAAGACAATCTGTCCGAAATTGGCTCCAGCTGTGAACAACAGGAACACTAAAAATGCCAGAGCATTTATTCTAACTGTAGATGAAGCCAAGATGATTCCAGACGTGATAGTTGGTACGTTTCTAGTTAATGATGTCTTTGCTAAGGTATTATTTGACTCTGGTGCAAACCAAAGTTTTATTAATACTTCGTTTTGCAAACTTCTAAATCAGTCATTAACTAAACTACCACAAGAATGTCTTGTAGAGATAGCTAATGGAGAAACTGTTAGGATTTCTGAAATCTTGCAGGAAGCAAGAATAGAAATTTTAAATCAAAAGTTTATGGCAAACCTTTACCCAATGAATCTGACAGGATTTGATGTTGTATTAGGAATGGATTGGTTAATAGCCAATAAAGCCAGTATTTTATGTGATCAAAAGTCAATCCAAGTAAGTTCACCAAAAGATAAAATGATCACAATAAAAGGATATAATCCCTCTAGGTCCACAAAATTCATCTCTGTGATGAAAACTGCAAGTTATATAAGAAAAGGTTCTATAGTGTATTTGATTTCCATAATCACTAACACTAAAGGAAAAGAACTAAAAGACATTCCAGTAGTGTCCCAGTTTTCAGATGTTTTTCCAGAAGAATTACCAGGACTACCACCGGACAGAGAAGTTGAATTCAGAATTCACCTACTGCCTGGAACAGCACCAATTGCCAAAGCACCTTACCGTTTGGCACCCGCAGAAATGCAGGAACTAAAGAAACAATTAGATGAATTGCTGGAAAAAGGATTTATACAACCAAGTTCGTCACCATGGGGAGCGCCGATCTTATTCGTTAAAAAGAAGGACGGATCGATGCGTATGTGCATTGATTACCGTGAATTGAACAAAGTCACGATTAAGAATCGGTACCCATTACTGAGAATCGATGATCTGTTCGATCAACTGCAAGGAGCTCGATTTTTCTCTAAAATCGATTTAAGGTCAGGATATCATCAATTAAAGGTACATGAAGAGGACATTCCTAAGACCGCATTCAGAACAAGGTATGGTCATTATGAATTTACTGTCATGCCATTTGGTTTAACCAATGCCCCAGCCGCATTTATGGACATGATGAACCGAATATGTAAGCCATATTTGGATAAATTCATAATTGTCTTCATAGATGATATTCTAATTTACTCTAAGAGTAAAGAGGATCATGCAAAGCATTTGCACGCACTTTTAAGTCTATTAAGAAAGGAAAAGCTTTATGCTAAATTTTCAAAGTGCGAATTTTGGTTAGAACAGGTACAATTTCTTGGACATTTAGTTAATTATGAAGGAATTCATGTGGATCCAACAAAAATTGAGGCGATTACTAAATGGAAAACCCCTGAGTCACCAACCGAGGTTAGAAGTTTCCTAGGATTGGCCGGTTATTATAGAAGATTTATTCGAGATTTTTATAGAATAGTCATTCCTTTAACTAAGTTAACCTGTAAATCCATTAAGTTTGAATGGGGACCAAAACAAGAAGAAGCTTTTAGAATTCTTAAGCAAAGATTAACTAATACACCCATACTAGCGTTACCAAAAGGAACTGAAGACTTTGTAGTCTATTGTGACGCTTCTAAGTTAGGTTATGGATGTGTATTAATGCAACGTCAAAAGGTTATAGCTTACGCATCTAGACAACTTAAGAATCATGAAGAAAATTATTCAACCCATGATCTAGAATTAGGAGCTATAATTTTTTCCCTTAAAATTTGGAGACATTACCTTTATGGTAGTAAGTTTACCATATTCACTGATCATAAGAGTTTAAGGTATGTTTTTGGGCAAAAGAAGTTGAATATGAGACAAAGACGCTGGATGGAGATACTTAGTGATTATGATTGTGATATCCAGTATCATGAAGGAAAAGCAAATGTAGTGGCAGATGCTTTAAGTCAAAAGTATCATGAAAAGCCAAAAAGGGTACGTTCTCTGAAATTAAATCTACAAGTAGATTTAAATGATCAAATAAGAAAAGCACAAGAATCAGTAATCAAGGATGATGCTGAAAAACTAAAAGGTATGATTAAAGAATTAGAACAAGGAACAGATGGAATTTGGAGATTCCATAAAAAGAGAATGTGGATACCTAAATTAGGAAATCTACGTCATCATATATTAGAAGAAGCCCATAAGTCTAAGTATACGATGCATCCAGGAAATGATAAGATGTATCAAGATTTAAAGAAGAATTTATGGTGGATAGGAATGAAGAAAGACATAGCAGCCTATGTTTCTAAATGTTTAACTTGTTCACAAGTTAAAGCTGAACACCAGAAACCCTCAGGCTTGTTACAACAGCTAGAAATGCCAGTGTGGAAATGAGAATTGATAACAATGGATTTTGTTACCAAATTACCCAAAACAAAGAAAGGTAATGATACAATCTGGGTGATTGTAGATAGACTAACCAAGTCAGCTCATTTCCTACCAATGAAGGAAACTTTCAGTATGGAACAATTAGCCAAATTGTATGTAAATGAAATTGTTTCATTACATGGAATACCTTTGTCAATTGTTTCTGATAGAGATAGCCGCTTTACCTCTCATTTTTGGTCAAGTTTCCAAAAAGCCATGGGAACTAAGTTAAATCTAAGCACAGTTTATCATCCTCAAACGGACGAAAAAAGCGAAAGAACAATTCAGACAATGGAGGACATGCTTAGAGCTTGTGTAATTGATTTTGGAGGTAATTGGGACGATCACTTACCTTTAATAGAATTTTCTTATAATAATAGTTATCACACAAGTATCAATGCTGCACCATTCGAAGCACTTTATGGACGAAAGTGCCGAACCCCAGTCTGTTGGGCAGAAATTGGGGAAAAACAACTATCTGGACCTGAGATAGTGCAAGAAACAACCGATAAGATCATTCGAGTCAAGGAACGACTGAAAGCAGCACTTGATCGACAGAAAAGCTATGCCGATAACCGACGTAAACCATTAGAATTTCAAGTAGGAGACAAAGTATTGTTGAAAGTCTCTCCTTGGAAGGGAGTGGTAAGATTCATCAAACGAGGAAAACTAAGTCCCAGGTATATTGGACCATTTGAGATTATTAGAAGAATAGGACCTGTAGCCTATCAGCTACAACTGCCAGAGGAAATGGCAGGAATACATGATGTGTTTCATGTATCTAATCTCAAGAAATGTTTAGCTGATGAATCGCTAATAGTACCTCTTAAGGATATAGAGGTAAATGAACAACTCAAGTTTGTAGAGAGGCCTCTACAGATTGAAGACAGGAAAGTCAAGAATCTCAAGCATAAGATATTAGTTCTGGTCAAAGTGAATTGGGACTCCAAAAGAGGACCTGAGTACACATGGGAGCTTGAATCTGAAATGCAAAGGAAATATCCACACTTGTTCCAGTAGATCTCGAGGACGAGCTCTAAAACAAGGTGGGGAGGATGTAACAATCCTCAATGAAACCGACACCTCGATCATTTTCCAAGCATATTAATATATTTTAAAATATTCCAAAATGTCCCAAAATACACCCCATACGCGAATACGGGCCTCAAATATATTAAATAGTATTAAAAAATAAATAAAAATTGAAATTTTGGGCTGAGGCGGGCCGCGTAGGACCCCACCCCAACCTTACGCGGGCGGTATGAAGGTTAGAACGTGATTTCGGTGATTTCTTTAAGTTCAGGCGGGCCGCGTAAGACCCCCATTAGTTTACGCGGGCCGCGATAGTCCCAAAATGTGGCGCAGCCCGGCGATGACACGTTTCATCATCGTGTCGAGCCTAGTAGATGACCCGGACAAGCTACCCTGTTGACCAGGGTTGACGCGGGCCGCGTAGGCCCTTGCCTACGCTTACGCGGGCACGAGAGAGTCAAGTTCAGCAACTATTTAAGCAGGCCATCGGATTTCATTTGGAATTCGCTCACGACGATTTCTTTTCTCTAAATTCTGAATAGAAGGCATAATACGCGGGTATTATACCCCCTAATTAGCGAAGTTCTGCTTCGTTGTAAGTATTATAACCCCTGGATACGTCTTAGATATGCTGCCCGATTGATCTAGGGTTCCGTAATGGCTGTCGTGGTTCTGCCCAACGTAGTCATTGGAATGCCATCTCGGGGAGGGTATTGCTAATGTTAAAATGGGTTATTAATACTAACGCGTGTACATTTGTGTAAATTA
The DNA here is from genome assembly GCA_030545235.1 of Helianthus tuberosus. Taxonomy (NCBI): domain Eukaryota; kingdom Viridiplantae; phylum Streptophyta; class Magnoliopsida; order Asterales; family Asteraceae; genus Helianthus; species Helianthus tuberosus. The sequence continues at coordinate 169,225,693 of CM060354.1, read as the reverse complement.
TAGATTATCACCCGGAAACCCTTACGGAAAATCTAAGACAGCAATGTGAGTTGATCCACTTTTTGTAAACCTTTTTGTTAATTGTTTTACAAAACCTTAAATACTTTTCCATGCGAATAACAGTTATTGAGTATTTGTAAGAATACAATTATGATGAGTATGTTGGGGTTTTGTATACAAAATTTGTTACCACCTGGTCAAGGAGTAACATGTCCACAAGTCGGGTTCAACAGTACCATGGATGTTAATTTTTATGTCTTGTAAACAAATATAATTGCGGGATCGCCCTCAATATTGTACACTGGGACTTTTTATTTAAACTTGATTAAACTGGGATTCACTCACCAGTATTTTCCACTGACAAATGTTTTTAAAACGCGTTTCAGGTAACAAACTGTGAAAGCCAAATAGAAGCCAGCTGGACAGCACCGAAGGCTTGGAAAAGTGGCAATAAAGTTACCTAAAAATAAAATAGATGTTTTTATTAAATAAATAGAATTTATTCCTATGAAAAAGCATGTACTATGAACTTGGGTTTATCCCATTTGTTTAATGTTATGAAAATGTGGTATTTTACTCTGATAAACATTTCCTAACTACGGTTCTGATGAAAAATTCCACTGCCAAATTAGACAATACACGATACCACCGAATCTGGCTTGCGGCCGCCCGTTCCCCGGGAACCAGGGATCAGGGGTTGCGACAACTACCAACAGGCCCCCACCACCACACAACCGACCCTCAGATTTAGGCTCAAGTGGCGGGAAGAGATTTAAGAAAGGGTGGCGCGATTCTAGCTCAGGAAACTATTCATCCGAGGATGCTCGAGCCACAATCAATAAACTTTCTGCACCGAGAGAAGCCAAACAAGAGAACAGGGAGAGACAATGGACTCCCTTAACCAAAACTACTGCATAAGTTTTAAGCACGGAAGATTACCAGTTTAAACCTCCACCACCCATGAAAAACAAGCGTGGACAGGACCCAGCTCAGTATTGTGATTACCACAAGGACAGTGGTTATACCACCAACAATTGCATTTCCTTGCGTACCGAGATAGAAAAGGCCCTTAAGAGTGGTGAGCTCACTCACCTACTACAAAACGTGCGCAAGGACAAAAAACAAATCACCCGGGGCGAAGAAGGCCCGAGCAAGAAAGCAAAAAATTAAGAAGTAACTCTATGATCTCCTCGCAAGAACGGAACAGACTCTACAGATTATCAAATTTAAGCGGGAAATAGAGTGTAAGTTAAGTCCCGTGTATTTATCTTAATAGACTTTGTAACGGCCTCTGCGCCTTATCCCGAAATAAACAACAAAGTTTCTATTATTCTTGTGTTTTAATTACAAAGTGCATGCAATTTCTTTTGGTAAGCGCAAAAACATTATGGTAAATATAATACAAGTCTCATGAGCGGTCAAGTTTTTACATCACACAAGACCACACGTTCACACATGAGCTTTACACCAACTTCATTTGCCTTACCTAGTCAAAGTAATTGTACTCATGCAAAATATTGTAAATTAAACACATATATCATACTACTATTGGCGTACAAATACGCCTTAAAAAATTATCAAATACGGCAGTGTTTCAGCATAAGTTACTTACGCAGCAGCGCATTAACAAAAGAAGGGATACACATCCCAAAAGACTACAAAAAAAGAAATTGTTGTTCAATACAATTACAAAACGAAAACCTACGCTAGATCTTCGCCTTCATCAGGAAAGATTTCCTTTAGTTGCGCCACGTGATCTTCGGATTGCAAAACAACATTTATAAGGTCCATGAGGGGAAGCTGCAAATTGTTGAATTCTGTTTTTAAAGATGCAAGCGCAACACCAGTATTAACGCCATATGTAGCAGATCTGCTAGTATCCCAATTGACCTTCAAAGCATTATTCACATGATGCGAACACTCAGCATAGCCTTGGGTATATCCATCATTGCGCGCAGCAACCACCAAGCGCGCAACAGTTTTATCTAGCTCTTCAGAATTCAACACTAATTCAGCAACCTACAAGAACAAGAAAGATACATAACAGAAGAACGCAAAGCATTTCAGCAAAGACAACAAACAAGAAGCAACTTACACAGGCAATCCCACGCTCTTTCAACCATAACATATCACTTTTCAAAGGTTCCAGCTCGCTCTCTGCTGTGGCCCGCGCCGTCTCAGAATTTTCTAGTTTTTCCTCTGTTTCAGTTAAGCGGCAGGAGGTTTCACTTTTCTCAGAAAGCGCAAGCTCCTGGTCTTTCTTGAGTTGTTCCTGGTCAGAAAGCAAAGCGGTAAGTTCTTCTAACTCTTTATCTCTAAGAGCAAGGATGGCGCAAGCTTGTACCTCTCGTTGTTCACTTTGCTCCCTGTGCGAAAGCGCCTCATCACGCGCAGCCTCAGCATCAGCTTTCTCTTTTTTCAACTTTTCAATCTCCGCATCCCGTCTTTTCAATTTTTCAACCTCGCCTTAAGATTATTGATAATATTGCGGAGATTCATCTTTTCGGAGTTATCTTTTTCACATATTTTCTTCCAGTTCTTGCGCTCCTCGGAAAGAAGAGCAGCTTCGGCTTCCGATTTTCTCTTCCAGCCCGCAACGGACCATTCTTCAATTTTCCGATCAGTTTCAAACTTGGCCTGGTCAGCTTCCAGCTTAGCCTTCAACTGGGCAATTCGGTTTTCATCATCAGCAATTTTCTTCTTGGACACCTTGAAAGCATCCCACTCCTTGTGCATACTATGCCACTTACGCACTATGCGATGAGTGGTCGATGCATTAGAAGCAGTGATATACTCTAATTTACACATATTTTAGTCCCCCGTTTTACCCCTATTTTATGCGTTTTTGGCCGTAAAACCGTCATTCGGATACTTATTTATCTACATTTATGTTTACAGGCCTAAAACTGCATTCCAGACAAGATGATAGCAAAAACGAGGACTTTCCGGACAAAACGACGAAGCTGCGGACATTCTGTTAAGGAAACTGAACTGGGCGTGTGAAACGACCGTTCCACCTGATGCACGATCGTGCATCTCCGACAAAGTTGATCAACCCGGCAATGAACGAGAGGTGCGACTGGGCGTTCTAGGAAAACAAGGCGGCTCGGTGAAGCACGGACGTGCCATCCGAAGAAAGATCGTGCATCTACGATGATCCAGCCTGATCTCGGTGATGAACGACCAGTGCGACTCGGCGTGCAACAAGTAACCCGGAACTGAACGACCGTTCCATCCGAAGAACGGTCGTGCGATATCGTATCTGGTCAAAGATCTGATGACGTATGCAGTATGGTGACCCATCCCCAATAATTGCTTAAAGTGCACGGTCGTGCCATCCGAAGAATGACCGTGCGACAGCGAAAATTATAAAAACAGAACAGAAACTTTCTGTTCGATATTCTGGATTTTTGGAGAGCTTCACAGGCGATTTTCAGGCTCCGGAGGCATTAGCTTTCACCCGGATTCAAGCCACATTGTCCCGTTTAGCTCGATTACTACCCGGATCCTTAGTCTAGTACTTGTTTATGGTTTGATTTTCTAATCTTTCCATGTTTTTGTTAATCTTTCAAGTACTTAGATTATTGTTTATGTATTATTGTAGCCTTTGGGCAAAAACACAAACAATCCCTTGCTAGATTATTGCCATTAGTGTGTTAAGCTTTGTTTGTAATGACACTTGAAGTATTTTCTATGTTAATCTTTGATGATTAGTTTGCAACCTTGTTATTTATATTGAATTCTTGATTATAAGTAATTATGTTGGATGATTGATGCTAGGTTAGTTAAGATAGTTGAAAAATGAAGCTTAATTAATCTTGTATTAGTAAACTTTGAATTTGGTTAACTAGTTTAACTTGGTTTAAATGTATGCATCATGATACTAGAAATGGTTAGTGATTTAATAAAATGTAATTATTATTAATCAAGAGAGCTTGCCGTCACGTAAGGACCTTAACGGGTTAGATGGTGTCGTTATAAATTCTTGCCATGATTTATTAGCTTAGTTAGTAGTTTAGGCCAAAATTGCTATCTTAGTGAATTATTGTGCAAGATTTGTAAAATGAACTCGGTTGTGATTTAATCTAGTTTATGCTTGTCTCGGTGGTTGCATTGTGTTTATCGGTATCTCTTTCCTTGATTAAGTGCGGTTAGAAAACTCCTAACGGATGACTAGCTTATTTTTAAGAGATTTTCATAGACATTTATCAATTGCACGTTAAAGAACAATTTTAGGTGGTTAAAGTGTGTTTATCGTTTTAGCTTTCCGAATGATTGTCATGTTAGGATTCCCGAAAGGGATACTAATTGTCTTAAATTGGAATATTGACCGAATGCTTCTAGTGGCAAAACTGACTTAGTTGACATGCTGTGGTTGTGTATTTAGCAAGGCTTTTTATCTATATTCTATTATGTTTTTATTATGTATTTATTTATGCTTACTTTAGTTTAGTTAAAATCAACCAAACTTATGTTTTTACCGGTAGTTTAGTGACAAAGGTCTAGTATTATTTCTCCGCCCATTTCCTTGGATCGATACTTGGTTCTTACCGATACTTTATTACATATGTGACGGGGTATACTTGCCTCTTTCGTGTGTGTTTTGATGTAAAAGTAATAATCACTTTTATAAATTTAAAACCCAATCGTGTGTAAATTCATTGCAAAATTATGTATATATACGCACACGTCAAGTTTTTGGCGCCGCTGCCGGGGAAATGGCGAGCTTTAGGAACGACCCGAGTCATTGTGTTATCGGTGTATATACTTGTTAATATTTGTGAATATTTTCTTGATTATTTATTTGTTTATTTTTTTGTTAATATTTCTTGCTTTTAATTCATTTAATTCATTTTCGAGTCATTTTTGTACACTTGTAAATTTTTTTTCCATTTATTTATTTGATCCGGATTTATTTATTCACTTATTCTTTGGGTTTTCGGCACCCTAAAGCCATTTTTATATTAGTCGATTCATTTATTTATTGTGTTGATTTTTTTTTATAAAATTTCGGGCCCATTTTCGGATTTTTATAAAATTTTCAGCCCATTTATAATAATTTTATGCTTCTATTCAGCTGAAAAAAAACAGCATTATTTAATTAATAAAATATTCACCGTGTCGAATTTTCGTTTGCAGGTTAATGTCCTCAACTCCCGCGCCTAATATTGCTGAGCCGGTTGACGAACCAGCGCATAATCTTAGGAGAAGTAGGAGGCTGCGAGAAAGGGCACGTGTCATTGCACAACGGATTGCAAACGCGATTGACGACCCGGTGATACTTTCTGAAAGCGAAAACTCAGGGGACGAAATCATGGCAGACGATAATCAACCTTTGAATGCGACGAATCAGCCCGGACGAGAGGGCTTGGAGCCCAGTATTATTAGACCCACTATTGATGCACCTTCATTTGAAATAAAATCTAGTATTATTAACATGGTGCAGAATTCAGTGCAGTTCGACGGGCGTGAGCACGAGGACCCCGGGAGACACATTGCGGCTTTCCTCCATGTTTGCTCCACATTCAAGATTAGGGATGTTTCGGAGGACGCAATTCGGTTGAGGTTGTTTCCGTTTTCATTACGTGAAAAAGCCAGAGCTTGGCTTATGTCACTCCCAGCCGGGTCCATCAGGACCTGGAATCAGTTGGCGGAGCAGTTTATGCATAAATACTTTCCACCTGAGAAAACGAACAAGCTACGGAACCGGATTACTTCTTTTCACCAGGACGAGGGTGAGTCGTTGCATGCTGCGTGGGAGAGATTCAAGGATTTGTTGATAGATGTGCCACATCATGGCTACTCCAAGAGACAGCTGGTTTTAACGTTCTATCAGGGGCTCAGTTGCAACACACAGGAGCGGTTAGACGTGAACGCGGGAGGCGATCTCGGAACTAAGACGCCGAATGAAGCGTATGATATTATTGAGAAAGCCGCGTTGAAATCCAGCTCGCGTCGGGAAGGCGATAGAGGTCGGGCTACATCATCATCATCTCGCCCAGGAGCTCACGCTGTGGACGATTACACAGCCATTACTACGCAAATCTCGGCTCTGGCGACGAAATTCGATAAATCCCAAACAGCCGCGCAAGTTGGCCCTGGATGTGACCAGTGTGGAGTGTCACATGTGCCAGGTACGTGTGAGCAGGGTGTTATGTTTACCGGTCACGAAGAGGTGAACTACATGGGCAATCAAATCAGGCCCCAAAATAACCCCTACAGCAACACATACAATCCAGGGTGGAGAAATCACCCAAACTTTGGGTGGAAATCTGGTTCTGGGAACCAAAACGCGCCCGGTTTTGCTCAACATGCTCCCGCGCCACAACAATCTCACGGTCAATCCTTTCAGCCTCAATATCATAATCAAGGCTCAGGGAGCAGTTCACAGCCGCACGCCTCTCAAAGCAACGCAAAGCTAGAGGAAATGATGGCACAACTGCTGAACAACTCCAATAGTGCTAATCAAATGGCTGAAAAGCGATATCAGCAGCATGAGGAGCGATTCTTGGTCAACGAAGGTGAAATGCGGAGTCAAAAGGCTTCCATTCAGAATGTCGAGAATCAAGTGGGCCAGTTAGAAAAGATGTTGTCGGAGAGACCCCCAGGTGGACTTCCAGGAAACACGGAGCAGAATCCGAAGGGGCGGGGTAATGGCCCGCACACGTAAAGTGTGGGGACATGAGTCTTGCTATCGACTCGCCGACAAAAATTTAGCATGAGTCTTGCTATCGACTCGCCGACAAAAATTTAGCATGAGTCTTGCTATCGACTCGCCGAAAAAAATTTAGCATGAGTCTACGCTGCTGACTCGCCGACAAAAATGCAGCAGGAGCGTCTTTGGCGCTATAAGGGCAAAATTGTCCTTTTATTTGTTTTTGTAGTTTTAGCGTAATTTAGGTTAGTTAGGTAGTTTACGTTAGTTTGTTTAGTTTCCATACGTACCGGGCGAAGGTTCTGTATTGCAATATTGTTAGAACAGTTGGTGTGTCGAAAAAATGGCGAAAAACGGCCGAAACAGCTGCTGGAAATAGCTTCTGCGGAAAATTCTGTATCTGCACCTGATGCACGATCGTTCCTTGGGTCGCACGACCGTGCGATTCCGAGCAAGCGGGCACGGCAGATCGCACCCCTGGTGTATTTCCGAGAACACGCTGTGGGGTTTGAACGACGTCGGTGACGCACGACCGTTCCATAGCTCGAACGACCGTGCGACAGGCTGAGGGCAATTTTGTCATTTTGCACATTATATATACCCTCATCTGCTGCAAAATCCCCCATTCGCGAACCCTAGTCGCTGCAGGCCGTTCCAGGGCGATTCTTCATCATATCGCACGGTTTTTCGCACGATCTCGCACCCTTCTTCGCACGGTACGTTCCTAGTTGTAGATTTCTTGTTTTCTTGCTTTCTAGGTTAGATTTCTTCCGATTTTTCAAGGAATTTTTAGGGTTCTCTTCATAAACAAATCGAAACCCTAACCCTTGTTGAATCGAAGTATCGTGAACACCCGGTTGATTTTCAGACCCCTGTTGGCCCAATACTTGTTGAAATTTTGCAAAGATCAGAATGTTCTAAGTACAGGGGTCGAAATCTGCAGACACGAAGTCGCACGGTCGTTCCTCGTGTGGAACGGTCGTGCCTCGCCGGCTTGTTCACGATATCTTCTGGGCTTGGTCTGTTAGTTCTCGGAGACGCACGACCGTGCGTCTCGAAGAACGACCGTGCCATTTGCCCAGTTCAGTTGGACAGAAGCTTCATAATTTACTGCTTGGCTGTTTTCAATTCAATTTTCTCCTGTTTCTGTCTTTCTAACAATGTTCCCCATTACAGATGAACCATCCCTTCCTTCAGTTTGACCCCGACATTGAGAAAGAAGCTTTGTGCATACCGAAGCGTGACGCATTGTGGGCGAGACGGGGGCAGTTTGGAGTCCCCCGATGGTTAGATTGGGAAGTCATGCGTGAACTCAATCAGTATGATCGACTGGACGACATGATGAGTCGCACGCTTGCAAATTTGGTCGGTTGCAACCGACCCGTTTACCGGGAGTTGACAATTGAATTCTTTGCATCGTATGCCTATGAAAGGCCGGTTGCACATACACAGCCTGATTTTCGCTACAGGGAGCGGGTAACCTTCAGGTTATGTAGACGATGGCATACATGGTCGGTTGGTCGATTAGGTAGACGACTTGGGATTTATACTAGGGAGGACATGGATGATCCCGACGTCTTCAACGATCAGTTCAACTTCCCTAATGATGCAGCGCGGGATGCATTCTGGGCAGAAAACGCTATTGGGGAGCCCTACAACCCGAGGATGTCAAAGGCCTCGCGACTCCGAGACCCTCTGGTGCGAGTGATGCACCATGTATTCAGCCATTCGATATGCGGTCGCATGGACAGCCAAGGTAACTGTCCAACACCTGATTTGCTCTTTTTATATGCGTTGGTTGACAAAGCACCAATCAACCTAGCTGCTCGAATGGCTGAGTATTTCGTCAAGAGCTCGGGGCGACATGCGAACAGTGAGATACATGGCGGTTCGTATGTGACTGAAATAGCGTACAATGAGCGCTATATGACGCCGAGGGTGCTTCAGGGTCTCACTTTGATTACCGAGGGGGTTCATGTCGATATTCGGTCGTTGAAGTTCATGGGGGTGATTGTAGAGCTTGATAGGGGAGATAGGTTGAGGGGATTGAATAACGAGGTCTGGGACCCGTTGCCTCCAGCTGAGGAGGAACATGAGGAGGAAGATGAAGATGTTGAGATGGGAGAGCAACACGAGCAACACCAACCACCACACTCGCCGCAGCACCACGCCTTTCATCAGCATGAGGACTGGCCCACATTCTACCAGCAGTTCCAGGATATGCGTGTGACGCAGGAGCAGCATGGTACCTACTTCCACGAGATCAGATCTAGCCAGGACCAGATCCGGGCTAACCAGGACGAGATTCGGGCCAGTCAGGCTGAGCTTCTGGCCACACATGACCAGCTTCAGCAGCGCCAGGATACTCTATACCAGGGGGTCAGTGAGGGGTTTTCTTATCTTTTCGGGGAGATGCATCACGCATACCCCGACTACTTTCAGCACCCTCCGGAGTTCCCACCGTGGAACCCCCCTGGTCATGGCGATGCCGGCCCGTCCTATACCAGACACGATGATGATGGAGATGAGTAGTTGGCAGTGGTGATAGCAGTTGGTGGTGTTTCTTTTTCAGTACTTTATTTACTTTTGGGTGTTTATTTTGACTATTATTTAAAACACCCCGGTTATGTATTTCAGACAATTTCCTTTATGTTCTGTTTGGATTTTAGTATTTATGTATATTATGGTTGTTTGTGTTTTTTTTCTATTTCTGTTATGTTTTGGGTGCACATGTGATATACTCGCAGGTTTTATCTATCGGATCTTGGACCGGAGCACGTACCAGATACAGCTTCGGAAGTCTCGTGGCACCAACATCATCTTGAGGGGAGTATTTTTTATCCCTTTCTCTATATTTCGGGTCTCGCATTGGGGACAATGCGAAGTTCAAGTGTGGGGAGGGGGTTAACTTTGTTAACTTAGCTTTGTTTGTCCTCTTATAAAAAAAATCAGAAAATCAGAAAAATCATTTAAAAATACTTGTATTTTGTATATATTTTTGTAAATAAACCGGTTGGGTGTGTTTTAGAAAACTTCGGACTTGATAAAAACTCGACAAGCAAAATATTTTTGAAAAAGGAAACCGGAAAGCGTGACAAACAAAGAAAGACTTGCATGATAGTTTTCACACTTTTACCCATTCCTTCCGTTACGTGAGCATATTTGAGCCTTGATTGTTATATATTTGTTCATTTCGGATATAGGAGTGAGCCGGATGTTATGTGCAATTTAGAACTTGTCACTAGTATGCTTGTTAAGACCATGAACTTGTGAATTTGTGTAAAAATGATAGAGGCACTTAGATTACCCCTTTGTTGTGTACCTTATTCTTTGTGTTGTGCTTCCCGTTCACCTTATATTACCCTTTAGGATTAACCATGTCGAGCCTTTCCGTTCACCTTTGTTTACCCACATTATCGCCCACTTAACCAAATTTAGCCTTTTTATGTTTTTAAACCTTTTTAGTGTTGAAACTCGGTTAGAATAATAGTTTAACTAGCTTGTTATTGTTTATATTTCATTGTATTAGTTAAAAAAAAAACAGAAAATAAAACACCCTAAAATAGGGTGAAGTTGATAGAAATCGAGCAATTTTGAATGCTTAAATGTTAAAATTTCGTTGATAAGCTCGATTGCGCTTTAGTCGCCTTTGTAAGGCGTTTGTATGTATAGTTGTTTATTTTGTTGCTAGTTAAACGCTACTACCGAGTTTTAACCATTTTCGCCACTTTATATGTCCATTTCCATACCCTTCGCCCAAGCCTAACGTTATAACCCGTAAAGACCTCTTGATTTACACTTGTTTGCATGTTAGTTGGTGGAGACGAGATCTTATGACAAGCTTATGATATTGCACATTTCATTGACTAGGCGTTGAGTGTTTACGCATACACATTTTATGTATGTTTCACAAATAAAACCGAGTGTGTGTGAACATTGTGAGTCGTGTGAAGATTAACATGTGAGTCAATTAAATGTGAAGTAACGGCTTTTCGGTTGTCGCTTTATAATTGCATATGCTTGTTGGGTTTGAGTCTTTTGATGTTGCCTTTCGACAAACCGGCTAACCGTTTATATTTGTTTTCAATAAAATAGTGTGTAAATTATCGTTCTTGTTTGTTTATGTCTTGTATTGCTTTTTAGTTTAGCTTGCTTGAGGACAAGCAAGGTTCAAGTGTGGGGAGATTTGATATACTCTAATTTACACATATTTTAGTCCCCCGTTTTACCCCTATTTTATGCGTTTTTTGCCGTAAAACCGTCATTCGGATACTTATTTATCTACATTTTTGTTTACAGGCCTAAAACTGCATTCCAGACAAGATGATAGCAAAAACGAGGACTTTCTGGACAAAACGACGAAGCTGCGGACATTCTGTTAAGGAAACTGAACTGGGCGTGTGGAACGACCGTTCCACCTGATGCACGATCGTGCATCTCCGACAAAGTTGATCAACCCGGCAATGAATGAGAGGTGCGACTGGGCGTTCTAGGAAAACAAGGCAGCTCGGTGAAGCACGGACGTGCCATCCGAAGAACGATCGTGCATCTACGATGATCCAGCCTGATCTCGGTGATGAACGACCAGTGCGACTCGGCGTGCAACAAGTAACCCGGAACTGAACGACCGTTCCATCCGAAGAACGGTCGTGCGATATCGTATCCGGTCAAATATCTGATGACGTATGCAGTATGGTGACCCATCCCCAATAATTGCTTAAAGTGCACGGTCGTGCCATCCGAAGAACGACCGTGCGACAGCGAAAATTATAAAAACAGAACAGAAACTTTCTGTTCGATATTCTGGATTTTTGGAGAGCTTCACAGGCGATTTTCAGGCTCCGGAGGCATTAGCTTTCACCCGGATTCAAGCCACATTGTCCCGTTTAGCTCGATTACTACCCGGATCCTTAGTCTAGTACTTGTTTATGGTTTGATTTTCTAATCTTTCCATGTTTTTGTTAATCTTTCAAGTACTTAGATTATTGTTTATGTATTATTGTAGCCTTTGGGCAAAAACACAAACAATCCCTTGCTAGATTATTGCCATTAGTGTGTTAAGCTTTGTTTGTAATGACACTTGAAGTATTTTCTATGTTAATCTTTGATGATTAGTTTGCAACCTTGTTATTGATATTGAATTCTTGATTATAAGTAATTATGTTGGATGATTGATGCTAGGTTAGTTAAGATAGTTGAAAAATGAAGCTTAATTAATCTTGTATTAGTAAACTTTGAATTTGGTTAACTAGTTTAACTTGGTTTAAATGTATGCATCATGATACTAGAAATGGTTAGTGATTTAATAAAATGTAATTATTATTAATCAAGAGAGCTTGCCGTCACGTAAGGACCTTAACGGGTTAGATGGTGTCGTTATAAATTCTTGCCATGATTTATTAGCTTAGTTAGTAGTTTAGGCCAAAATTGCTATCTTAGTGAATTATTGTGCAAGATTTGTAAAATGAACTCGGTTGTGATTTAATCTAGTTTATGTTTGTCTCGGTGGTTGCATTGTGTTTATCGGTGTCTCTTTCCTTGATTAAGTGCGGTTAGAAAACTCCTAACGGATGACTAGCTTATTTTTAAGAGATTTTCATAGACATTTATCAATTGCACGTTAAAGAACAATTTTAGGTGGTTAAAGTGTGTTTATCGTTTTAGCTTTCCGAATGATTGTCATGTTAGGATTCCCGAAAGGGATACTAATTGTCTTAAATTGGAATATTGACCGAATGCTTCTAGTGGCAAAACTGACTTAGTTGACATGCTGTGGTTGTGTATTTAGCAAGGCTTTTTATCTATATTCTATTATGTTTTTATTATGTATTTATTTATGCTTACTTTAGTTTAGTTTAAATCAACCAAACTTATGTTTTTACCGGTAGTTTAGTGACAAAGGTCTAGTATTATTTCTCCGCCCATTTCCTTGGATCGATACTTGGTTCTTACCGATACTTTATTACATATGTGACGGGGTATACTTGCCTCTTTCGTGTGTGTTTTGATGTAAAAGTAATAATCACTTTTATAAATTTAAAACCCAATCGTGTGTAAATTCATTGCAAAATTATGTATATATACGCACACGTCAAGCAGCTTCCTCAAGGTAGGCATGATAAGTTTGCTCATGAAGCCGACTTTCCTGAAACTTAATCTCCCCTGGCAGAAATATCCCCTGCAACCAGTCCCGGCACACGCGCCAATCTGAGAAAGTATCACCCTTCTTCAGATTCCAAACAGGGAGATGGATGTCGGAAGCATCCTTTCCGAATAAGTTCTATAGTAATAATCCCTAGAGTCTCATCTGGGCGGATTGGGGAATTCACCAGAAACCTTCTCGATATTTTCAGGCATAGAACCAGAAACCGAAGAAGGAGACGCTGTAATAGGGATTTCTTCAGCAGTTTTTTCTTTCTCCAACTCATGAGCAGCAAATTCAGGGGCTTGTGGGTCACCAGCACCATCCACAACCTCTGGGCTAATAACCTTTTCTGCAAAGGAAAATCATGAATCCTTGTGCCTTCCTCCATAAACAAACAAAGGATGAAAATCCTAAGTTAAACACTTCCGCTTAAATATACCCAGACTTGGATATTATTTATCCAACTGGTGCCACACGATAAGGAGTCACACCGGATTATGGCAATAACCTTCTAGAAAGCTCAATCGTGCATCACCAGACGGTTATAACTGTCTGGGACACGTGTCATCATCTCAGGCCTCCCTGAAATCACGATGATGGCATGGAATTGGAGGAAAACCTCCACTTGCCCACTTTCCACATGGCAATTCCCCAGCCGTGGATCTGAATAGCGATCCGTGTGCACTCACGTCAGATTAAGAAGATTAACGGAAGGAAAAGTAACCGCTTACGGGGTTAGCATCTTCCATTAATATTTCATCAACGAGTTTTCCTGCCCAAACTCCCGGCTATAAATATAAGAGTAATTCTGGTATGAACTTCAAGTTACATTCACTTCACCAATACTTCTTCTTCTTCATAAACACATACTTATTCTCACGCCGGAGTCGGGTCACGGAGAAAACCTCCATTTTCCCCGTGACGAGGCTAACGGTGTTCTGTTTTGCAGTATTCACCGGAGAAGAAGATCGATCCCTTTAAATCAAACGAGAGAGAACCACCCCTTCTATGCAGAACCTAACCCTCTAGATAATTTGATTCCGGTCATTTATCTAGTGTTTCTTCAATATGGATTATTTTTAAAGTAATTCGAACCTGGTTTCAAGTTGATACAAATATTTTTTTTCTTTTTCGAGATTAAATAAAAAATGGAATTTCTTTAGAAGGAGTTCTATACATTTGGAAGTGTTCGTGGTAAAATTTTGTCTAATCACATAACCAGGTTCATGAATATGCTTACAAAGATGAAGAAAGCTGGAATTCCCATTACCCACCATGCTGAAATCAGAAAGTTGCTAGATTCGCTACCAAAGGAATGGAGCCTGCAGTGCATAAGAATTAAAAACGACCTCATGATGTATCCTAGAACGATGTTAGATGAAGTTGACACTTTGAAGTCGTTTGAAATAGACATCACAAAGAAGAAGAAGATGAATCAAATATGTTACACTTCTAATCCAAGCCCAAAAACAACACCGACCAACATGGATGTCATTGCTCTAATCAGTGTAGGAACCTCTAGTTCATCATTTGTTTCAACTAGGATTTCAAATAATCTTTTAGCAAGTCCTGCAAAAACAACAACTTTAAGTGAAAAGGCCACAACTGAAAAATGGATGAATGTTGCTGAGGATGCTTAAGTGTTGAAGCAAACTGAGAAAAAGGAAGCATGTAGCAGTGCAGCAAGTGGGAAGGTTGAAGAATAGCGTAAGACCCAAGCTTACATATTTGAGAATTTATAAAAACGTTTCCATTTTGTACAAATGATGCAAATAAACTTTCATACGATGTTTCGAGTTTAATAAAAGTATTCTTAAGTGTTTAAAAAACTTAAACACTTTACATTAATATTTTCATTAAATATAAAACCCTTACAAAGTTCATAATTGATTCGGTTCATAAAATAACGAAAATAAGCAGAAGCTTGAAATTCAGTTGTGTTCGGTTCGTCCATTATGCTTGATCATCATCCGTAAGGTCCTAGTTATCACCTATACACCAATAACAACTCATATGTTAGTTATATGGTGCTTAGACTTGGATTTATAACCCATAAACAACAAATAAGCAATCAAACTTAAGTTTGGGAAGCCCGCCGTAGGCTACGGTTGGTGTATCGTAGCTTACGGCGCGCATAAAACAACTTGGACAGCAGCTCTGTACCTGTCACGGCCCCCGGCCCGGTGTGACCCGGTCCAGGAGCCGCGGGACAGAAACCCGTGGTAATTATTATTTGAGTTGACAGCGGAAGTTTAACAGGATCTTTTAAAAACTTGAAAATGCCATATTATTTTATTTCATAATATAGGATAAACCCCTGTAATTTACAATAGAGGAATTTCACGAGGAAATTCCCTGTTTTACAAAACATGTTTATTTATTTTACTGAGCCACTACTTCAAGCTTGTTAGTGCTCCGTAGCACTTTTCCTTGATTCACAGTAGGTCACCTGAAACATGTTTTAAAAATATTTTATCAGCGGGGAAATACTGGCGAGTCACTCAAGTTATTGAAAACGACACATTAGTTATAAATTACAGCATAAGAGCGATTACAATGGCTACTATCTTATTTTTATCTGGCGCTGTGTCACACCCTGGTGACGATGGTCATACCACTATTGGGTCCTTTCACCCAAGTAGTGATGATTATCACTGTTAGGTTGATGAACCTAACTGCGAGAAATTAGTAATGTGCACAATACCCCACTTGCCAGTGATTTAAGATAACCACGACTTAATCCCTGTAACTATAACTTGTGAAAATGATTTGAGTATTGTAAAACATTGTTGATAAAAAGAGAATGACTCACATTGCAAGTTTAGACGGGCAGAGTTTAGCCTACTGATTTAGCCTTGTAACCTAATTTAAACAGCAATGCATACGAAACTAGGTCAGTAACTTAATACAACATTTACGATAACTCACGAGATCAAAACCCTCACGACGAATGACAAAGTATAGCCCAAATACGGGCAGCACTTAAACATCCATCGGATCGGTTTCAATCGATCGGACATTATATCATAGCAGTGATCAAGTTAATACCCTGTATTCGTAGCAGCGTCTCGCTACTTGGAAATTCAAATTTGAGCAGCTTTCTTCGTGTTTTAGAAAGTTTTACGTTCACAGATGCAAAGCTCATGAACTGAACAATTTATAGCTGAAATATGGGTTTTACGCGGCCCGCGTAAACCCTTAGATGTATCTTACGCGGCCCGCGAGGGTCCCTAGTCTACGTGTAGGGCTGGTGTGTCACAGGTAGGGTTGCCACGCGTGTGACACGTGGCCCGGAATGCTTATCCGGTCAACTTCACTTTGACGCGGCCCGCATAAGCCTAAGCGTATGTCTTACGCGGCCCGCTTGAAAACCAAAAATCTTGTTTTCTTGTTTTTTCATGCACACTAGGGTTTCAGGGGTCCGGGTTTTCACTTACAGGTCGTTTAGGGACAATTTTGCAGTCCTTACATCCTCCCCACCTTATTTAAAATCTTGTCCTCGAGATTTACTGAAATAAGTGAGGATATTTTCGCTTCATTTCTGATTCCAGCTCCCAGGTATACTCGGGTCCTCTTTTCAAATCCCACTTGACTTTGACAAGTACCAATCTTTTGTGTTTGAGAAACTTAAACTTTATATCTTCTATTTGAAGTGGTTTCTCCACGAACTTCAATTTTTCATTCACATGTATATCTTGAAAAGGGACTACCAGGGATTCGTCATATAAACATTTCTTGAGGTTAGATACATGAAATACATCATGTACTCCAGCTAGTTCTTCTGGTAGTTGTAAGCGATATGCAACTGGTCCTATGCGTTGAATTACTGGGAATGGTCCTATGTATCTTGGACTCAGCTTTCCTCTCTTACCGAACCGAACGACTCCTTTCCAATGAGAAACTTTTAATAGTACTTTGTCTCCAACCTGAAATTTTAATGGCTTGCGTCGATTGTCGGCATAACTTTTCTAGCGATCTCGAGCCGTTTTCAGTCTTTCCTTGATTTGGGTGATCTTGTTGGTGGTTTCTTGCACAATTTCAGGACCTGATAATTGGCTTTCTCCTATTTCTTCCCAGCAAACTGGAGTTCTACACTTACGTTCGTATAGTGCTTCGAACGGGGCAGCTTCAATGCTTGCATGATAACTATTGTTATAGGAGAATTCAATTAAAGGTAAGTGGTCGTCCCAATTTCCACCAAAATCTATAACACATGCTCTAAGCATGTCTTCCAGGGTTTGGATCGTCCTTTCACTTTGTCCATCTGTTTGGGGATGGTAGGTTGTACTTAAGTTCAGTCGGGTCCCCATTGCTTCCTGGAAACTTATCCAGAAATGGGAAGTGAAGCGACTATCCCTATCTGATACAATGGAGAGTGGGACTCCATGTAGTGATACTACTTCATCTACGTACAACTTTGCTAACCTTTCCATGCTAAAGGTTTCTTTCATGGGTAGAAAATGAGCTGATTTAGTTAATCGATCTACAATCACCCAGATTGCGTCGTTACCTTTTCTGGTTTTGGGTAACTTAGTAACAAATTCCATGGTTATTAGTTCCCATTTTCAAACAGGCATTTCTAATTGTTGCAGTAGACCTGAGGGTTTCTGGTGTTCTGCCTTAACTTGTGAACAAGTTAAGCACTTAGAAACATATCTGGCTATATCCTTTTTCATACCGATCCACCAGAAATTGTTCCTTAAATCTTGGTACATCTTATTATTACCAGGATGCATTGTATACCTAGATTTATGGGCCTCTTCTAAAATTTTATTTCTTAAGTCTCCTTGCTTAGGTACCCAAATCCTTTTCTTGTGGAATCTCCAAATTCCATCACTTCCTTGCTCTAATTCTTTTATTCATCCCTTCATTCCTTCAGCATCATCCTTGATTGCTGTTTCTTGAACATTCCTCAGTTGTTCCATTAAGTCTAATTGTAAACTTAATCTAAGAGCACGAACTCGTCGTTGTTTCTCATGATACTTACGACTTAGAGCATCTGCTACTACATTTGCCTTTCCTTCGTGATATTGAATATCACAGTCGTAGTCACTTAGAATTTCCATCCATCTTCTTTGCCTCATGTTTAATTCTTTTTGCCCAAATATATACCTTAAACTCTTATGATCTATATAGACTGTAAACTTGCTTCCGTACAGATAATGTCTCCAAATCTTAAGGGCAAAAATTATGGCTCCTAATTCTAAATCATGAGTCGTATAATTTTCCTCGTGCTTTTTCAATTGCCTTGAGGCGTACGCAATCACCTTCTTGCGTTGCATTAGCACACATCCTAATCCTAGCTTAGAAGCATCACAATAAACTTCAAAATCTTATGTCCCTTCTGGTAAGGCAAGAATTGGGGCGTTTCTTAACCTTTGCTTTAAAATCTTAAAAGCTTCTTCTTGTCTAGATCCACATTCAAACTTCACCGCTTTACAGGTTAGCTTAGTTAATGGCACAACTATTTTAGAAAAATCCTTAATAAACCGTCTATAGTATCCGGCTAACCCTAGAAAACTTCTAACTTCCATAGCTGATTGCGGGACCTTCCATTTGGTGATCGCTTCTATTTTGGAGGGATCTACGTGAATACCTTCGTGATTCACCATGTGTCCTAAAAAATGTACCTCTTGTAGCCAAAATTCACACTTCGAGAATTTGGCGTAAAGCTTCTCTTTTCTTAACAAAGTTAAGAGTGCATGCAAGTGTTCACAATGCTCGTCCTGACTTTTGGAATAAATAAGTATATCGTCAATGAAGACAATCACAAATTTATCCAAATACGGTTTACAGATTCTATTCATCATGTCCATAAATGCTGCAGGAGCATTTGTTAGTCCAAAGGGCATGACTGTAAACTCGTATTGACCATACCTAGTTCTAAAGGCAGTTTTAGGTATGTCTTCTTCTTGTACTTTCAACTGATGATATCCGGAGCGTAAATCTATCTTAGAAAAATATCTAGCTCCCTGAAGTTGATCGAAAAGATCATCAATCCTAGGTAATGGGTATCGATTCTTAATTGTAATCTTATTCAATTCCCTATAATCGATACACATTCGCATCGACCCATCTTTCTTTTTTCACAAACAACACTGGAGCTCCCCAAGGGGATGAACTAGGTTGTATAAATCCTTTGCTTAACAATTCATCTAGCTGCTTTTTTCAATTCTAACATTTCGGTGGGTGCTAACCGATAGGGTGCCTTGGCTATCTGTGACACCTGGGTCACTGTGACCATCAAACAAATACCAAACCAATGAAATATTGTCTTTCATACTTGGGATTTGTACAAATATGTGTATCTTTTGCACATATCAATTCTTGTTCGATTTCGGGCTCTAAATCGCTTTCTGGAAGGTTATACGCGCACTGGTGCGTAAATATAACCAGTTTAATGCAACGAACACTCCGGAATAGTGAAATAGGCTTCACATACCTTAAATAACCTTTACATAACTTAGAAATAAGTTTTGAAAGCTTTGGTATGACAAAATCAAGTTTAATCGCTTACAGGGACTAAATTCGACAAACTGCGAAAGTATGCCGATTTGAACTGTAACAGACATTCCGGAACATGACCATGAGTTAAACATACCATAAATATCCTTTACATAGCTTAGAAATAGGCTTTGAGGGGTTCGGTGTGCTAAAATAAACTTTTGGGTCATTCAGGGACTAAAAGCGTCAAAAAGTGCACAAGTTTGCACTTTCGCGCATAACTTACGTTCTGAATACATCCGGACATCCAAAAATTTATGTAAGCACTAAAATATTTTATTTTAATGTTTGGCAAAAGAAAAATCCATTCGTCGCGCAATTTGGACCGTTTTTGCGTCCGTTACGACTTCCGTCGTAATTAACCGAACAACGCAATCGTACGGCCAAACGAACCGACATCCAAGATTGGAGCTGCAGGGACCAAAACTGACATTTCAGCAAAGTTGATGGCTTACGGACCGTAAGCCCTCAACCTTACGGTCTGTAAGGACCTCCCAGCTCATCAGAAACTTCTAAACCAGCTGTTAACAGCTGTTACCCACTCCTAATCTCATTTCCACTTGTTATTCTCTGATGTTGGGGGGCCAATTAACATACCTTAGCATTTCAACAAGTGTAAGGCTAGGATTGAAGCACGTTATTCGATAAACGATCTTAACGGTTCTAAC
This sequence comes from Helianthus tuberosus, assembly GCA_030545235.1. NCBI lineage: Eukaryota > Viridiplantae > Streptophyta > Magnoliopsida > Asterales > Asteraceae > Helianthus > Helianthus tuberosus. Next base: position 169,205,721 of record CM060354.1, on the reverse strand, counting down.
ATTCCTATAAATACCCAACCCATTCACTTACAAAACCCACAAATCTGATCTAAGAATGCTCTAAGTTGAAGCCATTGCTTCATAGCTGAGCTACTTGGATCAAGATTAGCTTGCAGGGACCCTTTGTAAGTGTTCCTTCGTTCTTTTATCGCTTTTCGAGTCCGAAAGTCAAACTATGTTTGACTTTCTGCTTTGACCAGTTTATGGTCAACGCGAAGTTCGTTTGAACTTCATAACGTGAGCGTAATCACGATGGTTATAGTCCCTAGTGACTATACCTACTGATTACCACGTTATCTAGGCTCAGTGACGAGTCGTAGTTTCGGCCAAAATGCGCATTCTTACGTATTTTGTAACCAAACTACTCTTAGGTATCAAAACCGTTTGTTTTGATACCAAACCTGTTTCCTAAACTTAGTTAAGCATGTTTTAACATGCTTAGCTCGTCACTTTTAGTTTTGTGCTTATCTAGGGTCGTAAAGGTAAGCGATCTAAACAATCGCTTATACTTTCAAACCCGACCCGTTTGGTCGATCAATAGGATCCGACCAAACACATTAGGTGACCATAGTATATAGGGAATAACCTTCCGAGGTTATACCTTATGGTCGCTTCGTTAAGTAGTTGTATGATAGGTAGTTTATATGCCTTAGGTAAATTACCAAAATGCCCTTTTTACGCCAAAATTCATTTTAAGCATATGTAACATAACTTTTAGCATCTAAACTGATTTGGTAACAATATTAGACATGTTAAGGCATATTTTACTTGTCATAGGACTAGTTAGGCATTCCGAACGTGTTCTACGCGAACGACGCGTTAAAGTAGCATAAGCTACCAAAACGGGTCGTAATGGGTCGTAAGCACTTAGGTTAGGTTTCATTTTAGTATGTGGGCTTTGTTAAACCATATTACATGAGTTCCCATACTCATTTGGTTTACGAGCCCTCATTCTATCCGATCCTCCAATTTAGGTCAAGTTTATTAATGTAGTTACCTATATTAGGTACCGTTTAATTCCGTGATCTTCTAGCTTTGCTTGGTGGATATCTAAAGTCTATTGAGCAATCTCAAGTGAGTACATAGACCCCTCTTTTACCGTTTTCAAACTGTTTTGGGGTGAAACACATGTGCCTACTTGTTACTTTCATGCTTTCCATGTTTTCACATCATATACTTGCTATGTTCATTAGTACATTTATAGTACATCGTTTTACATTACATTTCATGCTATGTATGTCCATTGTGTGCATACTTAGTACATTGTTTTACATTACATTTCATGCTATGTATGTCCATTGTGTGCATACTTAGTACATTGTTTTACATTACGTTTCATGCCATGTATGTCCATTGTGTGCATACTTAGTACATTGTTTTACATTACGTTTCATGCCATGTATGTCCATTGTGTGCATACTTAGTACATTGTTTTACATTACATTTCACGCTATGTATGTTCATTTGATTACATACTTAGTGCATTGTTTTCACATGCTTACATTTTGGTATGACATTTGGTTTGTTTAAATGGGACAAAAATACATTCATTAACATTAGCTACGCCATTCGTTAGTAGGTAGTGGTACCATAGGAATTGACAACTCCCGTTCCTAACATCCTAGGTATGTTTGGATGGAAGGAATGATCGAATTCGATAAACATAACACAGATGAATCTTTAATTTGTTTAAAGGTCTATCACCACAGTCACAAGGCTTGAATGTATGCATTTTCACAATACCGCATAGATGTTTATATCAGTATAGCATGCATCTGTTCCACAAAACATAACTTTGATTTAAACCATGTTTTACTTCAATACCTTGTTTTTGTGCATTTTACATATGGTTTAGTTGATATATTTCACTTACCATACACAATATTTTGGATACACATTACATGATTTGCATTAGACACAAACATTTTGACATTTGATTATACATAAACATTTTACTTTGGTGGTTTGGTTTGAGTAAGTGATTTAAGTAACGAGGCGCGTGTAATATGATACAAGCATGGTGGATACGCCGTTGGTACTTCCTATATATAAGTGCTTGTATGGTATTACATATCGTAGCGTTATTTGAATCATTTCAATTTAGACATATAACATTTTATACAAATAACATACTTTTCACAATACATTGTTTTACAAACAACTTATCTGATATATACTCAGTTTACTTGGTTATTTACTTAACCAGGTATTATTCTTTTATACATATATATCATTTGGTTTATTTATCACTTTTCAAATGATTTACAAGACAAAGCAAATTACAAGGTTCATGACTAAACATTTTTCTTAAACATAAGTCATGAATTCTATTTTCACAAAACCTATGTATCTCGCAGGCATTTTTATGCTGACGTACCTATTTTCACATGTTTTTCAGGATATGATGCTTAGGATTTATCAAGATACACTTAGGCGGACTTGGGCCATAGCGACAATAAAAGATGCAAGACTAGTTATTTATGTTATGTTTCTTTGATTGTCAAGACATTGTAACTCTTTTAGTCAATAAAACAATATTTCAATTTCCATGTGTTATGAAACAATGATTCTGTTACAACACTCCCCGACATTTCCGCCACGTTTTGTTGTTTTACGTGGTCGGGGTGTGACAGAAAAGTTGGTATCAGAGCCCATGGTTATAGGGAATTAGGTTATTAGTAATGATTTGACCTAGTCTATAACCTTCCTAGGACCCTAACGCGAGTTTACTTACGTTTAGTCATAAAACAATACCGTCACCTATCCTTAAGTGACATCCACAACAAGAACACAAATTTCAAAACCGCCTTGAAAACCAATCATCTGTTCTAAGATGATTTATTACAAGGTTTTGAACCCTCTGTTATAAGGTTTTGAACCCCTTTGAATTTTCAAAACCTCGTCAAAGTTTGGGTCTTATAGTGTGAACACGTGCAATCTGGAAGAGTGGATGCCTGTACTCCGAGTTTTCTGTCTAAGGCTAGAGTGTTCGTACAAATCCACATAATCGGACCAGTCACTCTTACCTGGGAACTCTTGGGGTGAGTGTCCACTTATAGGCTAAAGCATGTCTTCGCGATACATTAATATGACCCGCTTACTTTGATTAGTCACCGTCTCATTTGTTTGCCTTAGGTAACAAACAAATGATCGCAATTTCCATGCGTTGCCATTTTGTTTTATTTGCCGATAACATTTCACTTGTTTCTTCCTATGTCTTTCATTTCCTTCTAGAATGTCTCTTCCTCTCAGCAACGGTCAAATGTGCGGGCAAACAGCCAAATTTGCTCAGCAGATAGGCGAAGTGAGTCTGAAGACGGTGGATTTAGGCGTTGCCATGTCTCGTCTCAACAATGAAGCCACTCAAGAGTCACCGAAGGAAGCAGAAGTCAAGCCTGCACCAAAATCAAGGAAGCGTAAGGCTTCAAAGAAACCCGCAGCAGTCACACCTAATCAAGCGGGACCTAGCCAAATGGCAGCGCCACCCGCTAGGAAGCCGTACTTTGGAACTGCCCCATGGTGCAAACGATGCAACCGTCATCATTCAAACCTCATACCCTGCTTCAAATGTACCTACTGTGGACGGCGGGGACATTTGGTTAACATATGCCGCTTTGCTATCCAAAATAAAGTTGTTATAAACCTTGCTGCTGCTCAACCTCCTGCTAGGAAACCTTATGCCGGTACTGCATTGATGTGCAACAAATGTAATGCACCTCACCGAGCTTACCTGTAGTGTCGTCTGTGTGCATCATGTGGACGACTCGGTCACCTGGCAAATGCTTGTCAATTCAACCCAATCCATGGTGGTCCAAACCAACCCCAAGTCAACCCTGCTCCAGGTCGTTTACCATCTGGTACTTGGTACAACTACGGCGAGACGAGCTATTTCAGGAACAAGTGAACAAAGATTGTCAATGCAAATCTGACCCACGGATGAGCATTTGGCTGAGTATAAGATGTTGCTGTTTTAATCTTATGCTTTTGTTTCTTTGTTTTTTCTTGTAATGTGAAACAATCAGTTTTGTTTATAAATAAATCGTTGATCACAAATTCTGATATACAAGTGTAGTTACATGTGTGTATGGCATTTCCCTATAATACCTACATTAAGGAACTATGTTCCTTACAAACTACTCTTGTGAATATTACCCATTTTTGTGTTTACTCATGATTCCCTTAGAAAATTCTAAATACTCGTTTCATTCTAAGATACGAAGTACAGAAAATAAAGTGACATTATGAGTAATCATGCTTCTGCACATCTGTGCCTTTGAATCCTTGGTTAGATAACTAAGGGTATTTTTCAAATCTCATACCCATTACGTTTTGATTTTTCAACATACATAGTATGAGTATTTCAAAAACAACCTTCATGATTTCAAAACATTTCATATAGTCTGAAAACAATTTTTTTTCAAATGCATCGTCTATATTTCAAAAACAACCTTCATGACTTCAAAAACATTTTATATATAGTTCGAAAACGTTCTTAATATAGTGTATTTACTTAACATATCAAATGCATGATTTCAAAAGCATTGTCTATGTTTTCAAAAACAACCTTCATGATTTCAAAACATTTCATATAGTCTGAAAACAATTTTTTTTCAAATGCATCGTCTATATTTCAAAAACAACCTTCATGACTTCAAAAAACATTTTATATATAGTTCGAAAACGTTCTTAATATAGTGTATTTACTTAACATATCAAATGCATGATTTCAAAAACATTGTCAATGTTTTCAAAAACAACCTTCACGATTTCAAAATGTTATTAATACAGTATAATTACTTATATCAAGTGCATGATTTCAAAAGCATCAATCATGTTTTCAAAAACCTTATACATAATTTCAAAATTCATCTCGCATGATTTTAAAACATTTTTACCTAATACACCTACTTTATGATTTCAAAAGTATTATATATAAGGTTTCAAAAACATTAAACACATTTTTAAAAGAAACCCCATGCATAGTTTTCAAAGTATTTTCCTCATACATTGACTTAACCTTCAAATTCTACTTCATATGTCGCCTTGACATATCTAGCATCCCAACCTCATAAGCATTTTTACTTCATGTTTTGACTTAAGCACATCCAGTGCAAGGTTTCAAAACATCTTCAACTTCTAAAATCAATATGGGATCTTTTTATCTTCACAATTAGACCCTTGTGGATGATTATCATTCAAATCAGAGTCCTTAATTGGATTCCTTGTGTACCTTAATTCAAACATTTCGGTTCCTTAAAATCGAAATCGATTTTTTCTCTTTAAAAGATCTTTCTATCTTTATAGTTAGATTCTTAGAAATATTTAAAGCACCAATCAAAATCCACTGATTGGATACCTGGTGTGCTTTGAATACATGTGCACAGTTAGCAGAACAAATTAACAAAATGATAACAAATCTAAAATCAAGTTAAACAATTATGTGATTATGTGTTTATGCATTTTGTGTTTTCTTTTATACATTTTTGTGTTTTTGTATACTCTGGATATTCGTTATCCAAATCCTCGTAGAACCTTTCGTAATCTTCATATGAGGGATTCATAGTAGGATATTCAAAAAGATACTACCCTAAATCCTTATTGGGCTTCTACGTGTTAGTTAAGACCCTTGGATTATATAGTACCACTCCATGATTCATAAGAGACCCTCCTAGTGGTCTAGTCAAAAAGATTGAATCAGAATCTGGTTAAAAATGACATGCGCTGATGTAGCTAAACAGACTCCTTGGTAGTCTATTTAAATCATTTATTGATTTAATTAAAAGGACCCTATGGTGGTCTAGTCACAATCATCACAAGCTCGTTCATTGTTTTCCTTACACATTATAAGATGCACTACGTGACTATGCAAGGAATTACGTAATTATGGATGCATACATAATTGCGAATTTCAGTGCACGGAAACCTCGGTAAGACTTATTATGTGTAAGAACCGATAGTGACAACCATAACGAAATGTGAACAATGTAATAGAGGTACGGTGGACGCACCAATGACGCTTTATATACTTGTATATAAGTGTCCCTCTCACATTGCAAGCATGATGTTATTGTAAAGTTACTAGAAGTTCAGGACTCTAACCAGTGTTGTTTGATCTTTTCAACTTCATGTTTCAAACTCTCACAAGTTTCCTCTGAATAAATTTCGGGACGAAATTTCCTAAAGTAGGGGAGACTCTGACACCTGGGTCACTGCGACCATCAAACAAATACCAAACCAACGAAATATTGTATTTCATACTTGGGATTTGTACAAATATGTGTATCTTTTGCACATATCAATTCTTGTTCGATTTCGGGCTCTAAATCGCTTTCTGGAAGGTTATACGCGCACTGATGCGTAAATATAACCAGTTTAATGCAACGAACACTACGGAATAGTGAAATAGGCTTCACATACCTTAAATAACCTTTACATAACTTAGAAATAAGTTTTGAAGGCTTTGGTATGACAAAATCAAGTTTAATCGCTTACAGGGACTAAATTCGACAAACTGCGAAAGTATGCCGATTTGAACTGTAACAGACATTCCGGAACATGACCATGAGTTAAACATACCATAAATATCCTTTACATAGCTTAGAAATAGGCTTTGAGGGGTTCGGTGTGCTAAAATAAACTTTTGGGTCATTCAGGGACTAAAAGTGTCAAAAAGTGCACAAGTTTGCACTTTCGCGCATAACTTACGTTCTGAATACATCCGGACATCCAAAAATTTATGTAAGCACTAAAATATTTTATTTTAATGTTTGGCATAAGAAAAATCCATTCGTCGCGCAATTTGGACCGTTTTTGCGTCCGTTACGACTTCCGTCGTAATTAACCGAACAACGCAATCGTACGGCCAAACGAACCGACATCCAAGATATTTTTGAGCACATTTTAAGTTCCCTATATTTTAACTTCATTTTAGAGCTTTGAAATGGGGTTAACGGGGCTTAAACATGTCAAAAATCCATCGAAAACCAAGTTTGGAGCTGCAGGGACCAAAACTGACATTTCAGCAAAGTTGATGGCTTAGGGACCGTAAGCCCTCAACCTTACGGTCCGTAAGGACCTCCCAGCTCATCAGAAACTTCTAAACCAGCTGTTAACAGCTGTTACCCACTCCTAATCTCATTTCCACTTGTTATTCTCTGATGTTTGGGGGCCAATTAACATACCTTAGCATTTCAACAAGTGTAAGGCAAGGATTGAAGCACGTTATTCGATAAACGATCTTAACGGTTCTAACATTCCTATAAATACCCAACCCATTCACTTACAAAACCCACAAATCTGATCTAAGAATGCTCTAAGTTGAAGCCATTGCTTCATACCTAAGCTACTTGGATCAAGATTAGCTTGCGGGGACCCTTTGTAAGTGTTCCTTCGTTCTTTTATCGCTTTTCGAGTCCGAAAGTCACACTATGTTTGACTTTCTGCATTGACCAGTTTATGGTCAACGCGAAGTTCGTTTGAACTTCATAACGTGAGCGTAATCACGATGGTTATAGTCCCTAGTGACTATACCTACTGATTACCACGTTATCTAGGCTCAGTGATGAGTCGTAGTTTCGGCCAAAATGCGCATTCTTGCGTATTTTGTAACCAAACTACTCTTAGGTATCAAAACTGTTTGTTTTGATACCAAACCTGTTTCCTAAACTTAGTTAAGCATGTATCAAAACTTGCTATGTTCATTAGTACATTTATAGTACATCGTTTTACATTACATTTCATGCTATGTATGTCCATTGTGTACATACTTAGTACATTGTTTTACATTACGTTTCATGCCATGTATGTCCATTGTGTGCATACTTAGTACATTGTTTTACATTACGTTTCATGCCATGTATGTCCATTGTGTGCATACTTAGTACATTGTTTTACATTACATTTCACGCTATGTATGTTCATTTGATTACATACTTAGTGCATTGTTTTCACATGCTTACATTTTGGTATGACATTTGGTTTGTTTAAATGGGACAAAAATACATTCATTAACATTAGCTACGCCATTCGTTAGTAGGTAGTGGTACCATAGGAATTGACAACTCCCGTTCCTAACATCCTAGGTATGTTTGGATGGAAGGAATGACCGAATTCGATAAACATAACACAGATGAATCTTTAATTTGTTTAAAGGTCTATCACCACAGTCACAAGGCTTGAATGTATGCATTTTCACAATACCGCATAGATGTTTATAATAGTATAGCATGCATCTGTTCCACAAAACATAACTTTGATTTAAACCATGTTTTACTTCAATACCTTGTTTTTGTGCATTTTACATATGGTTTAGTTGATATATTTCACTTACCATACACGATATTTTGGATACACATTACATGATTTGCATTAGACACAAACATTTTGACATTTGATTATACATAAACATTTTACTTTGGTGGTTTGGTTTGAGTAAGTGATTTAAGTAACGAGGCGCGTGTAATATGATACAAGCATGGTGGATACGCCGCTGGTACTTCCTATATATAAGTGCTTGTATGGTATTACATATCGTAGCATTATTTGAATCATTTCAATTTAGACATATAACATTTTATACAAATAACATACTTTTCACAATACATTGTTTTACAAACAACTTATCTGATATATACTCAGTTTACTTGGTTATTTACTTAACCAGGTATTATTCTTTTATACATATATATCATTTGGTTTATTTATCACTTTTCAAATGATTTACAAGACAAAGCAAATTACAAGGTTCATGACTAAACATTTTTCTTAAACATAAGTCATGAATTCTATTTTCACAAAACCTATGTATCTCACAGGCATTTTTCTTAAACATAAGTCATGAAATCACATGTGTTTCAGGATATGATGCTTAGGATTTATCAAGATACACTTAGGCGGACTTGGGCCTTAGCGACAATAAAAGATGCAAGACTAGTTATTTATGTTATGTTTCTTTGATTGTCAAGACAATGTAACTCTTTTAGTTAATAAAACAATATTTCAATTTCCATGTGTTATGAAACAATGATTCTGTTACAACACTCCCCGACGTTTCCGCCACGTTTTGTTGGTTTACGTGGTCGGGGTGTGACACTATCGGTGTAGTTCCAGGAATTAGATGAATTCTAAATTCTACTTCCCTATCGGGTGGTAATCCAGGTAGTTCTTCTGGGAATACATCTGAGTATTGTGATACTACTGGAATTTCCTTAAGTTCCTTACCTTTAGTGTTAATGATTACCGAAATCATATACACTAGTCCTTGTTTTGTTGAATAACTGGCCATTTTCATTACTGAAATGAATTTCATTGGCTTATGTAGCTTATCTCCTGTAATCACCACTATTTCTCCTGTAGGTGTATGAATATCTATGGAATTATTATCACAGAGAATTCGAGCATGGTTGGCTACTAACCAATCCATTCCTAACACAACATCGAATCCATCTAAATTCATAGGTAACAGGTTTGCAGAAAATTTATGGCCTAAAAGTTCTATCTTTCCTTCTTGCAAAACCTTATCTATGTTGACAGAATTCCCATCTGCCGTTTCTACCGTAAAAATTTGTTTAAGGTTGGTTAAGGGTAAGTTAAGAGCTTGGAAGAATGAAGTATTTATAAAACTTTGGTTTGCACCAGAGTCAAATAATACTTTTGCATAAACGTCGTGAACTAGGAATGTACCGGCTATCACATCGGGGATTAGCTCTGCTTCCTGGGTAGTCAACTGGAAGGCTCTTGCGTTTTTCTTGGTAGTTCCTTCTGCAGGTTTAGCTTAGTTTTCAGCTGGTTTGACCAATTTAGGGCAGTCTGGTCTAAAATGTCCAGCTTCTCCACAGTTGAAGCAGATTGTTGATTTCTTCCTTCTGCAGTCTTCTTCTTGATGCCCTGGGATTTTGCAGAAATTGCAATACCATTTGCATCTTCCAAAATGTTTCCTTTTACATGTACTGCAAAATGGAGTAGTGGAAGATTGCCCGGTTCCCTTTTTCTTAAAATTACTACTATTACCCATTCGGAATCCTTGGGTAATCTTTTGGGCCACTTCATTCTTTCTATTTTCTTCTCGCGTACGCACCAGTCCGTCTGTCAAAGTGTTGGCTAATTCCACTGCATCGTCAATAGTGCGGGGTCTCACAGCTTTGACGATATCCCGAATCTCGCTAATCAACCCCCAAATATAACGAGAAATAAGTACCGGTTCTGGCGAAGCCAGGGTTGGTACAACTCTAGCATACTCGAAGAATGTTGAAGTATACTCTCGACAGTCTACATCCACCACCCGGTGGTTCAGGAACTTATTTGTCATTTGTTCCTTTTCATATTCGGGACAGAATTTTCTTTCCACCAGACTTTTAAATTCTTCCCAATTCATGGCATAAGCCACATCGCTTCCCTTAGCTTGTAGTACGGTGTTCCACCATTCGAGTGCCCCTTCTTTAAAAAGATGCGACGCGTACATGACCTTGTCTTCCTCGGCACATTTACTTATTTTAATTACTGCTTCGGTTTTCTCTAACCAACGCAGTGCAGCAGTTGCCCCTTCATTGCCTGCAAATTCAACTGGTTTACAGGCAAGAAATTCCTTGTATGTGTAACCAGGCATTGCAGCTTTCATTTTCTTAAGGAATGGGGCTTGCATCCCATCATTATCATTATTATTATTATGTTGCCGCCTCCATTTACACTATTACTAAAATTGTCGTCGCGAGTACGTTTGCTGGGAATAATTGGTTGAGGTTCAACTGGATTTCGGGTAGCAGCAAGGATTGCTGGAATAGCATTGGCTATTCCTTGAGCAACAATGTTCTCTATATCTTGCCTATTAAGAAAGTGATCCTCATTGTTTTGCTCAGATTGGTTAACTTCATTAACTGGCTCATTGACGGTGGGTTCCATCTGATAATTTTCAATATTTAAATGTATAAATTATTGGCACAAAAGAAAATAAATAATAATTAGTCACAATAAAACAATCACACATAATTATGTCAACACGTATAGCCAAAATTGTCGACTTTGCGACGTTGATCTTTTTATATATTTTAGTAGGCATCCGTACACACCATTTATTTTACAAAAGTTTTATTTTAAGTTATTTTATATGATTATATTTTAATTAATAGTTATTATTATTTTATTATTATTAAACACACAACCACATACGATCCCCGTCAGCTGGCACTTCAGAAACGACGTTCTCTCTCGTTGTATTTCCATGATATCCTCTCCCCCACTTCCCGGATTCTGTTTCTTGCGTCCACCAGCTCCTCGCCATAGTGGCGGAGTTCAGCCAAGTTCTCGGTGCTCATCGGTGGGTTTGGTGCAGGCTCTGGGTCAAACTGTGGGGAAAAGGTGTTAGGGTTATTCAAAAGATTCTGAAATTGCCAATCACTTGTCCACCATTCTTCCAGCTCTCCTGGTAGAAGTTGGTGGCTGACAATGGGGTCTGGGATAGCAGGTTCCAAATTGACTGTAAGTTGTGATTCAATTGGGTAATTGAAAAGGTTTTCATTGGCAGGTCCAATGGGGTCCCAATTTACCGGTTTGCGATCCAACTCTTCCCACGGTGGCATTTCCTGGGCTTGCCCTGAACTTTCCCCGATCTCTTTTCCTTTGCTTTTATCATTTGGGTCCACCATCTTTTTAGCCCTTTGTGAGGCTGGCTTTTTCCTCCGTGCGCGTCTCCAGCCTACGATTCTCCTTCTTTTCTTCGTCTTGGGTTTCTCCTGGGCTTGAGCCTGGAACTCCACAGGTTCTTCAGTGTCGGCCAGATAATCGGAAAAGTCTCTGGAAACTTCCATACCAGCAGAATGGATATTGAGATTCTGAAGAGCTTCAGACAACTCATTCATGCTGTTTAGCAGATACAGAGAAAACACAAAATTGCAAGTTAAATTTTCACAGAATCACAGAGTGGCAATTTGAGAAATTAAGTATTTCTAAATACTTAATTGGCTTAAATCAGTGGCTCTGATACCACCTTTTTCTGTCACGGCCCCCGTCCCGGTGTGACCCGGTCCAGGAGCCGCGGGACAGAAACCCGTGGTAATTATTATTTGAGTTGACAGCGGAAGTTTAACAGGATCTTTTAAAAATTTAAAAATGCCATATTATTTTATTTCATAATATGGGACAAACCCCTGTAATTTACAATAGAGGAATTTCACGAGGAAATTCCCTGTTTTACAAAACATGTTTATTTATTTTACTGAGCCACCACTTCAAGCTTGTTAGTGCTCCGTAGCACTTTTCCTTGATTCACAGTAGGTCACCTGAAACATGTTTTAAATTTATTTTATCAGCGGGGAAATACTGGCGAGTCACTCAAGTTATAGAAAACGACACATTAGTTATAAATTACAGCATAAGAGCGATTACAATGGCTACTATCTTATTTTTATCTGGCGCCGTGTCACACCCTGGTGACAATGGTCATACCACTATTGGGTGCTTTCACCCAAGTAGTGATGATTATCACTGTTAGGTTGATGAACCTAACCGTGAGAAATTAGTAATGTGCACAATACCCCACTTGCCAGTGATTTATGATAACCACGACTTAATCCTTGTAACTATAACTTGTGAAAATGATTTGAGTACGGTAAAACATTGTTGATAAAAAGAGAATGACTCACATTGCAATTTTAGACGGGCAGAGTTTAGCCTACTGATTTAGCCTTGTAACCTAATTTAAACAGCAAAGCGTACGAAACTAGGTCAGTAACTTAATACAACATTTACGATAACTCACGAGATCAAAACCCTCACGACGAATGGCAAAGTATAGCCCAAATACGGGCAGCACTTAAACATCCATCGGATCGGTTTCAATCGATCGGACATTATATCGTAGCAGCGTCTCGCTACTTGGAAATTCGAATTTGAGCAGCTTTCTTCGTGTTTTAGAAAGTTTTACGTTCACAGATGCAAAGCTCATGAACTGAACAATTTATACATGAAATATGGGTTTTACGCGGCCCGCGTAAACCCTTAGATGTATCTTACGCGGCCCGCGAGGGTCCCTAGTCTACGTGTAGGGCTGGTGTGTCACAGGTAGGGTTGCCACGCGTGTGACACGTGGCTCGAAATGCTTATCCGGTCAACTTCACTTTGACGCGGCCCGTGTAAACCTAAGCTTATGTCTTACGCGGCCCGCGTGAAAACCAAAAATTTTGTTTTCTGGGTTTTTCATGCACATTAGGGTTTCAGGGGTCCGGGTTTTCACTTACGGGTCGTTTAGGGACAATTTTGCAGTCCTTACAGTACCATAACTTATGGCTGTCAACCATAAGTTACGCTGCAGCCTAGCTGCAGATTTTTTCAGTTTTGGTCCTTTTTGCGAAAACGGCCGTAACTTTCAAACCGCTTATCCGGTTAACCTTCTGTTTCTTCCTACGCGATCGTAATTTGGTTCTCTATCATTTGGACTCAAAATCCACCCTATAGATTAACAAAATTTTCATCTTTTAAACCTTCAGCTTAATATTTATTTACGAAATTATTCGACCCGTTTCAAGATTTCAGCACTAAGCTCAAATCTCACTTAGTCTTTCCATTCCTCCTATTCCCACACTAGGATTTTCATTTATCTTCCACCACAACTATATTTGTGGTGGATTTCATATGATAAAATCTTATTTTCCAAATTGTACTCTTCGGTTTGACCATTTACGAAAAAAGACCCATTTCGAGGCATTAGACCAAAAGGCTTATACCTTTCACCTTTACACTTCTCAAAAGGATTAACTCGATCATAAAACTTATTTTTAAACTACCCTTTAGGGTCGTTTGCCCGATTTGCAAATTAGAGGGCATTTTTGTCAACTTTAGTCCTTTCTACGACGGAGGACTTTTACAAACATATTTTGACCAAGTGAGCACCTTTAATCAATATTCTAACTACAAAACATGATGTTTCTATGAACATAATGTCTACTATTCAAATCATTTGATATACTTTACCTTAGGTAATCCAATGTTCACCCATGACATATTTAACTCTCATCGGACCTTAAGTCCTTATTGAAAGTTTGACCTGTTACACTTACCTGGCTCGGGTCATAGCATTGACCCGTTTATTTTACTACCTTGCACTATTAATTGTTATTTTAATAGCAACGCAGCCATACGCTATTTCCTGTAAACACAAAACTCAACTAGCAACCATTAGTTATTATTGTCAAATGGTAACGACATCGCCATTTGACCCGTTTGGCCTAAACGACCATTTTATCTTTATGAGATGGTATTTATTTACCATCTCACTATTTAGTCTGTTTCGGTTTACATCATATGATCATATTACTAATAGTCGTTTCTTAATTCGTTCGACCCATTATGGCTTACGCTATAGGGTGTCTTTTTCAAAACTCCTTATTTATTCGTCATTACATGACTAAATTACCGTTTTACATGTGACCGAATTACCTTTTTACCCTTTTATCCATTATGGCTTACACGTGACCGAATTACCATTTTACCATTTTATCCACTATGGCTTACACCATAATGTGATCTTTATCAAAACTTATTGTTTATTCGTCAACACGTGTCCGAATTTCCATTTTACACTTTTTACTACCAAATATGGTTTCTTACCATTTTTACTTGTTCCGACCCGTATCAATCTGTGTCGGAACGTCGTATTTCAAAGACTTATTTCAAATACTAAGTCACGCCGTCCTTAATCATATACAAGAATAAATATACCATTTTAAAAATGTAAGCTTTACTTACCTTGCATCCGATTATGCTTTTCCCGCGTACTTGATCCGTTTGACCCGCTTTTTTCCCAAGCTTCCACCTAGCTTGTCAAGGGTCAAACTATCATTTATCATTCGCAAGATGGTTAGATTAGTCATCATTTATCACAACTATTCCATCTTACGGATTTTATATCAAAATTATCATTCGATCTTATTATATGTCAGTTTGACTTTTAAAAGTCAACTGCCTATTAACATATTCAAACCCCCAAATAAGTTCGACCACTCATTTAGGCATTTCGTTAATTAACCGGTAGGCACTATTCTTAGGTCACTATTATAACCACATTTATCAACCTAGTTCATGTGATTGTTAACATCACGTTAACATAATTTATATTCGTTGTATGCTAATTTATTATTTATTATATAAGAACATAGGGATTGTTTCATCGCCATGAAACAACCCATTGCATCATGTGTATGAAATTTACTCAAATATCAAACTTAACCAAAGACTTTAATCATTCATATACACATGATGATTTCAAACATATATTAACATGAATATAACATCAATTTCATAGTATACAAAAACCCATTTTAGGTCATGTATGATTACTTACTCGAATCTCTTAATTGTTCAAGTTTCTTACACATGTATACAAGTATCATGATTATAAACACTCATATATCATCAATTCAATCACATAATCAAAACCCATTTCAAGGTCTACTTGTTAATCACTTACAAGTAACCATATATCAAAATATATTCCTAATTTCCTTATGTTTAACAAAATTAAGCATACATCTATACCTAATTTCATCTTTGGATCATCGTCCAACAATTTAATTGCAAGTAACCTACTTGTCTCAAATTTCAACTTTCACCAATCTAGGTTTTAAGACATACCTTATGATTCCCTTGTCTAGGTGATTGTTAATATACATTCAAGCACGAATTTGAGGTCTCATTTCCTCTTCAATTGATGATTCTTGGTTGAACAAGGGTTTTCCTTGTTTCCACCTCCTGAAGATCGACACACACACACACCATGTGTGTGTTATGTCTTAATTTTTCTTAATATACCAAGTCTTTATGTATTTCCCGTTTTGGCCCCTCAAGTTTTAGATTTTAATTATATATGGATATTATCCAATATTTATTACTAACAATACAATTAATCAACTAGGTTAATTATTCCTAGTTGACTACTACCCGTTAATTATCAATAAACATGGTAATTTAATCTACTAAGTTCGGGGATGCTACAACCCGACTTAGATCATGCACTGATAGTCTCGGGCTCTTTTTATAAACTTTATTCAAAAAGGCATTCATCTATCATTTATTTAGCATTAGGTTTATATAATTATATCCTAATGTTTATCGGGTTAGCTTTTACCACTAACGGTATTTTACCTGCTTTTCAATATTAACATGGTTTAATTACAAACCCGGTTTTTTTAGAGTGTTACAAATAGGTTCCAATGGAAGCCAAGAAAGCGAAATCTAACAAGGGGGAGCAAAAAGATACGGTAAATAGCATTCCTTGTGAATTCAAAAGTCAACTCTGCACACCACAATGTGTCTGAGTTGTCACACATTATAAGTCCACCAATGAACTACTTATCAAAGAAAAGGAAGGTGTTTTAAGATATAACAATGAGCTAAAACAAAATGAAGCAGCATATCAGCGAAAGTTAACCGCAACTCTCGCTGAAATGCAAACTTTCAAAGAATTTGTATACCAAAAAGATTTTCTAATAAATGATTTAGCTGAAAAGCTTGAAAAGCTAGAAATGAAACAAACAAATTGCAAATCATAATCGGAAAATGGAATGTCAACAAGAAAGCTTTAGCGGACATTGAAAATTGTCAAAGGCCAATATATGTAAAGGATGGCATTGGGTACAAAGATAAATTTGGTATAGAAAGAAAACTTTTTACACCACCACATTCTAAAAACTATGTACCAATGCCCACTCCTCATCCAGACAATGACTTAATTGAACAAAATGATGTTGCTAAAGTTAAGCCAATTACTAACCATGATAAAAGCAATGCAGATGTACCTATGTCAGTAGAGGTGGTCGAAGATGATGATAGTTGTGGTGGGAAGACTCTAGGTCTAGATTGTCCAAGAACCGACTCTTCAGTTAATTGTTTTTTATGGAATAATGATAAAACAAACAAAACTAAAATTTTGGATGAATGTAATAATAGTTTAACTAGGATGGATAACTGTAATAGGCGTAGACCTAATTTTGATGCTTGTGATGTGAGGGTTGAATGTGCTGACTTAAAATCTACTTTTTGTGATGATAAATTTGTATATGTATCACATGTGTTTGTGCCTGCTTTAAAACATAACAGGTTTGGAAAATTTCTAACAGAGGAAATCCCAGAATTCATTCCTTCGTCTGTTGAAACATCTTGCTGCAATGACTCACAAAGCAAATAAGAATTCAATTCTTCCACTTCATATGAAAGCTCAAATTATTCAGAATCTTCAGTGATAAATTCTGATAAAAAGGTTGAAAACCTTGAACCATCGGGTGTTTAAGAACCAACAATCCCAAATGACACTGCAAGTATAGTCAATCAAGATCCACTTGAAGAAGATTTGCATATAGAAGATTGCTCAAGTTCAGATGATGAATTTGTGATGAATGAAAGTCATGGGAAGATAAAGATCAAAATGCCATCAAAAGTTGTCAAACAAGCTAAATCAAGCTCAAAGCAATCTCCTCCCCTGGTGTATCACACGAGACTTTAAAGTATCAAAAGCCATTCAAGGCTTTTTTAAGTGTGGAAAAGAAGGTCGTGTGCTCAAGCAATGCCCAGAACGACATGACCTAGATGATAAAGGCTACGGGTGTTGCTTCTATGGATCAAAGGTTAAAACGCACACATCTTTGAATGATCGGATGAATGATATTAAATCCAGATCTGCACATGTGAAGTCGGTTTCACATGATTCAAAGATGAAAAGGACCAATGCTTCAAAACCTCAATCTTTTCCTTCGGGTCTTAAACAACAAATTATTTAAAAATTTAAATCTTTTACAAACAAATTCTTTAAACCAACACAGGTTTGGAAAGTCAAACTAAAGGTTGAGAAAGAAATTGCAAAATAATTGTGATCTTATATGAGAAATGATAGAAACTATTTTGATTATGTCTTCACTTGAATACGATCTAAAGGGCGTTGAGGCTTCAAGCAACAACGTATTCATAGGCTCAGTTAATGACTAAACGACAATAATCCTCATGGATAACATAATGGTTGATGATTATGTGTGGATCGACACATGTGTTCATTAGTTGAACTGATTCGTGTTCAATAGTAGGTTGAGAGTTACATTCTTGGCATACATACACCAGTTACCATCGATCAATAAATTTTCATATACAAATAAAAATGCGAATATGTGAATAATAGCTTTGTGCAAAAGACCAAAAAAGGGAGAATAAAAGCTAAAACATTTTGCCAAAAAAAGGAGAAATATGATATTCATTTAGCAAAAGAGCCAAATATTGGCCATATAGGTGCTTGCAAAAGAGCCTCTATGCAAAATGTGAAAAGATATGCCAATGATGCATACATATTATATATATATATATATATATATATATATATGTAGAAATATCTGAGTTTGGGAGGTATAATTTGTAGATGGGGTAGTAAGTCGGACGAGCAGTTAAAGTCCTAAAGTTTGTAGATGTACTCGTTGTGCGTACCTCTTTTTTCAGGTAGATGATAGCTTATGATTAATAGTAGGTGGCCAAGTCAAGTTGTGATGGCTCGAAATCTCAAAAAGCTTTGAGAACAGATGAAGTACTGTCACATAGTGTGGGGTCCACATATTTGATTATTAATCATACTATAACATGATAAATTTCACGGGATATTGATCAGACGCAATCTGTTTAAGCTTAAGTGGACAAATATACCAACAATGTTTTTTTGAGCCGTGGTTATCCTGAAGAAAGTTGAAGTGTGCTAAGGATTTTCAAGTTGGTATGATCTCTTATCTGATCCGTTCTATATCTCAAGGGATGGAATTTAAAAAAAACTAAAATTCAAATATATTTTGATTTGTTTAAAGTTATTTTGCTAAGTCTTCCATATCATTTTAGTTATATCTCAAACCGTTTGAGGTACTCATTCGATTTGCACACTACAGATGAATACAGTTTTGTTTGTATGTTGAATTTATCTAATGAAAATTCGGAGTTGTGTTTGTGATTGTGAATATGTTACTTCAGCTATTTGCTGCAATGATGGTCAATCATCAATTGAGCAAGATACCAGACCAAAGCACTCGTTTACTAAGAAATGAAAAAGATACCGAGTTAGAAATCCTCCTCCTACATCCTCTAAATCACTCAAGTTACTGAGAGTTGGAAAAGCATGTTGCCGCTTATCAAAAGATGATACATGCAAAAAGGGGGAGCTTGTCAGATTAAAATTGTCAAAGAGCAAAGTGTAAAGAAC
Organism: Helianthus tuberosus; assembly: GCA_030545235.1. Lineage (NCBI taxonomy): Eukaryota > Viridiplantae > Streptophyta > Magnoliopsida > Asterales > Asteraceae > Helianthus > Helianthus tuberosus. The sequence goes on along the minus strand of CM060354.1, from coordinate 169,186,511 downwards.
AAATCTTTAGCAAAGAGAGTTTGGAAAGCATCAGTCTAGGGGGAGATTGTTGGGCCTTGATATTGAGACTGAAGCTTGCCAAATTGAAGATCACAACATACATGAAGTTGACTGTTTTGAAGATGATGCAAGAGTTTGATAACATTAGTCTAAAGGGGAGATTGTTGGTCAAAAAGAGTAGTATAATGTTATCAACAAGTTAAAGTCAATAAATTCAATGCCAACAAGTCAAATTCGACATGCAAGATGATATGGAAGAGTGGGCGAAGGATCAGCATATGAAAGTTCAAAATACGATCGTCTACAGTGTTACGATTATTTAAATATATTTTGTATAACAAAGTATATTTATTATTTTAGACAAAATATGTTTAAGTGATGATATTAGTGAGTTGTTAGTTATAGGGACTTGGTTGTAATTAGCAATCTCTAGGGACCTAAATGTAATTAGCCTAAGTGTGTTTAGGCTATAAATAGAAAGCGATGATTAGAGTTTTAGGCAACACACGTTCTAAAGAGATTTGGGAGCTAATTGTTTTTATCTTTTTTTCAAATTAACTGAGTCGGTTTTCAAGCTTTATTTAGAATGTGTTCATTGATTTTCATCTTATCTTAAACAAAATCAGATTTTAGCTTGATTTGATCCTACAAAAGAGGTCAATTGTACCAGAGAAGAATACGGACGAGTGAATGTGGACACGGTTTGTATTTAAGATGTCACAAAGATCAGTTGATCATCTATAGTTTGAAGGTCATACGAACCAACACAACATAATATGCTTCGTATGTTAGAGACAAAGATGCTAGTATGAGAATGACGCCTGCGTTTTGAAGATTCAACACATAACATATTATAAAATACGATTCATATACAACAAGCAAGGAAACCCCTACACACGGCCTATTAAAAAGAAATTATGTAGTTACTAATAAAAGTATAACCAACAAAAACAAAACAACATAGCACAAAAAAGTTAACATAAAAAAATTAATTAATATAAAGTTTAAAAAAAGAAACAAAAAATAATTTGGAGTTGTAAATAACGAGAACGTGAGAAAAAAAGATCTCTAATGTAGTAAAAGTGGGTGAATACATGGATGCCAAGTGGCGTCCGGTTTCAGATGTCGCCATTGGACAATACATCCAGTGGTGGGCATTTGAAATTGCATCCGGATTGGAGTTATACCTGCTATGTTATATTGGACAAATTACCCGGTGTAACACCTTGCAAAAACATGTCCAATGCAATGACGACACGTGTCATAAACCCTGATCATATACAAAGATAACTTTGAGGGATTAAAGTTGTCAATCGATGTAAAGATGTACGTGGAAGGATCAAAAGTGTCAACATGCCAAACTTGTTCCTCTGATTGACCTCACACGACGATCGTATTCTTTAATGAATAAATTCTCAGACATAGAAAGCCGTTGTACTTAAAAAAATCAAGAGTTTATAAAGTATAGGGGTTAAACGTGTCAACATGTTAAATCTTTACCTCTGAGTGATCTTTTAACAATCCCGAAGCTTTGTAATATTTTATTATACTCTCACGGATGTCGGATATTGAATTTATGGAATTTCAATGCAAACAAGACTTTTCGGGTGATCTCACAACTAACCGGGAGCTTAACAAAGTTAATTTTTGACCCAAGACACTTAAAAGTTAACTATGGGGGTTAATACTGCAATAAATGAAAGTTATTTAAACTAAATATGGACCATGGACTGAAAATGCAAAGCTGGGAAAGTTTTTACCGAAATAAGAGGTCCTCGCGGGCCGCGTGGACTTCCTTTAATGTCTACGCGGGCCGCGACTGAGTCACCAGCGACAGAACAATGGACAGCTGCATGTTGCAGGTTGTTCCACCGCCATTGCATGCTTGTTTTCGATACCAGGGACTGTGCAAATGGTTTTTACTGCCATGGGGACACTTGGGATCATCTGGTTACTCCTTAGAACAGCTGGATTGATCTTGGGGACTCTCAATTTCCTATATAAAGGCCCTTGCTTTGGTTCATTTGAACTTGTACATTTGAATTTCAGTCTCAATTGATCTCTAGAGCATCTTGGTCATCTAGGAAGCTTTCTCAAGTTTAATCTTTGTGCTAAGGACCGTTGTAAGTGTTCTTAGCTTCTGTAGTTAAGCTTTTATTAGTTATTACATGACCGAAAGTCAAAGATATCGTAATTATACTTTGACTTTGTGATTAATCACTAACGGTCCATCCATTATTCGAATTGAAAGTGGCTATGTGTTGGTAATTAAGTAGGTGATAATCCCTCAAAAGGGCACCTCCTAATTATCACGTTTACTTAGTTAAATGTCGGGTCAAAGTACTTAACATAAAAGTCAAACGAGTCAGTTTTTATAAAATAATTTATAACTGATAATGTAGAAGCTATAAAATACATTTTATCACTTAAATAACTTGGTAAATAATATAAGAACATGTTTAGGCATGTTCAACCCGACAATTCTGAGTATTAGGCTCGGTTCGCAACCGAAAGTCGCAAAAGTAGACTTTTGCTTTGACTTTCAGTTCTGACCCGAATTAGTGTAGTTTCTTTGTGCCTTAGGGTTCCTTTGTGACCATGTTACATGTTAGTATAACCCTCTGAGGTTGTACATCATGGTCCCTTAGAAAATCATAGTACATTGCATGTTCCGTTATTTGCTTAAAAGTTGACTATTATGCCCATATATTATAAAAACGAGATTTTTGAAAATGTGAGAGGACAAAAAGCTTTATTACTGATATATAAGTATGTCCATAAAATTTGACATCAGTTTCTGGTCCCAAACAAAAGTTATGCAAGATAGCTTTTTGTTAATTAAATGACATTTTTAGCATAAATCATATTTAAACCCAAATTTTGGCACCAAACTCATTACCTACAGTTTTGATATAATTTTTAGGGAATTTTGGAAATTTTTGTCAAATTTTATACTGACCATAACATAGAGTTCTTGCATGAGCTCGGTAATTGACGATAATGTCCTTTTCATTAATAAAATGAGTTTTACACATCATTTACATGTCAAACCTTTTCCTACTGATGTTATATATTAAATAGGATATTTTAAGCATTCGAGACTGATAAAAATCTCAGAATTTTATAAACATCTTAAATATCGTCAAATACCGACTTTTACGCTAATTAGGCGCGTAGTGTGGATTAAAACCATATTTAACGCCTAAGACTTGTTACCTACTGATTTTAAAAATAAATTTTTATACTTTAACAGTAAGTATAAGTCTTGAACTCAGATTTCCAAATTTGACCATAAAAGCATATGTGAAATGACCAAAATGCCCCTACGGTGCATAGTTTGGCCATAAACGGTAACCCTCACATATGTATGATATTTTACTGATGTAACATGATAAAATAATTATTTTTACTGATTATTTTAGACCAGAACCTCAGTTTGCTATTTAACCTCTTTTATAAACTTTAAAATGGCCAAAATACCCCTACGGGGCTTAAATTGGTTTTAAATTCGTTTCGGGCATAATTGAAGATATCCTACTGATATCACAATATATTTTAAGTATAATAACTTATGGAACTTGTACTTGTCTCATCCGGTTACCTGTTATGCTTATACGCGTTCGGTACGGTTTATGTAACTAGTTTGCATAAATTAGCCGAAACGAGTCAAACCTTATCATTTTTATTTCAAAATCCAGAATGTATTTAGTTTACCCATTTTATACAAGTCTTCATACTTGTTGGGTCTAAATCACATTCCAATCCGGTCATCTCTTAATCTCGCGTTTCGTACCGTAAACTTTTCTTTAAAACTAACTGGTCTAAGTTACAACTTGAATAAGACCCGTTAGGAATCTAATAGGTTATTAAAACCTTTGTTCCAGATTAGGAGCCCAGTAAAAGATACCTACACTTGCTGATTAGAATATACGGCTGAGTATAATTTACATTTTAGCTCAGGTAAATACTTTTAACTTATTTTCCCTTATACGGGCTTGGGATACGGTAAATTATTACCGCTTGGTTGGGTATTGAATATTTAATCGATTAGTGGTTAAATCATTGAGATAACCCGTTTTAATCTTTTTTGTTTGATACAAAGCATTTGGAGGTTAATATGACCGTGTCCTGGATATCCTCGACTCATTCATTTGAAATGGCCACGACTTAAGCACGGGGTGTAGGCATACACCTGACAGTTGCGTATGTAAAACGGTATCTCACTCGTGAGGAAACTTCTTGTGGGATTATACTAGTGGTGTGTCTATTAATCTTGTCTCGGCTTCTATCCCGGGCCCTGAACGTACGACAAACATGTAAATCTGTATATAAGATTATTTTATATAATTGTCCCAAGTTATAAAAGAATATTTATGCCTTGTGCATTTAAATCAATTTTTATAAATGTTTTCAAAAGAGTCAGTTAATTGTATTTACCAGTGTAAACTGACGTATTTTTCAAAAAGATTAAGTGCAGGTACTACGCGAAATGGGCTGGAAGCTCCTGAGTATTAGATAAAGAGTCTTGCAAGCTCTTAATACTTAAAGTCTGTCGAACAATATTTTCTTCATGTTTTAAGATCCGCCTGTGGATCCACATACAACCGCTTGTATAATATTTAATTATACTTTGTGTTTCGGTTTGTATTAATATTTTTACTTTCAAGACTTCCGCTGTGCATTAAACAGTGATTATTTGACTATGATGATATCAACTACGTCACGATACTCCCCACCGGGCCCACCGGTGATACGTGGAAATATCGGGGTGTGACACCCGGCCATCAAGAAAACCCAGGCGCACAAGATGCAGGTAGCAGAGATAAAGATGTTAAGGTGGATGTGTGGATACACAATGTTACATCAGATAAGAAATGAGGTTTTTATGGACAAGTTAGGATTGGATAGTATATTGAACAAGATAAAGAATGAGATATTGAGATGGTCAGGGCATGTGAAGAGGAGATATATGACAACGCCAGTTAGGCATGTGGAAGGGAGGATGAGTAGAGGCATACCTAAAATGACTTAGGATGAGTGGATTAGAGAAGATTTGCTAGAGTGGCGTCTCTCTAAGGGCGTGGTCCAATTGAGATGGTCAGGGCATGTGGAAGGGAGGATGAGTAGAGGCATACCTACTTGATCCGGGGCGAGGTGGACAAATTTTTTTTTCAAAAACGTAGATGCATGTATTATAAACACATTCGTAAAAAAAAAATTAAAAATGCCGTGTGTGTAGTTTTTTACACCACAAGTTTGTGGTGTAAAAAACTACACACACGGCATTTTTTTTTTTAAAAATTTTACGAATGTGTTTATAATACATGCATCTACGTTTTTGAAAAAAAAAATTGGTCCACCTCGCCCCGTACGGTGTGGTTCTCGCGGTTCTCACAACTCGAGGTGGTTCTCATTCTAGCGGTCCCCTATATATATATATATATATATATATATTAGATATGGGTGGGGTTCTAGAGTGAACACTAGTGTATTTGCGAACTGAGTGAACAAATCCTGGCCATTGATCTACACACGTGTATGGCCAGGATCTCATCATCAAGTTGTAAAATACACTAGTGTATTTCAACATCAAATCCTGGCCATTGATCTACACACGTGTATGGCCAGGATTAGTTCACTCAGTTCGCAAGCTACACTAGTGTTCACTCTTGAACATAATCCTATAAGATATTACCTATTTTTTAAAGTGTCTTTGAAAGTCGGAATAACATTGGAGAGAAAATGTTTTTGTTTTAAATATGGGTGAATATCTAATGTGACAACTGATGTGACGCATTTAGATGCGTTAGAAAGTGAATGAATTAATGGAGAAGTTTATGGGTGAGGTGACATCCATATGAATAGAAGATGGAGGAGGAGCGGTAAGAGATGAAGACTTCCATTAGATTTTTTTAGATGAGTAAAAACGCAAGATTTGTGGAATGAAAGAAAGAGAAAGAAGAGTACGAGAAAAGAGGAGAAAGAAAATTGTGAGTTGCATGAGATTGGTTATTTTGATTATCTGCAAACAAAGATGGTCTTACAACTACAAGGATGTGATTGCGGATTTTAAGAAGGTAAAAATATTTTAATTATAAAAGCTAGTCTTCTTTCTACCTTTATTTAAGGTTTGCACTTTGCATAATTACAAGGTCCATTTGTAAATTTACGTGCCCACTAAACTATACTTTATTACTAGGGAAAAAGCCCGTGCGATGCACGGCATGCTTAATAGCTATTGTTTGTTCGTGGTAAGATGTCTGACACGGCCGGTGCATAACATGTAAGACAATATGCCTACAAAGGGGCGTGATTAAAGTTTATTAAACCATGGGCCATAAGTTGTTTCCTTGGCAAAACTTGCCGGCCAAAAAGAAGTGAAAAAAGATGTCTTCCAAGGGAAAAAAGACATGAAACAGAAAAAGGGAAAACGGATAAACTCTCGCACGCCTTCCTATCTTATTGGATAACGTCATCCCCAATCCCATCACCAGCCAACTGACTGCAGTGAAATAACGAAAAGAAAACTATTAAAAATGGTATACTATGTTTACGTATATATGCATCGAAAAGTAGTACAGGTTTTCATTACTAACACTAAGTGCAGACGGCATACCTTTCATGTGGGTCACTGTCAACTGTTTCTTCTGAATCCAAATCTGCATAAGCAGGCCTGCGAAGGAAAAGCACGAAACATTTATGTAGACGGTTATCTAAAAATAAATATGCACAATTACATTGTTTATGGAAATCAATCAATTACAGTTGAAAGTTGTAGGAGCCGTTCGTATAAATAAATAAAATAAAACAAATTTTATTAATACGATTACAATACAGAAATGAGAAAGCTAAAAATACTAGTACGAATACAACTGAAAATAAACCAAATACAAGAATGGAGTAGAAGATGAAGAATGGCTGAGGCACGTGTTCAACACGCTTCCCTTAAAACAAATTCCGAGTCTCCCAGGAGTACTCGTTTTGTTTCCCAGGGTACAACAGCCGGAGCAGTGGTACTGCCGGAGTAGACCTACAACCCGAAGGTTACCTTGAAATCTGCAAAGAAAATTGAACAGAAGTTGTGGAGAGAAAGTTATTGATTGCTGTTGTTGCTGGTGAGAATCTGCAGTGGGTATGGAGCTGTATTTATACAGCTCCTAAGTCGAAACAGTCAAAAACGAATTAAAGAGAGGTTTAAATTGCATTAAACGTCTTCAATGCAATTTAATACGTCATTTAATTCTCAGTCAAAGCCCGTTAACTCGTCAGTTACGATGCTGGACTGAAACTGCTCTGTCATTCAATGCTGGAAGCTTCTGCGCGCGAGCGCACGCAAGTCACCCTGGTGCGCGCGCGCCCAGGTCTGTAGGCCCATGCACGGTGCGGCCTCTTGGCTCACTGCCATGCGCGCGTGCGCCACGTCACGCGCTTCGAACCTGCACTCTACTTGGTCCACCACGCGCACGTGGTCAAAAATACAAAGGCGGCTCTCAAGTGGCTCGCGGCGATGCGAGCGTGCGAAGTGCAAAGTGCGCCATCAAAGCGCCACATTGCCCACGCCACGCGCGCGCGCGAGCGTGTGCGAGTGCGAGTGCGAGTTAGGGTGCTCCGCACCCTTCGCGAGTACACTAGTGAGTGCTCCCATGAAACAATAAGGATGGAGAGTTCCCACTTAAATACCCCTTTAAGTTCCATCTCTCATCCGATGTGGGACAAGGTGCTACTTTCCCTTTTGTTTCAGCATTGAATGTTCCAAACACCCAACTTTGAGCATCGATATCTCATTCATCTTAGCTCCGTTTTGGACGTGGTTTAGTTCGTTGCGAAGCTCTCCCAACATAGAACACAAACCCACAAATAAATATATAAAACCCGCTCATTTTATTATATTTATTTCTAGTCCAAAATAGGAAAAAATCATTTTCCTATATTTGTGAAAAATGCTATTTTCACCTATTTTTCCAACAAAAGTTTTTTTGTTGCCTTTCCATTTATAACGATACCAAGTTTATTTTTTTCAAAAGCCAACTTCTCCCCTTATATGTCTTTACACATTCGAAGTGATGCGTTACCAAGTTTTTTTATTCCTATTTTTTTAATGTAGAGTAATGCACTTTTATATTTATGAACTCAAGTTTCCGACTGTTGTAGCCCCCTAATTTTAAAATAGAGTAAACATATACCAGGTATGTAAATAACATTTCAGATCGAGTAGAAAGGTAAATAGCACATATTTAATTAAAATGGTTTATTAAACACGGCACGAATAAAGTGTAAGCCGATATACACCTTACGATCGCTTCAACGCGCTTAACTGGTGTCGGTATGGGTAGCACCCCCTTGTCTTTAGCTGGGATCGATGGAGGTGTGGAAGAACCAAAGGGCTTACAACCATCCCCATCTAGCAGGACATTCTTGCAGTTGTGGCAGAGTATCTTTTATTTCCCCAAAAAATTAATATCATCTAACCTCATCTTCTGTAGCACAATTGATTTTATCAAAGAGAGCATGTGATGGGGTAAAATCTATCACATGTGGTTAATAATTCTGAATTTTCTCACAATCTCAGTTGAGGGCTTTCCTCTATGACATCAACAACAATTGCAGCATTATATAGATACAATCATTACACTCTTGTCTCAAAATAGCAAACCATGTTTTACCAGGCATAAAGAAACCATTTTTTCCTAGGCACAAGGCTTTTCCCAAGCCACCTGATTTAATATCTAAAAAATAAAATTAGATAAATATAAAAATACAAAGATTACTAACTTATAAAAGAAAAGATAAAAAAATACAAATCAAGTCATAAATTTCCATAGTCTATCCATGTGTGCCATTGGCCATTAATCTTAAACTTAATCCACTTTTGCTAGAAGAACACAACATGAGTGTACATGCTCACAGGCAACCTCATACGCCTCACGGTCATGGGAAAACATTTCAGCATACTTTCAGTATACTATATTAGTAACAAAATATTAAGCTCGAGCCAAGATACAACAAACGATCAATGTTTAAGTTGCATATGGGAATATTATAGGAAACGTTCAACATTAAGCAACTATGGTGGATTTTTATATAACTTACTTGCAGTGAAAATTTTGCCTTATAGTTATTTGGATGCGGTGATTAATCAACAACCCAACAAAAGTGGCAGTTACCTCTTTAAGATCTGCTGGTCAATCTGGTTATCTTTAGTCTTTTATCAGATTGTTTTGTTTATCGGGTCAAATCCGTTGATAAAACAAAACTTGCGAATCGAGTGATGATCGGCTATTACTCTGGCTCTACACCCTCACACTATACTTCCCAAGGCAGCTTACCTGTTTCCTGAACAAAAAAAATAGCATTGCATCACAAATTCTAATCAGAAAGAAAACTATAGATGCACGCATATGGGTTGTTGAAACAAAACACACTGAAGCAAAATAATGCACCCAAAAAGGTTGCCGGCGAGAGACGCTATAAAACATTTATTAAAATGTTTAATTAATAAACAAATTACAGAGCCACAATGAACATGAAAAATATAAACATTCACCTTAAAAGCATTAGGGATAGTGGATTTCATGCGATCTAGGATAAATTCGCATGGCTACTACCCCCACAATTGTAATTCCTCCAAACAACAAATCAGCATTACTCTGCAAATTATAAAAAAAAAAAAAAAAAAAAAAAAAAAAAAAAAACACTCAGACTTTTCTTTCTTTATCGCCACATAATTAGAAAAAAAAATCATACCTATTGAAATTCATCTCCACTCAAGCATGAGCCCAAAAAAACACTCAAATATAAGAACATTAACTTAAAGATAACTGAAATTAGAAAGCTTGTTCGTACCTGTTGGAGCCCTAATCTCTGACGAAACCGTCGCTTGGGTTGTGGAGCCCTAATCTCGCCGACTTCGATTTGGGGAAGATCGAGGGTGAGGCAACGTTGGTTTGAGCCAGCGCGTGTGGAGTACCGGTGTGGTTGCCGGCAGAGCGCTGGTGATTAGTGGTATTAAGTGGAGTGGTGTCGATGGCCTAAATATGGATGCAGTATGAGCGATGGATGACACGTGTTGGTACTATTTCTAACATCCTACGCAAAATGTATATATAGAATAATTTCATGGCGTCGGTAGCCTGTGACGCCGGGAACAGAGGCAATGGTGAGTCTGGTTGGACGGTGGTGACAGCGGCGGCAACGGTGACAATCGATTTGTATTCGTGGAGCCACAGTGGGTGGGTGTTGTGGCTTGCGGAGACAATTGAACGATTGTATAAGAACCGTTTAATAGCTTGAACATCTAATTTTCATCATAAATCCTCAATAACTATCAAAGTCGGTTTAGAATTTGGACAGTTTGTGTTCTAGAAGATTACATTAATAATATTCATGAAAAAAAATCAATTAATGATGTGCCAAAATCATTAAAATACCCCTAAAGTGTCTTAAATTTTTGAACAATTGGCAACTTTACCCCCTCTAAAATGGCTTGACTCTTTTGTACATGTTGCTTGAAGATGTGTACGTATAGCAAAATTACTAAAAGGGTAGAAAACCCAGTTCTCTTAATAAAGGTATATAGATAGATATATTATTATTTTAATCAATATTATTTTAAGTATTGCATTTAAAACTTCATAAATGTTGATTTTAAAATAGAACAATAATTTACGGTATAAACACATGCGCAATGAATGTGGAGGTCAATATTACCATTCTATCAAATGCCAATTAAAAGACTATGTAACTGAAAACTCTTAAATTATGCAAGGATTCATGTATTTATTTTTGTGTAAATTCATATACGTTTTTATTAATATTTACTTAACAAAAACTCATGATATTAGTTATGTTTATAATTATAATTTCTCCTTTAATTCCATTAATTTAGAGTTAATGGAAGGAGATGAAGAGTTGTTCTTAAAATTCTTTAATTCTATTCTTTAATTCCATTAATTCAGTTATGTTTATCTTTAATTTTATTTTAAGCCTAATTTGTTAGAATTAAAATATTAATTTTATTAACTAAATTTCTAAGTATTTATTTTAATCAATATTATTTTAAGTATTGCATTTAAAACTTCATAAATGTTGGTTTTAAAATAGAACATGCAACTAAATTTTAGATTATATATAGATAATGTATCATCTAAATGTATCTTAAATTTTAAGTAATACAAATATTACTATTTAAGGTATAACACTTAATGCATGTGTTACTCCATTTCCGAGGTAAATCTACCTTATATCCCTGTCTTCTCAACTTTTGTCTATTTAAATGATAATTACACTTTTGCACCCTTATTTTAAGCTAACTACCCCACAATTTTTAAACGGCTATAACATTTTCATACGTTAACAATACTTTTAAAAATCTATACCATAAAAACAAGTGTTTTTATACTCTTTAATTTGAGTACAATATTAGTATACTTTTTAATTTAAAAAATGATATGTAACGTGATTAACAATGTCTAGAGGTGAGTAATAACTTAATTGTTAATCAAACTCAAAACAGACAAAAACAAACCAAAATCAAGCAAAAACCAAATTAACCGATTAACTGAAATTTGAATTGACCGAAAATCATTTATCAGTTGTTTTTGTACCCACGGTTAACCGAACAATCTATTGTTTTCATATATTTCTAGCTTTTACACCACCATTTCATGTATTTCATGTTTTATACCTCAATTTCATCTATTTATATCTCCATTTCATGTATTGATGCCTCCATTTCATCTGTTTACACATCCATTTCTTATATTTATACCTTCATTTCATATATTTCAAAACAAACAATTTAGTCAAAGTTTGGTTTTGGTTCTTAACTGAAATTAACTAAACCGAACCAAGAACCAAAAACCAACAATCTAACTGAATAAACCGTACCAGTTAACTTAAACCTGATTTGTTAATAAAATAGCTTAAGCGATGACTTTAGTTCCCCGTCACGTCGCACAGGCATCCTTCTATAATTCAAAGTGTAGCAAAGTTTTGATGACGTAATTGCTTATATGACAAAGTTTTAATGACGCGGATTGCATATGTGGCGGTCTACGTCAGCAAAGAATAACTGTGTGAGGCCTTAGTTAGAAAAGGCTCGTTAGAAGAAAATAGGTTAAAAATTAGGACGGTCACAAAACATTTCGTTAGTTAAGGTTGTTAATAGATAATAGTTTAGATTATTTAAATTCAATTTTAAAAGAAAAATTTACTTCTAACATGTTTACTGATTTGTTTACACTTTCACAAAACATTGATGTGTGTATTATAGTAGATCCGCTACTGATTTGTCCACACTTTGACATGTTTATAGAAATCATTAAAAAGTCATTCTTTATGTTGAAACTTGTATTATACTCGAAACATGTCATAAATATTTGAATTGAATTATAGGGTAAAGATCAAATAGGAAGTTAATTTTCGCTAGGAAGGATAGGAAGCCATAGGATTATGACATGTGGCAAATTTTAAAATAAAGAGAAAGGGTATTTTAGTCAATCCAACTCCTTCTTCTTCCTTTTTCAAAACCCACCATTTTCAAAACCCACCATCTTCAACCATTTCTTCACTTTCTATCTCAATAATCACTACATTATAGTGCGATTTTCATCACCAATCAATGATTCAAACACCCGATCAACGTGTTCTTCAGCTTTTTTGAAGAAAACACAGTTTAAATTCATACAAAATCTCGTTTTTTTCCGGTGATTTTGAAGATAATTACTCGATTCGTTCGATTCGAGAGCTGATAAGTGTTTCAATCATTCAAAATTCGTCAATTGTTGAAGAAATCACTTCGATCCAGGTAACAAATTCTTTAATTTCATTTTTACAAATTGGGTTTTTGATTTAGTCATTGCGTTTTACGATCTTGGCGGGGTGGCGGGGTCCAAGGGGCAGAGCCCCTGGCTGGGGCTGAGCTGACCTAAATTGCTGTACTAAAAACGCATCAGAAAAATTAATTTTCCAGAAATTGGCTCATTTCGAAGACAGTAATTCGTAGACAATTCAGACAGTTCACAGACAACTCACAGACAGTTCTGACAGTTTTATGTGTCCATTGCGTTTTAGAAATAAGAGAGTTTTATGTGTTTTCTAGCTATTGTGTTTTAGAAAAAACACATTTTTAAGTGTTTTTAGTTATTGCGTTTTAGGTAAAACACATTTTTGAAGTGTTTTTAGTCATTGCGTTTTAGGTAGAACATATTTTTAGGTGTTTTCAGTCCATTGCGTTTTAGAATGAGTAATTTTTAAGTGTTTTCTGGCCATTGCGTTTTACAAATAAAACATTTCTTTGTGTTTTTTGTGCATTGCGTTTTAGGTAAAACACATTTTTATGTTTTTTTGGTGCATTGCGTTTTAGGTAAAACACATTTTTATGGGTTTTAGTCCATTGCGTTTTATAAAATACATTTTCTTTTGAGTTTTTAGGCTATTGCGTTTTAGAAATAAAACATTTCTTTGTGTTTTCTGGCCATTGCGTTTTACAAATAAGTCATTTCTTTGTGTTTTTGATGCATTGCGTTTTAGAAAAATGTCATTTTTTAGGGGTTTTTTTTCATTGCGTTTTACAATACTGGGGGGTTTTTCTATTGCGTTTTACGCAACTGGGTTTTAAATTTTTTTTTTTCAAAATATAGCAATAGTATACTCGTTTTAAAGATAAAAAACGCTCGTTTTTTTGGTGCAATTTTTATAAAAAAATAATGTCGTATGAAAGAGTTATTAACGTTTAAAAAATGGGGGGAATTGGAGGAGAGAGAAACTATTGGCTTACTTGACTAGAATGCCCCTGAAAAAAGTCACGCGCCTCTTTTTTTACTTTCAATTTCCCTGATTTAATCTTAGCCCTTGATTTACTTAATGGATGGTCAAGATCACTTCCTAGCCTTCCTAGCCAAATTAACTTCCTATTATATCTCCACCCTTGAATTATATTATTCACCTAGTGCCTATAGATGGGCTTACAAGTCTTTTATATTAGTCAACTTAGCAAATGAATAAGTAATGGCATAATAAACTAAGTAATTATAACGAACAATTTAATTTTTATGCACACTTTAATGTAACAGGAATTATGCACACCAATTGCAAGTTCTTATCCAATAAGGTCTAATTTAAACAAGTCAATCCAACTCAACTACTGTAATTAATTAAACATAACTAAGGGTGTAGGGAGTGGTTAGACACTTGAAAGTGGTAAACTTCAAAATTAACCAATGAGAGTCTACCATGTCATTCAACCTTAATTGTTTAAACTATGCTCAAAAGTGTTGGCAATGGTTAGACAGTTCATGAATTGGTAAACTCTTTAAAAAATAAAGGAAAAATGTGTGATTGGTTGAGAAGGCATGGACTCCACCACACACACCCCCTCTCTCTCCTTCCCTCCCTCTCCCCGCTTCAGCAAACCCTTACCAATTCTCCATCTTTACCGAGCGGCAAAACCCACCGGCGACGGTGTTACCGCGCGGGGTTACCGCTTTGCCGAGTGGGTTTGCCGCCTACTCCGGACACCCTAATACGCCTAATGATCAATCTCATCATTCTTATGACCAACTAAATGGTCCATTTCTTGTGTGGAATCATTTCAGCCTCTGGTGCAGAATTCCAAACATGTATGTTTTCTGGTTTAGAGATATTTTGGAGTTTCACAAAATGCTAAATTTGGGTAAAGAAAAGGAAGATATGATTCATGGTTTGGCTATTCTCACGTGTTGGTGTATATGGCGTGCAAGGAACGACAACCTTTTCTCAAACAAAGCATGGCGGATAGCATGGGCGTAGCTTTGAAGGGGCCGGGAGGGGCGCCCGACCCCCCGAACCTTTCGCTCAGTAGTGTTATGTATGTACGTTTCGAATAGAATTTTTTAGATATATACGTTTTCGACCCCCGGTTTTATAATTTTTAAGGTATAATTTTAGGTCCGGTAACTTCCGACCCCCCGGTCGGAAATCTGAAGCTTCGCCACTGGCGGATAGAAGAGATTATGAGTTCGATTAAATCTTTGGGCTTCCCGTGGTTTAAGTATAGAAAAAAAAATGTTTTTGTTGAGTGGAGAGATTGGGTTTTGTTCCCACTGTACATGTTTTAGTTGGTTTCGTGGTTGTAGCCTCTTGTGAGGTGTTTGGCACGCTGGTGCTTTGTTTATAGAAAGTCATTTTTCAAAAAAAAAAAATTACGGGCATCCATCTAATCATACCTATGGACCCGAGAGTGAATTTAAACTTTATTGATGTAGTTTCAACCTAAAAAACGACACACTAACTATGAAATTCACTGATTTTGACCGCTTTCCGTATCCCTTCTAAAGTCAAAATGGATTTAGGGAAGTATGTTCAACCATAGAAACTTATCATTTTTCAAGTAGGCTAAATTTAATCAAAGCACCAATACCAAAACTTACCGATTTTGTGATTAAGCTTTGGTCTTTTGCTCAGTTAAATATATGTAGTGATTTTAACTAGCCTCCATTAGTTAATAATGGTTATAAGTGTACTTCATACAAATTTTCACTCTGTCAAAAGATTTCAAAACTCGCTAAAAACTCTTACAACCATTTATTGGTTAAACTACACAACCAAATTCAGTCTATTCTAACAAGCTGTAATCATTATATGTGATCAGTGGCGGAACCAGAACATTTTAGTCGGGGGTCATCATAAGCTTATTTTCTTTACATGTTATAATTAGGGGTTCATTTTATGTTTGTTTCTTTAAAACTCTTATATTATATATAAAAATTCAATAAATTCTGGTGATCGGAGGGTCAGCTGACCATCTTGACCCCCTCTGGTTCCGCCCCTGTATACAAAGCCGGCCCATTAGTGTTAATAGGTAAGGCTTGGGCCTAGGGCCACCACTTATTAAGGGCCTCGTATTTAGAACTTATTCTATATATAATATTAGTATTGGGCTAAGTTTATCATTGTTTTGGGCTATGAATCAGTAATCAACGTTAGGTTATAATTCATGGAAAAAGGTATGGAGATAAAGAGGCACAATCAATGCATATTAAGGTGCTGTTTGTTTTTTTAGAGGTAAAATGTATGCAGTCTGCGGACCACATCTGCAGACATCTGTAGCAGAAGAGGTGGACCAAACCTCTGCAGTCTGCAAGAAGAAGACTGTTTGTTTTTTAACCTCTGCAGTCTGCTGAAATAGGCTGAAATTTAAATAAAATGAAATAATAGTTATATAACAGAGTTTTCAACATTCAAATGAACTGAAATTTAAATAAACTAAAAATTTATAAACTTAAAAGAGTTTTTCAACATTCGAATTTAAATAATAGTTGAACGTCCAATATCTAATGAGAATCCAAAGTTCGTTTGAACTACTAGAAATCATCCAAAAGACGTCATATATCAATCAAGCAGTATCGCCAAGCAATATCGTCACCCATCCAAATTTGCGTTATTCGTCCAAATGTGCATATAAAACAAAATCACCACCACCTACATTCATAAGTTTTAGATATTAGAAAAAATTACAATCCTAAAATATAATATGTACCTACATATGATGGTCTAGTTATGAAAGGATAGGTATGCAACTGTATACGCTGTTGTACAATAGAAGAATGTTTTCCACTATAAAGGTGAGTAACAAGCAAATGGTTGCAGTAAAGAATCACCAACCATTTCATTTATGATTTAAACTTTATATTACTAATTCAAGTTTGATTATATTATTATTCCGAAGAATCAGTTAAAAAGATTAGTATTTGATCAAAAAGAACATACCTTTTATGCTAAAGATCCAAAACCACTAAGCAGCTGCCACAACTGATATACAAATCTAAACTGCAAACCAAATACATAAAAAAAGATTCAATTTCTACTCAATGGATGAGGCTTACTTTCTTGCACAAAAGATTCAATGCATCTCCATTTTGTTTTAATAAACTATTGCAAATAACATCTGAACTTCAGGTTGTTGCAATCAGTTATGAGAAATAAAGCCTACTATAGAAGAAATGTTTTGAAGAGGTTTGAAGACTGAGGGCAAGCTCTGCGTGATAAAGAGATGGGGCAGATGTTTTTTATTGAAAGCTCTTCTAAAAAACAAACAAGCTGCAGACCCCTATGTCTGCGCGTGGTCTGTTTGGGGATGACAAAAGAGGTTCAGAAGTACTTTTTCAAAAAAACAAACACCACCTAAATGTCTGTTGGAAGCGGAATGGTCGATTTCTTTACCATTTGTTTGTCCCTCTGCATTTGTGATAAAGGAAATTACTGGGCAAGTGCCAAATCTGCGGTTCTGATTTATTTCTCCAAATTTCGGTTTTGATTTGGGTTTCATAATCCATTTTTGGTTTCAGTCTAGCAAAACGATTCCATTCTCTTCAGTTCTTGGTCTGGTACTCACAAATGTTCTGCACATCTTCCATTAAATCAAGGTAAGTTCATTTTTTTAATTTCATACATTTTTAGTTGAAGATTGTTTGAGATCTTATTTGTTGAGCACACAAATATATTGTTATTAAAAGAAACAGAAAGGTTTATTTGAATGACAAAAATGATTCCTACTAAAATTTGTAACTAGCATAAAGTGGATAAACTTATGACGAACATGTACAAATATTGAACCGCTAAGTAATGATCTACCTACAAACACTAAACCGGCAATAACAAGTTGAGGGCCTCCAAAAAAAATTTCGCTTAGGGCCACCAAAATGGTTGGACCGGCCCTGCCTGTATATGATGATTCTAACCCTGCTAATGCCTTAGAATTTCCATAAATCATCACTTGGGTATGAAAACCGCTTAGAATTTTCCCATAATCGAAAGGAGAAGGTGCAAGATGCTTATAACATAGAATTTGTTTGGTTTCAATCACTTATTTCTGGGTTTTTCATAAGTTTCGCATGCACAACAACACACACTTTATTTTAAATTATTTTCAAGTTTTTGCTAGATCAACCTTAATGAGCAAATAAAATCGAGGGGGTTTCAAGTTCGCCTAACTAGCAACTTTAGCCGCTTTAATATATTTTATTAGATTTAAGACATAAAAGTCTTATACTGGTTTGATATAAAATGATATTTTGGTCTGACTGTCTGAGTTGTCTAACATTTATAACTAGTATTCGGCAACGGGTTCGGGGGCTTAGGGTAAATGGGCTTAAAATGGGGTGAACAAATTATTTTAAAAATGGGTTTATCGGTACTAATGATCCAATGGACTAATATGTTTATAATGGGTTTATGTTTGTTAATTTGTATGTAAGTTATTGGCTTATGTTTGTTAATATTTGTTCAATAATTATTTTAGTAAGTAGAAGTTTGTAAAATTTAGAATTTATTTTTTTGTCATTGGTCACCTTTTCTTCCATGGTATGGTCTTGTGAAGTTTGGTTCCTAATTGGTGTGACAATTTGTACTTTGGTCTCAATAGTTTGGATTAGGAAAAATCACATAAAGTGTGAAATATTTTATTATTTAAATCATTATTTAATACAAAAATGTTTTATGTAGTTTTTCCGAAAAGTACCAAGGAAAATTAGCGATTATGTAAGTCCAAACCAATAAAAAAATGTGATATGTCAACAAATCCAATGAATATGTAACAAGTCAATATGCTCTATCGTGAAAAAAATTCACGATTTAACCTTTTTTCCAACGTAAGTTGCCTCAAGTAGTTAGGTAGCCATAGAAGTGGCAACGAGGTAGCAAGACAAAGGGTTGCGTTCTTGGAAAAATGCTTCTCTCCATGTAGCGAAATGAACTGTCGTACATGTTTTCTTTAATAGGCTAGAATGGTTTATTTGATCATGGGATGATTGTTCACAACAATAGTTGATTTATCATTTGCTGAAATTTAGTTGAACTTATACTTTTAAAAATGTTTGAGGTATATATTAAACTATTTTAAAGTATTAAACTAAAGCCTTTTACCAAATGGGCTAGATGTTGTTTAAATGTTGTTGGGCTGAATGATTGGATATAAAAAACTATTGGGCTGATGGTGTAAAAGTAAGTGGGCCAAGGTGATCATTGTACTTAATGGGCTGACAAATCAAGAACAAGAGTCAAAAAGTAAACAAAGAGCTGGTCGTTTTCTTTCTTCCTTTAGAATTAGAACTATAAACTATTCACAGATTTGCCATGGGAGCTTTTAAATAATAATCTGTTGTCCAAGTTATATGATTTTAATGTGTAAAAAATGTGATACACATTTTAGAGAAGGTTTTGGGCTAGGTGCTTATAATTTAGTATTTTGTATTCATTATTTCGTTTGATAACTATTAAAATGTTTGTTCTTATATCCAAATCATATTGTGTCATATCAACAGTTCAACACTAAAAGACCGTTTTTTCCATCTTTTGGAACCCCTTGCAAGAATGTGTTAGTTAACCACGTCTTTTACATCAAAAAAAGAAGAACGAATACCGCCTGCACCAATTTGCTATAAACTCCTAGGCTTCTTGAGCGAATTTGCACGACAAAAAAAAATGGTCCACGATCTCGTCCTCTGCTCCACATATCGGACAACTCTTAGATGCGAGTAGAATTTTCATCGACAACGCCTTGGTCCAATAGCGCTAGCTATGAACGTGTTGCCATACTTAGATGGAAAGATAAGAAGGCTTACGCCAATTTGTGTATATATCGGATAATCTAAGCCAACATAAGAAGCCCGTTCCATCATCTTTAAGACTGATGTTGTAGCGGAAATTGTAATCTATGATAAGCATGGAGGTGACCTATATTATGTGTGTAATGAGTTCCACCTTTCAACACCTGTTGAGCATTGATAGACTCTTCTTTTTTTAAAATTGAAAAGTATTGTAATTTTCTTGATGGAACTAAAATACACTCATGTTGATGTTCATAAAATCTAACCTTGTAGACAAAAGGCTGTAAGGTTTGTCTTTTTAAGAATGGATTAGGATCAAATACAAAGGATCCTAATTGTAAGAAGTGTAAGAAGGATTTATAGAGTGACAAGTGTCCAATAACCTAAAAAACCCACTACACAAAAAAACCCACTAAAAAAAAAAAAAAAACCTTAAACATCCACCACCACCAACCCCCCCCCCCCCCCCCCACCTCACCCACCAAAAAAAAATAAAAAAAATAATAATAATTTTTTTTTTTTTTTGCCGAGGGGGTGGGGGGTGGGGGTTTAGGTTTTTGGGTGGTGGTGGGGGTGGGGGTGGGGGTGGGGGTGGGTGTTTAGTTTTTTTTATATTTTTTTTTTAGGTTTTTGGGGGTGGGGGGGGGGGGGGTTAGGTTTTTTTAGGTTTTGGGGGGGGGGGGGGGGGTGGGGGTTAGGTTTTTTTAGGTTTTTGGGGGGTGGAGGTGGGGGGGGGGGGGGGGTTAGGTTTTTTGGGGGTTTTTTTGGTGAGGTATAGTTTTTTTTTTTTTTTTGCGGGGGGGGGGGGGGGGGGGGGGGGGGGGGGGGGTTTAGGTTTTTGGGTGGTGGTGGGGGTGGGTGTTTAGGTTTTTGGTGGTGATGTAGTGGGTTTAGTTTTAGGTTATTGGACACTTGTCACTCTATAAATCCTTCTTACACTTCTTACAATTAGAAGTGTTTGTAGAATAACTTGACCCCACATAGAATTATCTTTTAATTTTTGTGTACCCAGCAAGCAGAGAACATGAAAAACTCCACATGTCATCACTTTGCAAGCAAATAACCAATTTTTATGAATCCAAAATCCAAATAGGCTAGGCTATATAACATCAATATTCAAGACATCTTTTTTTTTTAACAACAAGACTCAAGACATCTAATCTATACAATAATACATCATGATCTTGGAAACAAAATCGAAGTTCCCGTCAAAGAGATCTTACGGAACCATAAACCTTCTTCATTACCTATGATTGAACCCGGAAATCAAACAATCTTGTTTACCATAAACGTTATTGATTATCTGTGATGAAGTGGAAAGATGGAGATAAACCAAGTATTAAGGCTAAGCTTTTCAAAACAACTTATTAGCTTATTGACTTATCAAAAAGCCAATAAGTTGTTTTTGTGTTTGGCTAAGCCAAAAGTCCTTTTAGAAATGACTTTTTGCAAAGAAGAAAAAAGAGGTTTCAAGAAGTCTTCTTGGCCAGATTTTAACTTTTCAAACTACAAATTACCAATATACCCCTTCTTTACCCCTTTATATCTAAAAGAATGCCCATTTTAGTCATTTTACATCAATAAGCTAATCCAAACACTTTTTTTAAAAACTCCTTTTCAAAAAGTCATTTTCCCAAAAGTCCTTTTACAAAAGTCATTTTTAACTATAATAAGCTTAGCCAAACATGCCCTAAGCAAAAAAAGAGACAGCCAAAACACATAACCAACGGCCTAATAAGAAATGGATGATCAAAGCGAATTAATATTATCGACAAATACAATACACAAAAAGTAGATTAACCAAGAAGACAAACAATAATCTAAAGAAGATTTGTTACCTGTTTGTTGAATCATCAAGACGTTGACGAATCACGTGTCTCAAACTTATTTTCTTTATGATAATAATAATAATAATAATAATAATAATAATAATAGATATGAAGAGTTATGATCAAAGAATCTTACCTTTTATTTTTCAAATAAAAATGGTTAAAAGATGATTTTGCTAAGTAAGATTAATACAATGAATCTTGAAATTTTATTTTCCAAATAAATGGTTAAGATAAAAGTGTAGAAAAGAATGGGTGTAAGACTCCCCGTAGTGGGGCGTTTTTTTTTTTTTTAAATTCAAAAATAACGCCCAAAAACGCCCGGAACCCATTGCATGGGGCGTTTTAGCGTTTTTTTTGAAAAAAAATTGCTTCAGCGTTTTTTAAACCACGCATTGCCCCTTCTCCTTGTCCAATCATCTTTCATCTTCCTTTTTGTTATCCAATAAGATTTTTTAGGGGTTTTTTCTTTATTTTATTTAATGCCACAATAATGCCCAATAATGTCACATCCCCACTACACCCATTTTAGAAAACGCCCAATAATACCCCTTTGCTGACTGGACGCCAACATGGCGTAAAATGCCCTAGGGTGGGGGCATTATCTTCCCCTTCCACTACACATGGTCTAA
The DNA here is from genome assembly GCA_030545235.1 of Helianthus tuberosus. NCBI lineage: Eukaryota > Viridiplantae > Streptophyta > Magnoliopsida > Asterales > Asteraceae > Helianthus > Helianthus tuberosus. The sequence goes on along the minus strand of CM060354.1, from coordinate 169,164,467 downwards.
GAGTATTTTTGTAATAGCTTATTTGTTGATTTTATCTCTCCACATGCAAATCCCCTTATTTTTTAAACGTTCAAAACTTTTTAATAGGACATTATTTTATTTTAAAAAAATTGTACCATAAAATCAAACATCTTTTTATCTTTAATTTGAGACTTTATTGCTATATAAAATATAAGATCTAAAAAAACCCAAAAAAATGTTTTTGATTTTCATGTTGTATAACATTTTGTGCTGGATTTTTTGTTTTGTGTTGAAATTTTTGTGCCATATTTTTTATGCTATATTTTTTTACAAGATTTTTTGCATTGTATTTTGAGAAGGCCCCCCTTGTTCCCACAACCCCTATATCTTATTTTCACATCCCTAGTGTATACGGGCCGTATACAAAATATACGGCCCGTATAGAATGTTTTTTAATAGGAAAATGCACAGAGAATGTTTTTTTGATTTTACTATATTCTGGTCGTATATAGTTATACGAGCCGTATACATGCTTATACGATTTGTAAAACGTATACGGCTCAATGGAATTATTTTGGTAGGTTTTTGATGTTACCAAATGTATATGGGCCGTATAACTGTATACGGGCCGTATATAAGGATGTTTTTTCAAGTATAACGTTTTTTTCCGGTAAAAACACCATCATTTTAGGGTTTCTAAACTCTTCATCACCTTTAACAACATTGATCGGAACACGCCGCTTAAATCGGAGCACAAGTAAAGTAACATTACCGATCAGTCCGTTGATCGAGTAACTAGCAGAAGAACCCAACACAAACAAGTTCTCCACAGTTTGTTATTCAGTTCTCTATTCGGTCATATTTCCAAACTACAACACACGATAACTTTAAACTTTATAGTGTGTGATTTTCAGGAAATGATTGGAGGTGATTGCTACTTTTAATGAGCTGTCATAGTTGTCAAATTCGATTTTAACAAATCTTTTCCTTTTCCTTCAATTTCTAGAACATTCTACGTAACATTAAAACGTGTCTGGTTCTTCTACTGGTATTTTAATGAAGTTTTGAAGATTGAATGTGCAAACCCAACCGTTTTTTACTACGGAAACGGTGGCTATGCGAAATACAAACCGCAATCGTTTTTTACTACGAAAACGGTGGCTATGCGAAATACAAACAGCAATCTTTTGTGACTATGGGAAACACAAGTTTTCTTTTTGAGCTTGATGGATATCCGTTATCTCAGTTGAGGCGGGTATTGTTTAAATCTGAATATAACTTAATGTTACGTGTATCAGCGTTGTTTATCACCCTGTGTGAGCATTGGAAACCCGACAAACACTCTTGACAACTGTGACAGCTTATCTATCTATGTGTGTCACATCCATCCTGTTATAGCAATCGATATGATTAATTTTACAGATTTTTTTTTCTAATTAGCGTTGTTAACTACCAAAAGAATGCATACACAAATAGTTCTAGTGGACGAAGCAAAGAGACCGTTGTGTATCTGAATCAAGTTCTCAAACAAACACTACTAAAGATGAGATGGTGATAAATACCGGAGCTGTTATCTTGGTTGTTCAGTACTTTCGTGATAATAAAACAAGCAGGCATTGATTTTGCCAAGATTGAAAGAAAGAATCTGGCCATAAGCGTTGTGGATTCTCAGCGTTATTCGAATGTTAGTGGATCGAGTGATACGCTTATCTATTCTGGTCAAGGTGGGCATGGTTTGTTCGGGAGTAAATCACCACCCAAAGATCAACAACTTGTGATTGTCGGGTTCTGCTAGTTATTCGAAATGTTTCGAATCATAACAGATGACGGATGCGGTTTGCATATTCAATCTTCATTGCTTCATTAAAATTACAACACACGATAAAATGCTTGGAAAATTGCATCATCTCTCCTATATCAACGTAGTAAAATGTGATCTTTTACACCAACCATATCGAAATCCACAAATTCCAACAGTTTCTTCGTAGATTCCAACAAATTGCATCAGGAAGCTCAACTTGAACGGACGATATGTATCTTCTATCATGCGACGGACCCAATTCGTAGATTCCGTCCGGTTTCAAAGTCGGTTGAGGATTACGAGTGTTCTACACTCGTTCAAAGCCGTTTGATGATTACAAGGATCGTTCTAATAGATTAAAGAGAATAAACCAATTTTTACCAATTTTTACCCATAGTATACGGACCGTATAACATTATACGGGCCGTATACAGTCATCGTATACGATCGGTTAAATTTTTTTTCACATGGTGTATACGGGCCGTATAATAGTATACGACCCGTATTCTCAAGGTAAAAAACTGGTTTACTCTCTTTAATCTATTACAACGATCCAAAAACAAAGAACAAAGTCAAATGTGATCAAACTTGGACATCATACGTAAATCTTGATTCAGATCTCTATTCAGTCATCTTTCCAAACTACAACACACGATAAGTTTACACTTTATATAGTGTGTGATTTGACCGGTTGTATTCAGTTATTTCTGTTGATCCACAAATTCCAACAAATATTTCACTCCAGTAGTTGAAACTTGAGCGCAGGAATCAATTCAAAACCCTCACCCTCAAAATCAACCAGAAACCAAAGGAAAAAGGGCTGATAATGGTTGATGGTTCTTCGTGAGGAAACCAAACGTAGACGGAGATGATAGGCCTGGTAACTGGAAGAGAAAAAACCCCAATGACGTCGTCGACGATTATGAACGAATTATTGGCCATTATTCAACCGAGTAATCAATTGTATTTTTTTAGTTGCTTCTCTTGTTAAGTTTCTGAACCAACCGAAATCCACAAATTCCAACAGTTTCTTCATAGATTTCGTCCGGTTTCCAAACTCTTTCACTCAAAGTTAATATTCACTGTGGTGGATGCAAGCATAAAGTTAGAAAAATACTCAAGAAGATTGAAGGGTACACAACTGAAGGTTCAGTGCACGAAAAGTTTCTTACGAACGATATGTATCAGGAAGCTCAACTTGAACGAACGATATGTATCAACAACTTGTGAGTGGTAATATGGCTATGAAGAATAGTATGGATAAACAATCACCGGTACGGGTTTTGGTGTTTTGGTAGGTTGAAAGAGGTGAATGGTCCTTATTTTTCCATGTATGTGACAAAACAAGGATCGTTCTAATCATCACAGAAGACGTGTCGGGTTCTTCTGCTAGTTATTCGGAATGTTTCGAATCATCACAGAAGACATGCCGGGTTCTTCTGCTAGTACTTCCGAGATCTGAACCAACAGAAATCAACAATTTTCAACAAATTGTCAGATCAGGAAGCTCAACTTGAACGGACGATATGTATCTTCTATCACGCGACGGACACAATTCTTGTAAGTTAAATCCACAATCAACGTATACAGGTGCAAGAGAATGGCGAGTTATTTTCAGTTATTTATGTTGATCCACAAATTCCATTGTTTAAATCAAAATCAGGTTCTCAAGACAAGGATCGTTCTAATAGATTAAAGAGAATAAACCATTTTTTTACCCATAGTATACGAGTCGTATAACAATATACGGCCCGTATACAATCATCGTATACATTGTATACGATCGGTAAATTTGTTTTTTACTGAGAGTATACGGCCGTATAAACCATATACCGCTCGTATACATATGGTAAAAAATGGTAAAAACCTCTTTAATCTATTAGAACGATCCAATAAACGAAGAACAAAGCCTATTTTCAAAACACAGGTTCATACAGTGCTGTAATAGGTTGTGGTTCAGCCAAAATGACATCTAGCATTACTAACGGTTCAAGTAAGTGTCTAAAAATCTGAAAATTCAGGTTTACCTTGTTAGTTTCTCAAACAAACACTACAAAATCATCTGCTTCCTGAATCTGAATCAGAATGTTAACTCTAAAAAAAATTGTTTCTTTCCTTTTCATGAGGTAAAACCGGTTTCAACATATGTATCTTGCTCAACTCTTGTGGGCCCGTATCGGAATCAGGCGTTGGAAGGATTGTAGTAGTAGGACATTGGCACCACTGTATACAGGTACGTGCATTGTTTAGATCAGAATCGGGTTCTCAAGACAAGGATCGTTCTAATAGATTAAAGAGAATAAACCCTCATTTCTTCATCTTCATCTTCAAGAACAATGATGAACAGATGATGTCAGATAACACTTCATTTGTCGAGAAACCATACTGTCAAGAAACTAACATCTTTTAATTCTTCATTTGTCAGATAATACTTCATTTGTCGAGAAACCATACTGTAAAGAAACTAACATCTTTTAATACTTCATTTGTAACCATAAGGATGATGCAAATTTGTACGTAAAGATCTCTACGCAAACTCTTCTACATCTTTTAACCAATTGTCCATCACTTAAGACCTTGAAAGATTTGTTGAAATCGAAGAAAATAGTAACTAACAGAAGACGTGTCGGGTTCTTCCAACAAATTGTGTATGTGCTTGTGCTGTAGAAACCGGTGATGAATTTGTGTATCTAAATCAGGTTCTCTGCCTTAGATCGGTCATTCCTTGTGATACATGAATGTTGTATTCTTGTCTTTCAGAAGAGTTGGTATTGAACCAAGAACACTTCAAACATTCTAAACCCTACCTGGAAACAAACCAACAAAATCCTGATAGTCTTCTAGCAGAACCCGACACGTCTTCTATGATGATTCGAAACATTCACAAACCACAATGGACTCAGACTCATACTACTCACCCTCCCTTGAGGAAAAGTTTTCCCGACGACACAAGAAAAAGGATTGTATAATAGTATACAACCATTTTTTTCTTTTCCTTCAATTTCGAGAACATTCTCCCTGTGTATGGGCTTGTGCTGAAGAAACCGGTGGTGAATTTGCGTACACAACTAAAGGTTCAGTGCACGAAAAGTTTCTTACGAAATGTACGTGACAAAACAAGGATGTTGGGAATTAAACGCATGTACGTGACAAAAACAAGGATCGTTCTAATAGATTAAAGAGATTAAACCAATTACAAAATCATCTGCTTTCTGAATCTGAATTTGAATGTTAACTTTGACTCATAAACCCTTGAATCCTAACGCTTCTCTAAAAGAGCCTGTATTAGAAACCATCCTATGTCTTTTACCAACCGAAGAGGCAGCAAGGACAGATAATACTTCATTTGTCGAGAAACCATACTGTCAAGAAACTAACATCTTTTAATACTTCATTTGTCGAGAAACCATACTGTCAAGAAACTAACATCTTTTAATACTTCCACAATGGACTCAGACTCATACTACTCGCCCTCCCCTGAGGAAAAGTTTTCCCGATGACTCAAGATAAAGCAGTTGGTTTGTGTTCATATCAGCGTTGTTTATCACCCTGTGTGAGCATTGGAAGCCCGACCACTAGCAGAAGACCTCTACACGTCTTCTATGATGATTCGAAACATTCACGAACAATAATGGACTCAGACTCATTGTTGCGAATTTGGTTTCTTCGGTACAGGCTGATGAAACCGAAGACTCAGACTCCTTACACCTTTCATCAAATGCCTCACCCTTCATTTTATTCTGTAAAATATTAAATAAATAATAACACCATGCCCGTAATCCCGCGTTGATAGCTTCCGTTTTATTACAGTCATACGACACGTTTTTTTTGTTCTTCAATCTTTGTTACTTGTTAATGTTTTATTTTTTTCTACTTTTAGAAAGGTTTGAGCACCTCATGACTGTAAAATGTCTCGTGTGATTAACACCTTAAATCCTTTAAATACTTTGAGAAAAATCTAATTTTCGAAGAATACGGGCCGTATAAAGGTATACGGCCCGTATACACGTTTGTATACATTGTATACGGCCAGGTAAATTATTTACACATGGTGTATACAGGCCGTATACTGTTATACGGCCCTTATGGAATTAAAAAAACTGACAAAGTCTGCTGGCACAGACTTTGTTAGTTTTTTAAATTCTATACGGGTCGTATAACAGTATGCGGCCCGTATACACCATGTGTAAATAAGTTTTTGGCATGTGTTAATATTAGGACCCTTTGAGAAAACAAATAGGTGAGACTTTGTGTTTTAAGACCACTTTTTAGTGGATCTTTCCTCTTAATATGAATATAGATAATATAGATAATGATGGTATTTCAAGTAAAGGAATGATAAAATGTATAACTGACATTAGTAATTATTCATATGCCTGGATAAATAATTTTGAAATATGATTTGAAGATTTCAAAATATTATATTATCTTCTATATGAATTGTTTTCTATGAAATTAAGATATTATATTACGGTAAGTTACCTTTTAAGCCCTTGTATTTTAGGGTTTTAACCACTTGAGTCCAAAATCAAAATGTTTAACGCCCTGAGTCCTTATGGCCACTTTTCTTAACCATTTGAGTCCAAATTTCTAACTCCATCCACAAGTCTGTTAACTATGAGGGTAATTTGGTCATTTACACACAAAGTACAAGTCTTATATGCACATAAGTACAAGTCTCTTCTCTCTCTCTATAAACACCACCGCACAACCACCATCCCCACCACTGGGCACTATCATCCCCACCACTGCCACCACCATCGCACTACCACCACCTCCAAACACCCACCACCACCGTCTCACCCCCACCACTGTCTCAACTCTCTTCACCTAAAAGGGTTCTTATTATGATGAATTTAGCTGTAACGGTTACCTACTCAAAGATTCTTGAAGTTGATTTGCCCTGTTACAGTTTCTTCCAACTTATGTTTCTTATTTTCTGATGTGTGCAAAATGCAACATATAAATTACATCAATTGTGGCACAAAACTAACCCTTTTTTAGTACTAATGTTGGAAAAAGTGTGCTTTTGTCTTCCTTTTGTATTTTCATGACTAAATGAGCTCAAATTAACAAAAGAAGCAAAAAGGCAGTTAAATCTAACATAAATACAAGAAAAGGAACAAACGTGACATGCCCGACCCCACGACAGCATCTTCCCAAGCAAAACAAGAGAACAGAAGGCTGAACACGCCCCGTGCTAAGTGAGCACAGGGGCGTGTCCAAGTGTCAGCATAAAAGACAAAGTTGTAGAAGCTTCCATCGCCCACCACGGGGCCGTGGTCAACTATAAGATTCGCAGAATCCAGGAAAATCTTGATAGTACAGATATGCTTCTGCACACGAGGTCGTGCCCAGCGGACACGGGGCCGTGGTCAACTAATACAGACAAGAGCAATTAATGAAGACAGAGAAGGATGTGGACACGAGGCCGTGCCCGAGCTTCTGTTCAGCCTATAAATAGGAGTGCTTGGCTAAAGCTCAAACCATCACTTGGCACACCACCTCTCTCACACTTCACCCACCACCACCATAACACCATCATCCACCACCATCATCCATTGTCCATCATAGAGTGTGTGAGTCGTCTCGGGATCCAAGATTGATCGTAAGAGTTCTTGACAATCAAGGCCATGTTTGCCTAAGTCTCTTACATCACTTGGTGAAGACAAAGTGTCTAGTGTAATACTTTTTATTTTTAATCTTTTCGCACTTTTTAATTGGTTATGTATTAATGACTTTAATAACTAGTTTCTTATGTTGAAGGTGATTCTTCCTTATCGTTTGTCCGTGGTGTCTTGGCATTATTTTACTGTCTATATAAAATAAAAGATTTTCACCATTCATATCTCCACGGTCTATATGGAGGTATGTTGGCTACCTGGTCGGGGGTTAAGGGAACGGTTTGGTAAGAGTCTTGCCATTGTTCAGTGTATAGATCCTGCAAAGGACCTGGGTCAAATTTAGTAGGACCTCCTTCAATACTTAACGGTATTGGATGGCGGGGGTCCAAACTCTTTGATCCCCTCATAAGTTAAACTACTATTAAAACTTTAACCCGGCTACTTAGGACTGTATCCCTGCTGACTCAGACTACTTAGCCGAGGGTAACATCGCCTTCAAAAGAGGGGCCTACCACAATATGCATTAATAACTTAATTAATTATCTTTCAATAATTCGACCCTTTAGGATTGTATCCTTGCTGACTCAAACTACTGGGTTGAGGGTAACGTCACCTCCAAAAGAGGGGCCTACTACAATAACTAAGATAATCTCTTAAATAGTGCAAAAGTGATGAAATAATCAAAGGTTACACTAAACACGAGTCGGAACCAAGTGATTCACCTTGTCTATCTGTTTTATTTTTATTTTTCAGCATTTTAGTTAGTTTTTATTTTCTTAGTTTAAAACATTTTTCTAAACTTTTGATTTGATTAGACGTTGAGGATAAACCGGTACTAAAAGCTCTTGTGTCCTTGGACGACCTCGGTATCTTACCAACACTATACTACGCTCACGATGGGTGCACTTGCCCATATGTGTGTTTAGTGTTAGTAAATATCGTGTTTTATAAATTTAAAAACTTGGCTAAAAAGTGTTAAAAAGGGCTTAATATATACATTAAAAACTAACGACACTTCACACGCATCATTTTCACTTGATTCAAAGGCTTCGGTGCACTTCTTCTCATATTCATTAGCTCAGAACACATACAAATAATGGGGATATAATATTACCTTCAACTCTTTCACTTCTGCACTTAATTTGTCAATCTTTTCTGTGTCTTCTACATGAATTGGAGTAGTTTCTTTAACAATAGCTGTTGCTTCCTCGATTGCATTCTAGGCAGACTCTCTTCACCTAAATCCCTACCTGCAACTCAAGCTCCATCAATGGCGAACCTCACAGACGACATCGAAGATGGCTTCACAGCAACCAAATTATTCAACCAAGGCTACTCCTACAGTAGGTCAATAAATCAAAATAAAAAAAGTAACCTGAACTTTGTAGGATCGAATTACGACCTGAATGAATCGTTCGGAAGAGCTCTAGTCTGTTTCAGAGGCGGAAACTAAGAAACGGATGTAAAAACAGCTTGAATATCACTTTAAACGTCTTGTGTATTGAAATAATAGCAATTACAAACACAAGGAATACCGGCAGCACCTCGGTATCAATTCTGAAAATTGTTACAAATGACAAGCCAACTATCCTATTTATAGTATCCTAGGTTTCGCTTCCTCTCAAACGAAACCCCCAAGTTGACTTTCAAGCGAAACCAACATTCTGTTTTGTCTTCAAGCGAAACTCCTAATTCCACTTTCAAGCAAAACATGCAATTTTGACTTTGAAGCTAAACTTACAATCTGTCATATTCTGTTTTGTGTATTCTAACTTATGTGATGTCATCATTCCTGACGATGATTTCATGCTCGAACAAAACCGCAACAAGTCCAAGACTCGATATAAGACGAAGACGACAGATGAATGCACCAATAGACTCCCCCTCAGATGTTGACGAGTCTTAAGTGTCGAGTCTTCGCATCTTCAGTCTTTATCAGTCTGTTCACTTTCTTCAAAATTCTCCATTGTAAGCATCCTCAATCAATCTCTTACTCTTTCTCGTAATCTTTAGGATCTGAATCTGGCTCTACTATCTTCAGACTCCTTCTCGATATCTTCAGACTCCCCCTGTCACTAGGCTGGGATCATAGTCTGGAATTCACAAGATTATAACCTGGTTTTCATCCTGCTCTGGATCGAAACCTGGCCAACCTGCATAAACTCTACCCAAAAATAAATTTTTTGATAACCATTTGTGGATAAGATTTTCAAATCTAATTTACCACTTGCAGGAATAACGTTTATATTGCAAAACCTTTTCTCATTTCATTTCAACAAACCTCAAACACTTTCACCCAAACCATTTGTTCATCATGTTTAGCACTCGGAATTTTGAACGTCAGCCTTCCAACAACAGTTGTCGAAAATCTTTTTGAATTTTTACAAAATTTATGCTAAAACACACTTAAAATCTTTTTGAATTTTTGACTGAAACAGAAATGCAGAAAATGAAATATTTACAAACAATATTTTTGTGAGTTCATGCAAGAAGATCATATCAGTTTATGAGACAAATCACTAACACCGTTAAGCTTGATTTCATTTTAAGCTCTAAACAATTCACATAGATTGACGATATTGTTATCCACTTAAACTCAATCTAAAAACTTTCGAAATGCTTACCGATACGTTAAGGTATATTAATTTTGCACTAAGTTCTTATGGACCCCACGATCTCAGCATATCCCCTCATCATGCAATACACTATCTCAAGCAACGCCTTTAAACTTTTATCAATTGTGATTTGTGCGAAAACAAAGCAGAATGTTTAAACATTAACAATCAGGTCGATACTTCCGTATACGCAGAGAAAGTCCAATGTTTAAACAAAATAAGAAACATAAAACAAGTTGAAGTTGTTTAGGCTTTAACCACCAGGTCGATACTTCCGTATACGCAGAGGAGGTCCAAAGCTTAAACGAAACACCAAAGAAAATAAAGCAGAACGTTTAGGCAACAACATCCAGGTCGATACTCACGTATACGCAGAGGATGTCTGATGCTTAAACAAAATAAAGAAATAAAACAAGTTTAAATCTTTGCAAAATGAAATGCACAATCACAGCGACTTTTCAGCAAAGTTGTGAAAGTTCACAAACTTAAGCAGTTTTATGTCATTCGACAATCAGCGATTACTGAGTAGGCACACAGTCAAGAAGGACAAAACTAAGTACTATGCTTTCGACCATGTTTCCCACTAGAACTAGGCTTTTTCATTTAAGTTTGTATCGTTATCGCAAATCTACTAATCTAGCTGAGCCTATCGTCACATCTTTAGTGAGACCGTTTATCACATTTTAACTTTCCATTTATTTAGCGTGTTGTGACAGTCCACTGATGTACTATCATTTCCTCTTTTTACAACAAAACTCATTTTTCATTTTATCATGTTTTTGGCTTTTCAAATTTTCTAATGTTTTTAGATTTTCTGAAAAATATACTCCCCTTAAAATACAAATACATCAAAAAAAAATTGAAAACAAACTGTACAAGAACATGACAACTGATATCGAATTGCCTCAATTCGCCATCCACTTGGCATAAACAATCAGAACTCCCCCTCACAACAAACTATTTTTCCCATTATGATCTCAAAACACTTAAGTTTGTTTTAATCAAATGGTTTTTCCAGAAAATTAGTTTTGTTGATTTTACCATTTGTAGGTTCGGGGAAAACTCATCACATTGTTTACCAACACTTTTAACTGATAGTTAAATCAAGTTCAACTTAATGACCTTGATTAACCACTTGTAAGATCAAATATCAAACAATTTCAACCAATCATCATCTATTGGTTGAATTCTCAAAGTGCCGATTCCTACTCCACACTTACCAACCTGGGAGTTCTGGCAAATCACACTTATACAAAAACAATTTTCAAACACAATATAAGAATGATGTCGATTCATGCTCCGCGATTACAAACTTGGGAGCTCCGGCAAGTCAGGTTTTTACTGTTTGAAAAATATATCCACCCAAGCCTGACCTTCCTTGGGTGTAACAACCTCTTCTTCATCTTTACTTTCAACAGACTTGTGAACATTCATTTTGGAAGCATAGAATTCTTTTACTCCTTTGACCTTACCATCGACCATTTTTCCAAAAATGTGTTTCACATTTATGTTGAAAACCTTATCCACATCAAATTTCTTCTTATCAGAATAAAATTGATTTGAAATTTCAACTTTCCCAACTTTCTTTTTAAAATTTTCAGCCCGCAGAGGTGGAAAATTCACATCATCCACATTCGGAACTGATTTCTCAACCTTTTCTTTAACAACTTTTGGCTCCTCTGATTTTATGGAATCAGATTCATCACCAGAACTGTTTCCTGAACCCTTAATAACCCATTTTTGATTTTTCATATTTTCTTTTCTTTTTACCACATTCTTTGAACATTCACCAATCTCAAAGGTTGAATTTTCAAAGCCTGTAAACTTTCTGGTTATAAGTTCAGTTTTCTCAACAACTTTTTCTTTCATTTTACCAGAAACTTCCTGTTTTGGTTTGAATGTTTTCGGACAATTTCTAGCAATATGACCAGCAGTTTTGCACTGAAAACAGGTTCTTGTCTCAGTCTTCTTCTGAATAACACTTTTCTTCATCTCATCTTGCTTCTTTGCAAGAAATTCTTGATTTGTCTGCTTTCTGAATGCTTTCTCTTTCTCATCATCTAAAGATTTTCCTGAAACAAACACAGTTTTTTGTTTATAAAATTTTTCATTTTTATAATTTTTCGGTTGATTAAATCCTAATCCTTTCTTTTTGAAATTACAGTTATGGTTTGGTTTTTTATGAATACCAGAACCAGAACTGTAACCATTTTTCTTGTTTAATCTTTGTTGCACTCTTGAGGTGTATGGTCTTGGATTTTCAGAAAGATTAATATCTTTTATTTCAGAAATGTTGATTTCTGTTAGTTTGAAAACCTTTTTAATCATTTCAGTTTTAACACCTCTTATTGGAAAAATCTCATCAGAATATAATTTGTCAGAATCTTTCAAAGTATATGCTACTTTGACCGGTTCGTCATTCAAATTAGATTTTGATAGCAAAAATTCCTTATCATAAACCCGTTTGTCCTTTTTGATTGTTGACTTTGACTTGTCGGACCCAGACTTTGACTCGGATTTGGACTCCGGTTTTGACTCCTCTATTCATCTTTGTCTAACACCTGATCGACCACACTTTTTATCAACTTGGACTCATGATCAGTATCAGACGATGTGAACGTAACATCAATATTTTCTGGAAAATTATCCGACGACCCTGACTCCCACTGTAAGTTAATTGCCTTTTGACTCTTTCTGAATTTGGATTTCGAGACAAATATCCATTTTCGACCGGGGGCGGACATCTATTGTAGACAACACTTGGTTTCTTACCAGAAATTTCTACTTCATCCTCTTCTTTTGTCTCGGACTTCTTTTCTTCCGAAGTCTTCTCTTCTTCAAAAGTATTCAATCTTTCCACAATTGGATAAATCCTGTCAACAACAAAAGTAGAACATGAGTAACTTTTCAATAAATTGTTGACACATTCAGTTTCAATTTTTTGTGTTGCCAATTTCAATTCTAACTCAGCACACTTCTTTGTGTAGAAATTGACATCATCAAGCTGTCTCATGTAAGCTCCTTTGAGTGTGTTCAATGCTACAGCTTGTTCACTGTTCGACTCAGTGTACTTGTTGATCTCCCTGTTCAAAGTATCATATGATTCTTTCAACCTTTTAATGTTGTGTAGCAGTTCATTGTTTTGTTTGATCAAAGAGTCACAATTTAAGCATTTTTCAGGAACTTTGACTGCTTCAGTATCAACTTTGATTTCAAATTTCGGAACTTCTTTGACTGTTCTTTTTTATTGGAAAAACTCAGCTCTTTTCTTTTTCTCGGCTTCAGCTTCAGCTTTTAACCTTTCTTCTTCTTCTTCTTCTTCAATTTTTCTCCATTTTTCTTCTTCAGCTTCCCTGACCTTTCTAATTTTTCTGCCCATTTTAGATCGTAAGCATTAGCAATAGTCTTCTCGTTCAAGCGAAATCACAAGAATATACTTTCAAGCAAGATCTCTGTTTGAAGCGAACTGATTTGATGCGAACTGATTTGATGCGAACTGGTTCTCCTCGTGAAATATCTGTAATCACTTTAAATCACCTCGAGATATAAAAACAAATGATCAGTTTAACCGAACTGAATATGTGAACGTGTGTTGATGAAATCAATCTAAGACTCGTGTCTAAGATTTGTGAACTCATTTAATGTAACCCGCAAACTGAATGAATAAACTAGATCAAAAGTGCCACGAAATATGGGCTTCCAATGGGCCGCAAACAATGAAGTGGGTCTAAAAATGATTTGGGCCGTAGAACTTTAACGAGATTGTTGACTGACTGAGCCGGTAATAATGAAAAGAAAACTTGGGCTTAGAATGATTAGGTCGTATACTTTAATCAGACAACACTATCCATTTCATTAGGTAACTTGATTGGACTGAATACTTTGATTGCGCCTGACACACTTTAACTTTGCATCACATGCAAGACTTATACACCTTTACCAACTTTCACATGCAAACTGATATGATATTGCTCACCTTGTTCAAACTGACACAAAACACACAACCAAATGAATTCACGTGATGATGCTTGACCACCAAACCAATATCACATGCAATTGCAAATATCAATCCCACTTCGCTGACACCTTTTAATATTTTTCACATGCAAACTGACAATATCAATTATCAATTCAATATGATTGGGCCGCAACTTCTCAGTATTTATCCAAAGTTTGGGCCGACAATATAAATCTTGGGTCAATGACTATTTTGAAAGAATCACATGCAATTACAAAGTGCAAACTGACACTAGACACATGATATCTTTTCCCAAAGTACTGACACCCTCGAACTCAATATACTTTCACAATACACAATACACGATGCACTTTTCAAGCGGTCATTGTTTTCAAACAGTGTGTCAGTTTCAAGCGAGACTCATGATGTAAACTCAAGTGAAAGCCCAGATTCAAGCGAAAGCCTGTGTTTCGTTTCAAACAGTACCACTTTTTCAAGCGAAACCTAATTGTTCGTTCAAGCGAAACCAGGTTTTCAAGCCATTTTTACAAGTTTTACTTCGAATTTTAAGCTGATATACTCAAGGGTTGGTTAAAATACACTTTTACACACACTGAGAAAAATTTGTCCGATTTTAACCGTGAAATCTTGAAGTTTTGAAAGAAAGTGTAGAAAAACATAAATTTTCAAGCTGAATCGTATAGAACTCCTCCTCCTGAGCTCTGATACCACTTGTAGGATCGAATTACGACCTGAATGAATCGTTCGGAAGAGCTCTAGTCCGTTTCAGAGGCGAAAACTAAGAAACGGATGTAAAAACAGCTTGAATATCACTTTAAACGTCTTGTGTATTGAAATAATAGCAATTACAAACACAAGGAATACCGGCAGCACCTCGGTATCAATTCTGAAAATTGTTACAAATGACAAGCCAACTATCCTATTTATAGTATCCTAGGTTTCGCTTGAAACATACAAGTCTGCTTCAAGCGGTCCTCTCAAACGAAACCCCCAAGTTGACTTTCAAGCGAAACCAACATTCTGTTTTGTCTTCAAGCGAAACTCCTAATTCCACTTTCAAGCGAAACATGCAATTTTGACTTTGAAGCGAAACCTACAATCTGTCATATTCTGTTTTGTGTATTCTAACTTATGTGATGATGTCACACATATGATGTCATCATTGATGTCACATATGTAATGTCATCATTCCTCACGATGATTTCATGCTCGAACAAAACCGCAACAAGTCCAAGACTCGATATAAGACGAAGACGACAGATGAATGCACCAACAAACTTAATTAACTAATCTCATTACATATAAATATCAAATTACTACAGTAGGTCAATAGCTCAACAAATTCATCATCAAATGAACTTCATTAATCCACAATACCATTTCCCCCAAATCATTTGGTCTTAAATTCCCAATAGCTCACTTTCTAGGGTTTATATGTTCCTCACAACAATGCCTGATTTAGGCAACCTTATAACCATGAATCCTCTCACTATCACTTCTTGTTCCAACAATTCAAGACCCGACCCGACCCGAATCCGAATAAGGAGCTAGAAAACCCGGTAGAACAGGAAAGTAATGGGCCGATGTGTGTTGCGATCAAGAAATTGACCGATTCGAAGAGTTTGGATGATTATTTGAGGCAGTGGATTGCGAAGAATCAGGCAATGGATTGCGAAGAGTGAGAAATGCAGATCTGGTTTAGAGAGAAAGATAAGTATAAGAGAGAAAAAGAGAAAACTAAAAATAAATTACTTTTTTATTTATTTTTTAATTATATGGGTAATTTAGTCATTTAACAAATTTTAACAAAAGTAATTCTAACAGTGTTAGAAAATTGGACTCAAATGGTTAAGAAAAGTGGCTATAGGGACTTAGGGCATTAAACATTTTGATTTTGGACTCAGGTGGTTAAAACCCCTAAAACACATGGACTCAAAAAGTAATTTATCCATTATATTATTAATATCTGATGAAGAAAATAATAATAAAATTGATGAGGACAGTAAGTATCTTTGTGAAGTATATATCAATAATCATATAACACTGAATATTTATTTAATTTAAACACTATAAATTAGCAACTTAGTTGTGCATATAGGTCTTGTACCTAATGCTCTGGGAGTTTTTCAAAATTATTTGATTTTTTTTACTTTTAGTCTAAAAGTATTTTATAAATTACTTTTAACCCAAAACTATTTAAATGTTTTACTCTTAACCCAAAACATTTCATCTTTTTCAATTTAACCTCACAACCTTTTACTTTCAATTTTGATCCCCTATACTTTTCATCATTTGCCAATTTTTAGCTTTAACACGGCGCAACGTACGTGTGTGGTTCAACGTTTTTACGTTTCGTTCTAAGTTTTGCGAGTTAAAACGACGCAATTTGCGTGTGTGATTCAACGTTTTTATATATCATTTTTTCCCCGTTTGACAGTTTCGTCATAATGTGCGGGTCCTAGATCGACTTAGTTATTATTTTCTATGTTTTACGTTTCGGTCTAAATTTTTGGCATTAACACGTTGTAAATTCAGTGTTGGTGGTCGCTCGTGGTGGTGTGACATTAATGCTATTTGACACAGTTTTACTCCCCCGCCGGAATGTGGGAGTGCTTAATACTAGTTGTAATTAAAAGAGATAATGATATTATAGATTTTTGAATGGTAGAGATGAACTATATATTAATTATAAACTTTTATTTGTGGGTGTAAAATTAAGAATTAAATTTATGTAACACCTCGAAAATTCGTGTTCAATGAAATAACGACACGTGTCAAGTAAGACAAAACGCGTTATAAACCCGGATTTAATAAAGATGTTTTGGCAGGATTTAAAAGTGTCGTCATGTTAAATTTCACCTCTGAACGACCTCATTTATAAATCCCAATACCCAATTATATTTTTCAAACATCTAATATATCCTAAATCCAGAAATTCATTGACGATAAACGAATTCAAAGTGCATGATAGGTTCCTATGAAAATTTCTATGGTTAACCTTCTTGTTCGGCACTTTCGAAAAGGATCCAAGCAAACATAACATAATGGTAGGGTATGTAATTATTAAAAACCCATAATAGAGGTCCCAAACTGACAAAACAAGGTCCCAAAGTCGAATTATGAGGTTGCCCTTTCGAATGCATGAAGGAACAAGATTTTTGGCTACTGATGATTTGTTGCGCACCGCAACAAAAAATTGTTACAGTGCGCAACAAATAATTGTTACGGTGCGCAACAAATGCCCAGCTCCAACAGAATTGCCTGTTTGCTGTTAAACGCGAAATTTGACCTTTTATCCGATTTTCCTCATATCCCTTGGCCCCTAAACAACCCCTAAACATCTAGGGACACTTGTTAAGATGTTGTGGTCACTTGTAGACTTGTGTGTCAAGAATTTGTGGTGATTTAAACACTATATAAGGCCACTAAGTTGCAACACATTCTTCACACTTCACTTGTGCATTTCTGGAGCTTTTGGGAGCTTAAGAGCAGACACAAGATCTTCCTAATCAAGCTTAGGACTTCAGTAAGTTTTCTAATCCATCCTTAGTTTAAGTTTTAGCTTAGTTTAGCTTAAAAGTCAACCGTCGTAATTAAAGGTTGACTTAGCGATTAATCACTAATGGTCCAGTGATTAGTCGAATCAAAGGTAGTTATAAGTTGGTAATTATGTGGGCTTTAAACCCTTAAAAAGGGCATCCACTGATTCCCATCCTAACTAGGTCGTTTGTCGAGTCAAAGATGATTAGAAAAAATCAACAGAAATGTAATCTTTCGTTTAACGCATAATTAACGATGTAAAAGGTGTGTAACCTATTTTATCATTCATATAACTTGATAATAAGCATAAGAACTTGTCTAAGCTTGTTTGATTCGACAACTTTCTGTTTTGAACCGATTCGGAACCGAAAGTCGCAAAGCTTTGACTTTTGCTTTTACTTCAGTTCTGACCCATTTTAGTATGATTTGGAAATGCCTTAGAGCTTCCTTTGGACCAGGCTACATGTTAGCATAACCCTCTGTGGTTGGTTCATTGATTGACCCATTCGTTTACGCGTTTCCGTTAATTGCTCATATGTTAACCATTATGCCCTTATTACCATAAAACGTGATTTATGAAAATGTAAAAGTGTAGAAACCTTAGTTACTGATATATAAACTTATATGCAAATTTTGACATCAATTCGAAGTCTAGATTGAGAGTTATGCTCATTAGCGCAAAATAGAAGCTTTATGTTAATTAAACGGCGTAATTAGCGTATAGCCTAGTTAAGCCTACTTTTTGATATCAAAATCTTTACCCACTAATGTAATATATTATTTTGGGATTTTTGAATATTTTTAATTAATTTTAGGCTGAGCATAACTTATAGTCGTAGGCTTAATCCGGTAATTGTCGGTTTTGCCCTTACGGGCCATAAAATGAGTTTTACATATCTAAACGAGTCCAAACCTTTTGCTACTGATTAGATATGTTAAATAAATTATTTTAGGCCTTCTGGAATAATAAAAATATCAGCTTTATGTATATAACCCGGAAACGGCTCCTAATCGCCTTTCTAAGCGTTTTTAACGCATAGTATGCACTAGAACTATTTTAGACATACAAGGGTTGATACCGACTGATATTTTAGGTAAATTATAATGTTTTAACAGTAAGCAAAGGTCGATTAACTCAGACTTCAGTTTTGAGCTTCTCGGCTTATGTGAAATTACCAAAATGCCCCTACGGTGCATAGTTTGGTTATAATTGATAAATTTCACATATATACTTTACCATACTGTTATAACTTATTAAATTGAGTATTTTTACTGATTACATCAGACCTGTAACTCAGTTAAACACTTAAACCCTTTTACAACCTTTAAAATGACCAAACTACCCCTACGGGGCCTAGTTTGTGTTTAAACACGTTTCGGGCATAATGAAAGACATCTTACTGATGTCACAACATATTTGAGGCATAATTAACTTAGGAAACCTGTATATGGCTCTCATGAATACCCGTCACGCTTATTACGCGTACGGTTCGGTTTATGTAACAAGTTTACATAAATTAGCCGAAACGGGTCAAACCTTAACGGTTTTATCTCAAAATCCAGAATGTGTATGAAATACCCATATAAGACAAGTCTCTGAACATGTCGGGTTTATATCACATTCTATTCCGGTCTTCGCTTAATTGTGCGTACAAACCGTATCTTCCCGTAAGACTAACCGGTCTAAGCTTAGGCTTAACTAAAGACCCGTTAGCATTCTAATTAGTTATTTATACCATCATTCCAGACTAGAGCCTTCCGGTAAATGGTACCTACGCTTACTTAAGTGAATACGGCTGAGTTATTAGATTCTTGCTATTTAAGACAGGAGCTAGCTCAGGTAAATACTCTTAACTTATTTTCCCTATACGGGCTTAGGATACGGCACTATAAAAGTACCGCTTGGTCGGGTGTGTAGTTATTTAAATCGGATTGTGATTGATGAACTTACAACCCGTTTAATATGTATTATTTGGTGTATGGCCTTTGGGGGTTAATTACCATGTCCCGGATATCCTTGGCATCATTCGAAGTAATGGCTACGACTTAAGCACGGGGTGTAGGCATACACATGACAGCTGCATTATGTAAAAACTGGTAATCCACTCCGAGGTATCATCCTTGTGGGCATTATACCGGAACTGGTAATCCACTTAGAGGATGATAGCCTGTGGGCATTATACCTGTGGCGTGTCAGTTAATCTAGTCCGGCCCTACAAACCGGCCCTAACGGACGACAAATAAGTAAAACTGTATACAAGATTATGTACAAATAATTTTCCCAAGTATAAAAGGTTAATTTTGCCTCTGTGTATTTTAATCAAATTATAAAAGATATTTTTGTGCCACTTGCATCCAAATCAATTTTCTTAAACTCTTTTCAAATGAGTCAGTTGAGTGTATTTACCAGTGAAAACTGACTTATTTTCCAAAAAGGTTAAGTGACAGGTACTGAACGAAATTGGCTGGAAGCTCAGGGCGCTAATAAGGAATCTTGCAAGTTCTAGGCGTCTAAAGTCTGTTGAACAAATGATATGTTTAAAGATCCGCCTGTGGATCCTTTACTTTCCGTTGTACTACTGGATATTACTTTATATTCGGAATGTAATAATAATTATCTTTTGCTTCCGCTGTGCATTTATATAATTGTGTTGTTTGACTATTATGTTGCCAACCACGTCACGATACTCCCCACCGGGCCCACCGGTGACACGTGGAAATCGGGGTGTGACAGGTTGGTATCAGAGCCAACACTAAGTGAATTAAACACTAGTCTTTTGTGTTTAATCTCAGTTACATAATTGCACATTCTTGAGTCTAGACAAGAACATAGGACAAGTTCCAATTCGTTTCATTGTCTTTTAACTACTTCCTTGATTATTTTTCTGATTAGCCTTTGCATGGGCAAGTCATTTTTATTAGAAGTCCTGTTTAGGGCAACCATATACTTGTTTAAATTTTAAAGGAACGACTGTATTTAAAATATCATTCCTATAATATAAGATCTACCATTATAATAAAAATGGCAAAATCTAAAAAGGACGAGACCTAGCCATACGTCACATTAAGACAGGGCCAAGATGGTAGTTCCACAATTAGATTCAGATCCTTGTTAACAGTTCAATTGAGAAATTGTTCTGCATTAATCATTAACTAAGAATCTTAAGAGTGAAACCTAGCCTACGGGTCAATTATAAGACCGGGCCAAGATGGTAAGACCTTTTTTAAAAGATTTGTATTCCAGTAAACATCTGAAAACATGTTAACACTCCCGACAGATGTGATTCGTTGGAAATCACACATGTTATTAAGAATTCTTCAAAGGATTCCTAACCCAGTTTAATGATCTCCGAATCCTGGGTTTACATCATCAATTAAGATGAACATATTGTAACCATACGTGGTAATATAGTGCCTACGGGCCTTGCTCATTTCTACATGAGCCAAAATACAGTGGTAGCCTACAACTCCCTGTCAAGGAAAGGTAATGAACGTTGGTTCAAACCTCAAATGCTTCGATTCTCTGAAATCCTAGCATATAATTTATAATTGTCCATATGACTAGGCCTTTTGGGCCATAAATAAAACAGCTAATGTTTATAATTAGGATAAATTATAATAGAAATCCTAAATAAATATGATTTATAAATTAACCAAATATGGTCTCTGTACCATGGTTAATGAATTGCCATAAAAGACAATTCCATAAACTCCCAAATAAACTATTGTCCTTGTCTTCTGCAACAGTTCAATTTAAATGGCTAACTCAGACGAGGTTAATAGCCATCCAGTGGAGGTTAATAATGAAGCCCGAGTTAATCTAACGGGTGCTGAATTAAAAGCGATCATAGACGGCGCTGTTACACAGGCTTTGGAAAGGCAGTATGAAGAGTACAGTGGGACCCATAGTAGGACCCAATCTACACAGCCTTCAAAGCCACCGCCCAAGAAGGACGGCCCGAAGAAAGATGATGATCGACACTCCTCGAACCACAGTGCTCCATCTCAGCAGGTTATACGTAATCAAGGGCCCCGTGACAAGGGTTGCACGTATAAATATTTTGTTTCTTGCAAGCCCCGGGATTTAACTGGGGAGAAGGGAGCCATTGACTGTATGACATGGCTGGATGAGATGGATACGGTTGTAGACATCAGCGGATGTGCTGAGAGAGATGTGGTCAAGTTTGTGTCACAGTCTTTTAAGGGTGAAGCGTTAGCATGGTGGAGATCTCTGATTGAGGCCACCGAAAAAATCCCGTTGTACAATATGTCATGGGATCAATTTGTTGCCCTTATCAGGGAAAATTACTGCCCTCAGCATGAGGTGGAGAAGATAGAATCTGATTTTCTATCCTTGGTGATGACAAACCTCGACTGTCAAGCGTACCTAACGAGCTTCAACACTATGTCTCGGTTGGTTCCATACCTGGTAACCCCGGAACCAAAACGGATAGCTCGTTTTATCGGTGGTTTAGCCCCCGAGATCAAGGCAAGCGTAAAAGCTTCTCGGCCAGCGACTTTCAGATCAGTAGCTAACATTTCCTTATCCCTTACTTTAGATGCGGTCAGATTGAGATCGCTAAAGAAATCTGAAGAAAATAAGAGGAATCGTGAGGATGATAACTCACGAGGGTCAGAGAAGAAGCACAAGGGAAACACGGATTCTAAGAAGTCTGGGTTTGGAAGGAACAGTCAGCGAACAGAGGAGAAGCCAAAGTGCACGACTTGTCAAAGACGCCACTTTGGAAAGTGCAGATCTGAATCCAATTCTAAGTCTGAATCACCTGCATGTGGGTTATGCAAGTCTAAGGAGCATAAGACTGTTGAATGCAGGAAGATTAAAGATGCCACCTGCTACAATTGCAATGAGAAGGGGCACATAAAGACCAACTGCCCTAAGTACGCAAAGAAGACTGAAGAGGCCAAGAAAGCAAACGCATGAGTCTTCCATACGAACGCCAAGGAGATGATGCAGAATGATAACTATATAGCAGATACCTTTTAATATCAAACAGTTTATGCATGAATTTTATTTGATACTAGCACATATGACTCTATAATGAATGATAAATGATGAGAACTATTGTCTCCGCCTGATTAAGACCCCGGTCACTTAATGCGAGGTAGAAATTGACCGATGATACTTTAGAAAATGCTCCAACAAATCCTATATTGATATTTAATATCTATTAGAAATCACTCTTTTCTGATACCCTTATGGCAAACTTTCAAACTATCCAAATTCATCAGTATATTAAAGACAGATGTGACATTATGATCCCCTGTCAAAGAGGTGATGGACTAGGTCCAACCCTCAAATGCCATTGATGGTCTTTTGTGACCTAGGCTAAGTGATATTGATATATTTTTAAAATAACATTCATTAAGAATGATAATGCCTTATTGGCCAGTATAGTTTGATGAAACGATGGTTAGTATATGTTAAGGCCATCAGGGTAATGAATAGCAGATGTTGGATTACAACTAAGTAAAGGATTCACCTGGCAATAGGAACAAAATCTCGAGTATGATAAACTCGGATAAGATAACCGTCAATCGCGCCATTGATAATGCGATGAATGTAAATAAAAACTACAAACGTAAACCTCAATACTAATGGAGTTAACCTCCAGGCTGTGGTTGACACAGCAGTTGGAGGGATCATGGGAAAAGGTCATGAGACAATCCAAAGAGCCGAATGCTTCTCGCTCTAAATCTCATTCAAAAACCGTGTTTAATTGCTCATGAGGAGAGCTATTTCACACTTCAAATATGAAGGATGAACCAAAGAAGGAGGATAACTCCCAGAAATATGGGAAAGAGAGCAAGTACAGGCCTAATAAAAAGCAACGTAAGTTCAGTAAGAAGCCTGTATACCTCAGAGACTGCTTCAGCATTATTATATCCATTAGGAATCAGTTTTTCGATATCCTAGTTCCGTTAAATATAAGGACTCAATATAGTGATAAAAATCGATTGGTTACCTTAAAAAAATCAAGCCCATATTGTGGGTGATAAGAAGCGATTAATTATCAAGACTCCTTATGAGACAACCCTCATAATTACATGTATCCGTACGATTAATTAAAAAAAATGGTGGAATTGGCCGTCCCCGGAATCGAACCTGGGTCTAGGCCGCACCCTTTCGCGCGCCTAGCCAACCGAGCTAGGTGCCTAGTTTGTGAAAATTTCCATTCTGATTAAATATAAGCACATATAGTTGATATCTCTTTAATCTCTATCGATTTCGAATACCAAATGGTATGACAAAAGCGCTATATGAGGATTGGTGTATCTTAATAAGTTCCATATATTGTTTCCATGCCTGATCAGTATGGAGGTTTAATGCATGGGACCACAAAGATATCCCAATGATCATATGGTACTAAAGTCAACTAATGGTATTCAAAGAAGATATCCAGAATGGAATTGTCCAAATAAATATTCCCTGGTAAAGAAATATGTGAACTCGTAACATAAATGTGTCACTTATTAGACACGAGCGTTGATGAGTGAAATGGAGCCTGAGATATGGGAATCTCAATGATCTCCTTGTACCTTGATTAGCTTCTCCTAAGACTACCTTGTTTACCTACCAAGAGGCAGTAGCGTTAAGATTTATATCCCATTAAGGCCGTATTATTATGAAATCTCCAAGACGGCTAGTACCATCATTGGGAGAACCGAAAACCTGATTAAGTAAATTTTAAAATAGGAGATTCATATAGCCTAACTCGATATTCTGAGAGTTTGATGTTGTTAGATAAGAAAGACGGTTCATTTTGCTTATGCACTCATTACCGCAACCCTATTTTAACAACAATTAAGAATTTCCCTCAGCTACCCAGGATCGTCGAATTGTTCGAATAACGACAAGGATTAGCTATTCCTTAAAATTAGTTAAGCAATGGTTGGATAACCCTCTCACCTTAAACTAAGCTTTTCTATAATAATTGATATGTAAGTATTAAGGCTGCTCCTTGGGAGACCTTGTATAGATGGAATGTTAAACATCTATTGTTAGATAGGGAATTGGTAAGTCCAATTATCAGGACCAGAGATAATCTTTGAAACGACGGACAAGGCTGTCCAGATTCGTGACCGTCTCAAAGCTGCCAAGGATAGGCAAAAAGAGTTACGCTGGTCCAAAGCGTAAAGATTTTCACTTCGAAGTAGGTTACAAAGTCCTACTTAAAGTGTCACCCTGGAAGGGAGTGATGCGATTTGGTAAGAAAGGCAAGCTAAGCCCGAGATACATAGGACCTTTAGAGGTTATCGAACGTGTCGGGTCAGTTGCCTATAAGTTAAACTTACCTGAAGAGCTCAGTGGAATTCACAATGTGTTCCACATCTGCAATCTGAAGAAGTGCTTCGCTGATGAATCACTGGTAATACCGCATACAGATGTGCATATAGGTGAGAGCTTAAAATTTGTAGAAAAACCTTTTGTCGATTAAAGATCGACAGGTAAAGAAGCTTCGAAGGAAGCATGTACCTATTGTAAAGGTCAAATGGGATGCCCGTAGAGGTCCCGAATATACGTGGGAGGTTGAATCCACCATGAAAGAAAAATACCCTTATTTATTTCAGTAAATCTCGGGTCGAGATTTATTTTAAGGGGGTATTTATGTAACACCTCGAAAATTCGTGTTCAATGAAATAACGACACGTGTCATGTAAGACAAAACGCGTTGTAAACCCGGATTTAATAAAGATGTTTTGGCAGGATTTAAAAGTGTCGTCATGTTAAATTTCACCTCTGAACGACCTCATTTATAAATCCCAATACCCAATTATATTTTTCAAACATCTAATATATCCTAAATCCAGAAATTCATTGACGATAAACGAATTCAAAGTGCATGATAGGTTCCTATGAAAATTTCTATGGTTAACCTTCTTGTTTGGCACTTTCGAAAAGGATCCAAGCAAACATAACATAATGGTAGGGTATGTAATTGTTAAAAACCCATAATAGAGGTCCCAAACTGACAAAACAAGGTCCCAAAGTCGAATTATGAGGTTGCCCTTTCGAATGCATGAAGGAACAAGATTTTTGGCTACTGATGATTTGTTGCGCACCGCAACAAATAATTGTTACGGTGCGCAACAAATGCCCAGCTCCAACAGAATTGTCTGTTTGCTGTTAAACGCGAAATTTGACCTTTTATCCGATTTTCCTCATATCCCTTGGCCCCTAAACAACCCCTAAACATCTAGGGACACTTGTTAAGATGTTTTGGTCACTTGTAGACTTGTGTGTCAAGAATTTGTGGTGATTTAAACACTATATAAGGCCACTAAGTTGCAACACATTCTTCACACTTCACTTGTGCATTTCTGGAGCTTTTGGGAGCTTAAGAGCAGACACAAGATCTTCCTAATCAAGCTTAGGACTTCAGTAAGTTTTCTAATCCTTCCTTAGTTTAAGTTTTAGCTTAGTTTAGCTTAAAAGTCAACCGTCGTAATTAAAGGTTGACTTAGCGATTAATCACTAATGGTCCAGTGATTAGTCGAATCAAAGGTAGTTATAAGTTGGTAATTATGTGGGCTTTAAACCCTTAAAAAGGGCATCCACTGATTCCCATCCTAACTAGGTCTTTTGTCGAGTCAAAGATGATTAGAAAAAGTCAACAGAAATGTAATCTTTCATTTATCGCATAATTAACGATGTAAAAGGTGTGTAACCTATTTTATCATTCATATAACTTGATAATAAGCATAAGAACTTGTCTAAGCTTGTTTGATTCGACAACTTTCTGTTTTGAACCGATTCGGAACCGAAAGTCGCAAAGCTTTGACTTTTGCTTTGACTTCAGTTCTGACCCGTTTTAGTATGATTTGGAAATGCCTTAGAGCTTCCTTTGGACCAGGCTACATGTTAGCATAACCCTCTGTGGTTGGTTCATTGATTGACCCATTCGTTTACGCGTTTCCGTTAATTGCTCATATGTTGACCATTATGCCCTTATTACCTTAAAACGTGATTTATGAAAATGTAGAAGTGTAGAAACCTTAGTTACTGATATATAAACTTATATGCAAAGTTTGACATCAATTCGAAGTCTAGATTGAGAGTTATGCTCATTAGCGCAAAATAGAAGCTTTATGTTAATTAAACGGCGTAATTAGCGTATAGCCTAGTTAAGCCTACTTTTTGATATCAAAATCTTTACCCACTAATGTAATATATTATTTTGGGATTTTTGAAGATTTTTAATTAATTTTAGGCTGAGCATAACTTATAGTCGTAGGCTTAATCCGGTAATTGTCGGTTTTGCCCTTACGGGCCATAAAATGAGTTTTACATATCTAAACGACTCCAAACCTTTTGCTACTGATTAGATATGTTAAATAAATTATTTTAGGCCTTCTGGAATAATAAAAATATCAGCTTTATGTATATAACCCGGAAACGGCTCCTAATCGCCTTTCTAAGCGTTTTTAACGCATAGTATGCACTAGAACTATTTTAGACATACAAGGGTTGATACCTACTGATATTTTAGGTAAATTATAATGTTTTAACAGTAAGCAAAGGTCGATTAACTCAGACTTCAGTTTTGAGCTTCTCGGCTTATGTGAAATTACCAAAATGCCCCTACGGTGCATAGTTTGGTTATAATTGATAAATTTCACATATATACTTTACCATACTGTTATAACTTATTAAATTGAGCATTTTTACTGATTACATCAGACCTGTAACTCAGTTAAACACTTAAACCCTTTTACAACCTTTAAAATGACCAAACTACCCCTACGGGGCCTAGTTTGTGTTTAAACATGTTTCGGGCATAATGAAAGACATCTTACTGATGTCACAACATATTTGAGGCATAATTAACTTAGGAAACCTGTATATGGCTCTCATGAATACCCGTCACGCTTATTACGCGTACGGTTCGGTTTATGTAACAAGTTTACATAAATTAGCCGAACGGGTCAAACCTTAACGGTTTTATCTCAAAATCCAGAATGTGTATGAAATACCCATATAAGACAAGTCTCTGAACATGTCGGGTTTATATCACATTCTATTCCGGTCTTCGCTTAATTGTGCGTACAAACCGTATCTTCCCGTAAGACTAACCGGTCTAAGCTTAGGCTTAACTAAAGACCCGTTAGCATTCTAATTAGTTATTTATACCATCATTCCAGACTAGAGCCTTCCTGTAAATGGTACCTACGCTTACTTAAGTGAATACGGCTGAGTTATTAGATTCTTGCTATTTAAGACAGGAGCTAGCTCAGGTAAATACTCTTAACTTATTTTCCCTATACGGGCTTAGGATACGGCACTATAAAAGTACCGCTTGGTCGGGTGTGTAGTTATTTAAATCGGATTGTGATTGATGAACTTACAACCCGTTTAATATGTATTATTTGGTGTATGGCCTTTGGGGGTTAATGACCATGTCCCGGATATCCTTGGCATCATTCGAAGTAATGGCTACGACTTAAGCACGGGGTGTAGGCATACACCTGACAGCTGCATTATGTAAAAACTGGTAATCCACTCCGAGGTATCATCCTTGTGGGCATTATACCGGAACTGGTAATCCACTTAGAGGATGATAGCCTGTGGGCATTATACCTGTGGCGTGTCAGTTAATCTAGTCCGGCCCTACAAACCGGCCCTAACGGACGACAAATAAGTAAAACTGTATACAAGATTATGTACAAATAATTTTCCCAAGTATAAAAGGTTAATTTTGCCTCTGTGTATTTTAATCAAATTATAAAAGATATTTTTGTGCCACTTGCATCCAAATCAATTTTCTTAAACTCTTTTCAAATGAGTCAGTTGAGTGTATTTACCAGTGAAAACTGACGTATTTTCCAAAAAGGTTAAGTGACAGGTACTGAACGAAATTGGCTGGAAGCTCAGGGCGCTAATAAGGAATCTTGCAAGTTCTAGGCGTCTAAAGTCTGTTGAACAAATGATATGTTTAAAGATCCGCCTGTGGATCCTTTACTTTCCGTTGTAATACTGGATATTACTTTATATTCAGAATGTAATAATAATTATCTTTTGCTTCCGCTGTGCATTTATATAATTGTGTTGTTTGACTATTATGTTGCCAACCACGTCACGATACTCCCCACCTGGCCCACCAGTGACACGTGGAAATCGGGGTGTGACAATTTATATTAAGTTAAGTTGTATAATTATCTTTTAATTAAAATTAGTTATCTATAATTAACTAAGAGAGGGGCAGTAGACAAAAAAGAAATGGCTCCAATAAATGACATGTGTTCCACGTTGTTTTCTTTTATTTTATAGTATAGAAAGATATATTTTGGCCGCGCTCGAACTGAGTTTTTGTTCGAGTTAGTTTATCAAACATAGCTATGATACTCATAATCAAACGATAACAACTCTCAAATCAAGTTGGAATTTTCCTAGAACCTAGATCAACAATGATGGTTGAACTAAAACCATTAGGTTCTCCATTATTGCTCAATCACGTTTTAATTTATTAGTATTCTTAATTCTTGCACAAGCGCATTTCAAAACATGTCTAACTATATAAAGTTTTAACTTATTATGATGATAAAAGCAAATATTGTTATTATTTTAATAACAAAAGTCATTAAAACGAGGGTTTGACTTAATAAAGAACAAATCCAAAAACATAACCAAACAAAGTTTTAATATTAATCCTATACGAATCGTTCACCAGGAGAAAGTTACAAGAGAATTAGTTGCTCATCGACATGATTGAAAATTCACTAGTTGTTGTTGTCGATCTTTAATTCATGAACTAATGTGTTTGGGATAGGTTGGAATGCATCAGTTTTGCCTTTGGGTAGCCTAAAAACTAATGGGGGGAGAATGAAATTTGTTTGGGGATGTTTATCTATCAAAAGGGTGTCAAAACCATAACTTTCGTGTGTTGGCCGACATAGCAGTGCAAGTTGCACCCTCCAGAGCATAAATCATAAATTACATTCTCTGATGTTGTAACTTCAACTTGTCCACCGATTTACACCCTAACCTTGCGCCTTCAGGGGTGTAATTTACGCCCTTGACTAGTTTTCCTCCATTTCTTCGTGTAATCAATCCCCATCCCATCCATGTGCTTCCAAACCCTCGTTTAGCTCCTGAAAACCATTCGTTAAGCTCTCGTTATCTGCAAATCAAATCAAGTTCGAAGTATCTCATGGTCAAATACTTAAAACATATTGTTAAGTACATTAAAACTGAGACAATTACCCTCATATCAACAATCACCAATACCATTAGAAGACGAATGAAAACATTAAATGAGTTGTCATAGGTTGGAGTCTCGCCTTGGACACATGTTGCTCCAGGTTGAGTCAGGAGGTTTTCCCAGTTGTGGGTTTCCTCCTGGGAAGGTTGACCGGGATGTTATGTTCATTGGACGGAAGGGTGATCCGTTTGCTAGTAAGTCAACCGTTTTGATTTAGACTTAAACTTGATGTACTTAGGGTGAAGGGAGTGGTTAGACACTTTCAATAGGTAAACTCCCAAATCACCCAATCAAACAGTGCCACGTCATTTTGCATATTTTGTTTACCTATTGCTCAAAAATGTTGACGGTGGTTGGACACCTGGAATAGGTAAACTATTTTTTTTATTTTTTAAATTAGTATATTTAATATTTAAACATGTATTTTAACATAATAAATGTAGAATACATTAAATTAAAAACAACTAAAATTACAGTAAATTAAAAAAATAGTAAACTGCCATTTTGGTCCCTATGGTTTGGGCACTTTTGCCATTTTAGTCCAAATCTCAAACTTTTTAAATCTGGGTCCCTGTGGTTTCACTTTTATTGCCATTTTAATTCAAAATTCAAAACCCCCCTTTTTGACTGTTGCAACCTGCCTATTTTGTCTTTTTGTTCAGGGGCAATTATGTCCATCTGATTTTAATATAACATATTAATAATTAATAAATTAAATTAATTATATATAATTCCTTTATACCCATATATAAACATCAAATTTTATACTCTGGAGAGATGCTAAAGATAAACTTCAAAAAAGAATACTCTCTGAAAATTTTGGAGTTGAAAGTTCTGTTATGGTGCAAGAAAAGGGTATCAAACAGAGATATTGAAGAAAGTTACAACAGTCCAGCAAGAGAGTTTTTATACTTGTTTTGTTGGCAAAAGCCTTCCTCTTTAAGCTCTATAGGGCTAACCACATACACCCAAGTTCATGAACTACAAGCACCATCATGGCTCAGACCAGTTGGTCAAGAGGTTCAAGACTGTGATGACATGACTGTTGAAACTGAAGTTGAACTCTTGAGGATGCAAAACCTCTCTGGCCCACCAAGGTTTCACTTCACTATCAAATAAGAAACAAATGAAGATTTGGAATCTGAAGATAAGAGTAAAAGAGGGTCAAGAGGAAGAAGTTTGAGTGATGTTGTTTTTTCAGTTGACACCCCGTTTTTTTACTCCACTTGCTTCACCACCTTACTTGACTCCACCAATAACCCCTAGATATTCAACACATAGACCCTTTAGCCCCTTGAGTTATTCATTAAGTGATGCAAAGTTCAACAGGATTTGGGCTTCACCACCTCCAAAGTTCAAGTTCTTGGGGAAGATGATCTGTGGCGATTTTGTGGGTTAGAGGTTTTTTTTTGGGGAAGATGATGATTAAATGGGGAAGAGTATATAATCTGATGTTTATATATGTCACACCCCGAAATATCAGAGCATTGGCGTGACTGGACTGGTATCTTCATTGCACAGCGGAAGCAAATAAGCTAAGTCTTTTAGAAATTGAACGCTACTAAGTACTCGACTCTTCATGGTTCTCCTATTCCAACCGTGCCTTGTCTTAGAAATGCAACCTGAGAAAGAACATGCGAGAAAAATCAACAAAAAGTTGAGCGAGTTCATAGTTTGTTTGTAAAAGATTTGAAATAAATCTTTTGAATAACCGGTTTTTGAAGTATTGTTGTGAAAACGAATTTAAGATCATTTTCATATATAAATCAAGTTTTCATGTGTACCCCACGTACTCATGTATAATTTCCCGTTTTCTTGAGTACCCCACGTACTTCAAGTATAATTCAAGTATTTCTGTATGTATCATGTATTCTTGTATAAATCACGTATTCTTGTATGTATCATGTTTTCTTGTATAAATCAAGTATTCTGTATGTATCTTGTTGTTAATGGGTTGCAAAGCCATTAACATGTGACACGGCATAGGAAGTCACCAAACCATAGGCATTTTTCTGTAGTCGATTCACGTCTGAGACACAAAAACACTACTCAGTACTAGTTGTCACCAAGAGTGGGGCTGCCCTGACACCCGTTAGATCTAACCTTTTGTTCTGCGGTCTAAGTATGTACACGATTAATGGTGCTTATGGTACCCTATTCGTGACACTATTTCTCGTATCATTCCTCAAACGCATCATACTTGGTACTAGTTATCACCAAGAGTGCTTCTTGTTTTATGTATTCGTCATATCAAGTATCAATTTTCAGTTCTTGTATTCTTTATGTCAAGTATCAATTCTCATGTGTTTGTATACTCTTGTATTTTCTCGTAGTTTAGAAAACTAGAATTCGTGCGTAAACGCTTGTTTGAAAAACCGGTATAAAACATAAGCTTTTCGTAAACCATTTGTGTCAGTTTAAACTTGCTTGTAAAATGGTTTAGAAATATGTAATTCATGTTTATTGAACACTTTGAATGTTTTGTAGAATGTGCATGTCTTTCCACCCCGAAAACATTTATAAAAATGTAAAACCATAAAAGGTGGGGTTATGAACTCACCTGAATATTCCTGTGCAAAGCTAGCTAATTTACGACTTCGCGATGTCGTTTCCAAGGCTTGACTTGCTAGCGTGCATTCTACAATATTCCTAACACGGAATTTCTCATAAGTTTCTAAATCATGCGGTAACTAATCTACGTGTTACCGAGCTCTACCGAATCGTTAGTCGAACGATTTGACGGTAAATAGTTAACTTAATGAAAATGACTAATTTAAACTGTCGCGAGAAGTCGTTTGAGTATGTAGGAATATTCGTATGAAAGTATTATATAATAAATTCGTATTATATATATTGCGTCTTGTATATTTTTGCCAAAATATATGTATATGCCGTTTAGGCGTATAAAATAAATATGAAAAGTTGTATTTATTTTATAAAAGAATCGTCGAGTTGCTTTTGAAAGTAAATACGATCTATATTTATTTTCATATAGAGAAGTCGTCTTGTTTGTCGTTTGAAAAATAAATATAATCTATATTTATTTTTATGAAATGATTTCGTTTTGTTCGACGTTTGAAATAAATATATAAATTATATTTATTTTAGTAAAAGAATCGTCGAAAATGACATCCAAATCGTCGTTGTCGTGATGTTGTAAAGTGTTATCCGAAATGTTATACACTTGTATTTTACTTCATAAAAATCATTTGCAGTCGATCGGTTATGCTTCGTTTTATCATAAAACGTAATTATTTTACGGATTTTCTCGAAAAACGGGCAGAGTTTCCTTTGTTTTTGGATGGCCCTGACAACTAAAGTGTCGTTATTTATCAAGATTCAAGCAATATCAAATCATCAATATAAATAATTTTGTCGAATATTTCAAATGTAAACTATAATCAATCGGTTCGAGCTCGAATCACGTGATAATAACTATAAAAATAACGAAATGAAACGCGCCGTCAAATCTTTACCACTCTTCGTGTCGAAACGTTTGACTGAGCTGACCGGGTTAACTGAGTTGACCGGTTGGGTTGACCGAGTCGACTCGGTTTGACCGAGTCGATCTCACCGCTTCCTAATCTGACCCGTAACCCGAGACCCGAACCGAAATGTTGATTGAGTTGACTTCCTTTGACCGGCGCTGACTGTGTTTGACCAGTATTGACTGAACCCAAACCAACAGACCTGCCGAACCGTGTGAACCGTATGAGCCGAAATCAAAACCAAATCAAATCAAAACCAAATCAAATCTAACCGTAAGAACCCGAAACCGGGTCGCTCCAAAACAACTCGGACCACGTCTGCCCCGAGCAGGACCCGAACCGAAACGATCTGTTGTGTAGTACCCGAACCATAGCCGACCCGAACCGAAGCTCTGCTTTGAAACTGAACCAAACTGAACCTGATCGAAAATCCCGAACACTGAGTCGAAACCCGTTGACCCGAGCCGCTGGCTTGTTGAGCGAACCAAACATTTCTCAAATCAAAACTTCATACCGAACCAAAATAATTTTGAACTAATCATACCTTGAATCTGACTCGAGTGACCGAACCGTGAGTTAACCGAGCCGCTGACCATGCCGCCGTGGGGAACCACCTTCACCGCCGCCTGGAATCGGCACCCGCGTTTCTTCTTCTCTCTCCGGTCTCTTACTCGAACCGTCTCTCTCTCTCTCTCTTCTCTGCTTGCAGCCGCCACACGCCACCACCATCTGGTGGTGGCAGCCGATAACAGAAGTGAGAGGGGGACGTGTGAGGGTGTACAACCGCCATCGTCCCCGCTGTGCCACCGCCGGCTCCGTCACCGGCCGGAGTCCCTTCAATCGCCGGCCAGAGTTGCTCTGGTTGTCTGAGTGTTGATCGAGAGAGGATGAGAGGTCTATGGGTGAATTGTGTGGTGTATGTATTGTGAAGAAATCAAGTGAGAGAGAGACTATAAGTCTGTGTTTGGATTTTTGAAGAATGAGTGTAAGAGCATTCACATTCTATCCATCAAAATATGTGAGTGGGAGTTTTTATATTATAAAGGGTATAAAAAGTGGTTGTGAGTGGAGGAGAGAGAAAATGTTACTGTTCATCTGTATATTTGGGGGGACACTGTTCACCCAGTATAATTTTTTTAATATATATTGAAAGTGGTTGTGAGTGAAGGAGAGAGAAAAATGTGATGATAATATTATTTAATTGAAAATGAGAGAGAAAAAGTATTTGTTTTTAGTGGAAATATATTGATATAGGAGTTGTTTTTTAGTGGAATGTATGTATAATTTGATGGTTTGGATGTGAATCGAGAGGAGAGAGACACGGACTTGATGTCTGTGCAAGATTTAAATGCCTTGTTTGTGATGAGTTTGTCAGATAAGGGTTTGAGAGGGATGGGGGGCATTTGACTAACAATAGGTGAAATTAATGTTGATAGATGTGGGTGTCTCGAGACAGGGATTTGCGGGTCTTGTAGGGATTTAATATGATTTGTAAAGATTTGTGGGTCTCGAGATTTTTGTAGAAAATATTTTGTATAGATTTTTGGTAGATCTTGAAAAGACCTTGGCAAGGTTTACAAGAAAGTGTTGTAGTAAAGATCTATATAATATGCAGGTTTAGGCTTGTGGGTTTTGGGCTTGGGCCCGGGGCCCACAAGACCATCTCATGTGTAAGTGGCCCGTAATTCCTACGAACCCCGATATCGCAATCCAAATTCCATAAACATAAAAATATTCGTGTAACATCCATATTTGTCGGTGTCGTCAGTATTTCGTACGGTGTCAGTCCGTTGTCATTTGTTGTTCCGCAGATTCCACGCGAATTTTTATACGCGTACTGTAGAGTCGGATAAGCGTTCCTAGGCACTCCAAAGGCCTAATTAAGTTAATTTGCGCTGTAGCCACTATTTAATGTCGCGTAATTTGCCTGTTAATTACGCAATTAAGGGCGTAAATTACCGGTTGTCACAATATAAGGGTATAAAAGAATTATATATAATTAATTTAGTTTATTAATTATTAATATGTTATATTAAAATCAGATGGACAAAATTGCCCCTGAACAAAAGACAAAATAGGCAGGTTGCAAAAGTCAAAAAAGGGGGTTTTGAATTTTGGACTAAAATGGCAATAAAAGTGAAACCGCAGGGACCCAGATTTAAAAAGTTTGAGATTTGAACTAAAATGGCAGAAGTGCCTAAACCACGGGGACCAAAATGGCAGTTTACTCTTAAAAAATTAAAATTACATTAAATTGGAATAAATTTAACTAGTCTTCGTCGGAATCGACCAACAGGTGGGGTAAATCTTGACTTGCGAGATGATTCACGAGATCGTGTTTTAGTCTCCAATGCGTGTCTTCATCCATCAGCTCATCTAACACTGTATCGTCTAGAGCGGGCTCGACCGAAGGATCCCGAATGTGGACCGGTGCTATTGCGTTTCCATCATCTTTTAAAATCATGTTGTGTAAAATAATACACGTGTACACAACATTCCTAATTTTTCTAACGCTTCTTGCTCGCATCGGCCGACTCAATACACCCCATTTCGACTTCAAAACACCAAAAGCTCGTTCGACGTCTTTTCTTGCCGCCTCGTGTTGCCTCTTGAACTTCTTTTCGTCTACTTGGTGAGGGTATGGGATCGATTTCACAAACACGGACCATGTAGGGTAGATTCCATCCACGAGCAAATAACCATGTTTGTATAAATGATTGTTAACGTAAAATGGACATTTTGGCGCGGTTCCATTTCGTTCCGTTAAAAATAACGAAGATTGTTGTAGCACATTGATATCGTTTTGTGAACCTGGTAGACCGCAAAAAGCATGCCAAAACTGTGACATCTGTGCCTCCACGGCCATCAAACAAATACCAAATCAATTAAGTATCGTGTTTCATACTTGGGATTTGTATAAATATGTGTATCGTTTGCACATATCAATTCTTGTTCGATTTCGAGCTCTAAATCGCTTTCTGGGAAGTTATACGCGAGCTGATGCATAAACGTAATCAGTTTAACGCGATAAACACCCCGGAATAGTGACATGGGCTTAACATACCTTAAATAACCTTTACATAACTTAGAAATAAGTTTTGGAAGGTTTGGTGTGTCGAAATCAAGTTTATTCGCTTACGGGGACTAATTTCGACAAACTGCGAAAGTATGCCGATTCGTACTGTAACGAACATTCTGGAACTTGATCATAAGTTAAACATGCCCTAAATTTCCTTTACATAGCTTATAAATAGGCTTTGAGATGTTTGGTGCGCAAAAATAAACTTATTTGATCAACAGGGACTAAAAGCGTCAAAAAGTGCATAAGTTTGCATTTTCGCGCATATCTTACGTTCTGAATATATCCAGACATCCAAAAATTTATGTAATCATTAAAATATTTTATTTTGGTGATTGGCATGATAAAATTCCATTCGTCGCGTAATTTGGATCGTTTTTCGCGTCTGTTCGTGTTTCGTCGTAATTAACCGAATATCGCGATCGTACGGCCAAACGAACCGACATCCGTCATATTTTCAAGCATGTTTCATGTCCCTTATGATTAGGAATCATTGTAGAGCCTTGAAAATGGCTTAACGGGCTGAAAATGGGCTTAAACATGTGCAGGGACCAAAGTTGCACATTTTAAAACTGTTTCTGATATACCCAGCGGTTGCGGGCCACGTAAGATGAGCTTAGCTCGTACGCGGGGCGTGAGAGCCCATCAGATCAGCAGAATGTTATTTCCAGCTTGATCCAGTTGTTCCCATGATTTGCAAATGGTTTTTATCAGTCTATGGGCTTGTTTTGAGACTCCAATGGTATTACAAAACAATGGGCACACATGTAAGGCTCAGATTGAAGCTCGTTTATCGAGGAACGATCCTAACTGTGGCTCGAAAACTATAAATACCCTCATGTTTTTCATTTGCAATTCACACTTGATCTGATTGTTTGCTCTAAGTTGGAGTTTCCCACTTCATACCTGAGCATTCTAGATCAAAATCTTCATAGCTTGGACCTCTTGTAAGTTTCTTTCGTTCTTTTATGTGTTTTTAAGCGTAAAAGTCAAACAGTGTTTGACTTTCCGCTTTGACCAGTCAATGGTCAACACGAAGTTCGTTTGAACTTCGCAACGTGAGCGTAATCACGATGGCCATAGTCCCTTGTGACTATACCTACTGATTATCACGTTGATTAGGTATAGTGACGAGTCATAGTTTCGGTCAAAATGCGTATTCATGCGTATTTTGCAACCAAACTATTCTTGGGTATCAAAACCGTTTGTTTTGATATCAAACTTTTTTTCTAACTTCGCTAAACATATTTTAACATGTTTAACTCGTCACTTTAGGTTTAGTGCTTGTATAGGGTCGTAAGATAAGCGGTCTAAACAACCGCTTAGACTTTCGAACCCGACCCGTTTGGTCGATCATTAGGATCTGACCAAACATATTTTGTGACCATAGTTGTATAGGGAATAACCTTCCGAGGTTATACCTTATGGTCACATCGTTTAGTTAGTTGTATGATAGGTAGTTTATATGCCTTAGGAAAATGACCAAAATGCCTTTTTACGCATAAATTCATTTTAAGCATATGTAACCTAAATTTTGACATCTAAACTGATTAGGTAATATTATTAGACATGTTAAGACATATAATACTTGTCATAGGACTAGTTAGGCGGTCCGAACGCGTTTTACGCGAACGATGCGTTAAAGTAGCGTAAGCTACCTAAACGGGTTGTAACGGGTCGTAAGCACTTAGGTTAGGTTTCGATTTAGTATGTAGGATTTGTTAAACCATATCATATGAGTTCCAATACTCATTTGGTTTACGAAACCTCATTCTATCCGATCTTCCGATTTAGGTCCGGTTTATTAACATAGTTATCTATATTAGGTGTCGTTTGATTCCGTGATCCCTCAAGCTTTGCTTGGTTGTTATTCAAGACTACTAAGCATCCTCAAGTGAGTACATAGTCCCCTCTTTTACGTTTTCAAATGTTTTGGGATGATACACATGTGCCTATTTGTTACTTTCATGTTTTTCATGCTTTTATAACATATACTTGCTATGTTCATTAGTACACATATAGTACATGATTTCATTATGTTTTGCTATGTATGTTCACTGAGCATGCTAGCACATTGATTTTCATATATTACATTTTTGTTGCATATGTTCACTCAGCACATTGACACATTGATTTACATTGCATTTCTGTCGCATATGTTCACTCAGCATATGGACACATTGTTTTACATTTCTACTTTGTATGTTCATTTAGCATATTAAAGTACATTATTTTCATAAAACATGCTTACATTTGGTTTGTTTAAATGGGACAAAAAATACATTCATTAACATTAATCACGCCGCTTGGTAGTAAGTAATGGTACCATAGGAATTGACAACTCCCATCCCTGGAATCCTAGGTTTGTTTGGACGTAAGGGATGACTGAATCCAGTATACATAGTTTAGATAAACCTTTAATTTCGTTTAAGGGTTTGTCGCCACAGTCGCAAGGCATGTATGCATTATAACAATACCGCATAGATGTTTGTATCAGTAAAGCATGCATGGATTTTACAAAACATAACTTTTGATTTATTCAAATATTTTGTTTTGTGCATTTTTACATATGGTTTAAGTAGTCACTTTTTACTTGCCATACATGACATTTTTTTACACATTACATAATTTACATATGACAATAGACATGGTTTACACATAAACATTTGACAATTGGTTTAAACAAGACATTTTTGGTGGTTTGTTTGGATAAGTGATTTAAGTAACGAGGCGTGTGTAATATGATAAAAGCATGGTGGATACGCCGCTGGTACTTCCTATATATAAGTGCTTTTATGATATTACATATCGTAGCATTATTTAAACCATTTCAATTTTGACATATTACATTTTACACAATTAACATATCTTTACAAAACATTGTTTTACAAACAATATATTTTGTACAAATTCATTTTTACTTGGTTATTTATTTAACCATGCATTATTCTTTTATATCATCTGTTTTCTTATCGATTTTTGTATGATTTATAAAAGAAAACATTTTACAAGGTTCATGACTACTTTTGTTAAACATTTGCTTTAAACTTACAAGTCATGAATCCTATTTTAATAAAACCTATGTATCTCACAGGCATTTTTATGCTGACGTACCTATTTTCACATGTGTTTCAGGTGTTGTTGCTAGATAATTATGATGCAAACATAGGATTGGACGAGGGCCTTAGTGACATTAAAAGATGCAAGACTAGTTAATTATGTTATATTTCTTTGTTTTTAAGACAATGTAACCTCTTGTAACTTAATAAAACAAAATTTCAATTACCATGTGTTGTGAAACAATAATTCTGTTACGACACTCCCCGACGATTCCGTCGCGGTTTGTTGTTTTAAGCGGTCAGGGTGTGACAAAAACCATAAATCTTGAGATGCAACTGCTTCGAGCATAACGGTCGGGTATCGGTGATTACCTCGCATATACTGGCCTCGATACTCTGTGGGACACATTCGCCAAACGAAATGGGTGCAATCAAGGCTACTGAACATACCTGGAATGTTAAGTTTTTCCTCATGAGCTTCGTATAAAAGTGTCATGCTGTGGCTTGTCGGTCTACGTAAGAACTCCGGAGCGTATATTTTGCAAACCGTGTCGCAAAAAATATTCTAGGCACTTGTGGGAAGTTCTTTCGGCCATATGCAAGTACTCGTCATTCTCGTCTGGAGTGCTACCAGTTGCGAGCTGTTTAATAGCCGATGTAACCTTTTGCAACGACGTAAAGCCCTTCCTACTGTCACACCCTGCTAGTAGTGGAAGCGTATTGTGTGTGACATAAGAAAGGTAATCATTGCATCCAAACGAGTAAACATAATAAACCACAATGATGCCATAGATATATTGTTTTCAACAAAAGATTACAAGTTTTCCAACATAGTTTCCAAGTTTCAACGACGTTTGACGTAGCATAGTTATATGTCATTTTACACATATCAAAATATAGTTTTTGACATAAAACATAGTGAGGTTTTGTCCCCTATATACCCATACGAAGTTGGGATATAAAAGACAAACCCTCCAAAAGTGGCCATCGTTGTCATTGACTTTCCCATTTCCCATAGTGTATCACCGGCTCAAGACCTGTTTCCTGAAATACATGTAGTTTTAAAAAGTCAACAAAAGTTGAGCGAGTTCATGCAGTTATTGTTATCATATGAAATCTTTGCATTCTTGTAAAGAAATCCCGGTATGTTAATAGCATATATGGAGTTTAAGGATCTATCAGTGGGTAGCGAGCCCCCTGACATAATGTA
Organism: Helianthus tuberosus; assembly: GCA_030545235.1. NCBI lineage: Eukaryota > Viridiplantae > Streptophyta > Magnoliopsida > Asterales > Asteraceae > Helianthus > Helianthus tuberosus. The sequence continues at coordinate 169,123,893 of CM060354.1, read as the reverse complement.
CCATAAGTACCCAACCAACCCGAGACAACTTTGACATTTCTGGGATCACAAAAGCACTCCAGGGTGTACCAACCAGGAGTGGAGCGTGTCTCAAGCTCAATAGATCTACACCTTTTGCACCTTGGTCACTAAGTGATTAATGGTTACTATGTCATCATCCTACTTATGTACATTGATCGTGTTATCATCTAAACCCATAGCTGACATACCCATAGTTTTAACATGTATTTCCCCTCGATTGTTTTAAAAAACAAAACATTGAAATCTTTGAAAGGAGGGACATGAACTCACAAATTTGCGTTCCGTATTATGTAATACCGTAGGTGAGCGTCCGTACGCGTGAATAACCTACATGTGCACTAACCTGATTAGACACTAGGTCTTATCGGACCTCGTACAAGTTGTTCATCTTGAATTCTTTATTATGTTATCGCTTGTCATCTTTGGAACAACTTTGCATTTTCAGAGCGTTGGTAGTTTACTCGCTCGATTGTTATATGTATTGAATTCATAAGTGTATTCATGTATTCTATGTGTATTGAATTATGTGTGAACGGGCTTCGCCCTTCACATATCCTCGTGACGCGCACTCATGTCATTGAGCCTTTGCTCATGTCATTGGGCTGAGCCCAAGTCATCTATGTTATTGGGCCTAACCCATGTTATAATGTTATTGGGCCGAGCCCATGTCTTTTATGTTATTGGGCCTAACCCATGTTTTAATGTTATTGGGCCGAGCCCATGTCTTTTATGTTATTGGGCCTAACCCATGTTATAATGTTATTGGGCCGAGCCCGTGTCTTTTATGTTATTGGGCTTAGCCCATGTATTTTATGTTATTGGGCCCTTGCCCATGAATTAATGTTATTGGGCTCTAGCCAATGATTTATTGTTATTGGGCCCTTGCCCATGAATTAACATTATTGGGCTCTAGCCCATGATATATTGTTATTAGGCCCTTGCCCATGAATTCTTGCTATTGTGCTCTAGCCCATGATTTATTGTTATTGGGCCATGCCCATAATCAGTTTTGTAAGTCCATTAATAATCTTGCATTTTTATCCAAATTTTACTAAGTATAGGACTTTTAAAATGTTCATTTTTCATATGAAAATATTTGGTAATTTTTATAGTTTTTGACTTTCCGGATTCTTGTTATCGGCCTCATAGATTTGTGTTCGTTAAGTGTCTAAAAAAGTGTTATTTTTAGACTCGATATCGCAGTAATTTTCCTCGCGATGTCGATACGCCCAATTGTCGTCGTCGAGTCTTATGTATTACTGTTTCGACCATTTCGTTTATTCGTCCGTTTAATAGCATTTCATTGGAACATGTAGGAAACATGTATATGTATTTTTGGTGTCTTTTTATACTTGTCACATACAAGTATTTCTTGTAATTATGAGTGTATTATTTTGATCACCCTAAAGGTATCTAAGTGCATACACATAGCACAAAATACATATACTTGATAAGTTTCCAAAATATATAAATTTTTTTGCCAAAAATTATACTTATACATGGTTATTATTTTTACCCCTTTATTTTTGTAAAAATATATTTTCAAGTTCACAAGAACTCTTGAGTATTTAGGACTTAGCCATTTTCATCAAAGCTTCCATAATGACGTTTAAGACCACTAATCGCATTTAACTTTGTTAATCACCCTTTAACCCCATTTTTAATCACGATTAGATTTTTAGAAAAATTCGCCATAGTTTCCCCTACAACTATGGCGTTTTCCACGTTATAAAAACGTAGTTATACCATGTTTAAACCCATAATCATAATCAATTTCCAAATCAATTTTCATTACACCAACTTTGCATGCATGATTTATGCACTTTTCCTCCTTATTTCCATGAACTTTTATAAGTATATTTTTAACAACTTGGTTAAAAATAATGAAATCTTCACATATTTATTAGGACTTTAAAGACACAATTTTCATTATATTTTCTAATCAAAATCTCCTCTTTAAACCACTTATTTTACTAAACATTTAGGATGATCATAATAAAAGTCATGGTGGTTATTCTTTATAAAAGTCACATATATGTAATAAATCATTTTTAAGTTGTAGTAAAGTTCATGGATCATGAGGTTGATGATCTTGTTTAGATTTAAACTTTACCATGTTTAGAATCATCATTTATATAATTAATCATACAAGATCACCCACTTAAAACAACTTACTCTAACATAATCAACATAAATTATGCTAACTAGTTTTTTTCGACGTCGTACGTTGCGACGAAACCGAGTAAATGATAATAGAAAACAAACGTGATTTGAAAATAAAGAATGTTGTTTAAAAAGCCAAACCATTAGAACAATTTAGTTTATCATCGTACCGTTTTATGATACCAATTAAATACTTTATCTTGAGTACAACTTCGTTTTTAACAAAACTTATAACAGAATGCCAGGAAAAAAAATTAAGCACGACTACGTACTTAAACTTTAGAAAAAAAGTTATAAACGTAAATTATTAAAGAAGTATCAAATTAATCGACAAATTAATATATGTTCTAAAAAAGAAAAAAACAATAATTAGAAAATGGTAAAGAAAATATATGTTTTTAAAAAAAGGAAAAAAATAAAAATATGTCATTAAAACTAATTATAATAATAAACAATTGTAATATATTGAATAATAAATAATAAAAAGCTATTTATTATTATAAAAAAAAGTTACTATTCATCAACCCTTGTTAACAGTATATATATAACTAGCTATCATAAATCTAATAAATCAAAACATAATATAGTTATATTTAGTGTTTATTAGCATTTAGATTAGGGTTTTTGGTGTGATTTTTATTAATTTTTTTCATGATCAACTTGTACTTCCATAATCTATACATAATAATGAACTTAAATAGAGTGTCTAGGAGCCTTACAACTTTGCACAAGCCAAGTAAGAAGATTATAAGAAGTTTAAGCTCCAAGAAAGCTTCTAATGATCATCCATGCTTAATCCATGTATAAATGATTTTTTTAATGGCTAGAACATGAGTAAATTAGGGTGTTTATGGATTTTTTTTGTGGGTTTAGGGTGTAAAGTGGCTGCCAAAAATTTAAGGGGAAAGAAAAGCTTGTGCTTGATTTCTTGGAAGGAAGATATTTATGGGAATGGTGATGTTATGATGTATGATCTTCAAGTACTATTTTTTTTTTCAACACCAAATTTTAATACCATACTCCATCCATCATAATTTCCATTCAAGCAAGTAAGTGGTGTCCATGGGGACCCACTTGAACCGTCAAAGGCAAGGTGGGAAAGGTTATGTGTAATTTTTTTTTATCAACTCAATAGACATGTGAGAATATTTGTTAATTTGCTAGATATTTTTGTCATTAGTTTAATTAGGGTAATTAGGGTTTAATGGTAGTTTAGGATTTTAAATAAGCCTAACTAGTCTATTAGTTTAGTGGGTATTGATTTTGGATGGCAAGAATGTCACTAGTTCGCTCGTCGATTCGATACCGGGTGATATATGGAAGATATAATACCGGGAGTTATGGTTTTAATTTATCATCGATGCTATGACGTTTATTTTGGGTTCTTACGATGCCAAAATATGGTTAACTAGTTCGCTAGACTAGTGTAAGTTGTATTTTGATACCTTAAATGCTTTTCGTTTAGGCGTCGGCTAGTTAACGTCACTTTCATTTCGTACCGACGAAGGTTTGCCGCAATTTGTTATCCCGCAACCAAATGATGTATGAAGTGATTTCGAGTTCCAAATTAAGCTTAACTAGTTCGCCATGTCTTCCTTTTGGTTGTTTTGGCGTCGGAAATGTTATTTACTAGCTTGACGGTTCAAAAACGGACAAGTTGTGTGGGTTGAAACGCAGCACCGAAAGCTTATGTTTCGGACACCCCATTAATATCCTCATATTGTTTTCATGTGTTTGTCATCATTTGTCATAATTATGGAGTCTCGGAAATGCTAAATTAATAGTTCGGATGAGTTAAAATTGTTATATTTTTAACCGAACGGACGATTTAGTGATTAGGGCGCTGTACCGGAAAGTCTTGTATTATTGCAAGATATGTTTTCATATTAGTGTTTTCTTATGTATATGGACTCAGTCATGTTGTTTGTGTGACGTTTTTCACTGTTTCGTTCTGTTTTCGCGGTTTAGCTGGCATGAATAGTGTAACCGTGAATAGTGCGCACAACTGTTTCTACCAACACTTTTAGGACATTGTTTGACTGGTTTCGAAATATGACGAAAACCAGCATATGTTTTAGCATTTTTTTTCTTGTCCTAACCTTGTTATCTATTTCACGACACTGTTACGTAATTAAATTACGCTAAATGCATGAGATTAAGAGATAGAAATAGTGATTAGTTTGTACGGAATTACCGGTTATTTTCCAGTTGTCACATTCTCCCCCTGTTAAAAAGAATTTCGTCCCGAAATTCAAGTTGAGCCATCCCTTGCAGGAGTCTTCTCGAACAGGTGGGGATATTTTTGCCTTAATCTGATCTTCACGCTCCCAGGCATGGTTGTAAAAATCCCGACTAGTCTCCGATTAGTCGCCGATTAATCACTAATCGGAGGTTCACCGATTAATGGCCGATTTATCGCTAGGCGGTCAGTGGCGGTTCTATCCTGGCTAAATTTTGGCCAAACGCCGGCCGAATTTCGACCAAACCTTATAAATTCCTTACAAATACTTTAGAAAAATGGTCAATGAGGGGTTAAAACATGTCTACTTTAAAAAAACCACATATAAAAGTGTGTGTGTGTGTATATATGTAACTAAAAAATACATATAAAAATCTCAATCCGATTAATCCCTATTAATCCTGATTAATCGTTAGTCGGTACCCCACCGCCCGACTAGCGCCTAACGATTCTTACAACACTGCTCCCAGGTGTACTCGGGTCCGTGACGTGAGTTCCAGCAGACTTTGACTAGATCGATACGACTTCTCCTTGTCTTGTGAACCTTCCGGTCCATAACCTCAATGGGTTTTTTGGTAAACTGGAGCGTGTCGTCTACATGGAGTTCATCCGCTGGGATGATAACTGTCTCGACAGTCGGACTTTTCTTGAGATTCGACACATGAAATGTGTCGTGTACGTTACTGAGTTCTTCTGGCAGTTTCAACTTGTACGCGGCGGTGCCGATCTTTTCTAAAATTTCAAATGGCCCAATGTATCTCGGGTTTAGTTTTTCGCGTTTCCCAAATCTAGCTACACCTTTCCAAGGCGAGACTTTCAGTAAGACTTTGTCTCCAACCTCGAAGGATAGTGGTTTACGTCTTTTGTCCGCGTAGCTCTTTTGTCTATCATGAGCCACCTTGATACAGTCTCGTATTTTGTGTATCTTGTCGGTGGTTTCTTGAACAAGTTCGGGGCCAATGAGTTGTTTGTCACCGACTTCTGCCCAACACAGCGGTGATCGGCACTTTCGTCCGTATAGTGCTTCGAATGGGGCGGCCTTAATGCTTGTGTGATAACTGTTATTATATGAGAACTCTACCAATGGTAAATGAGTGTCCCAATTTCCGCCCAAATCCATCACACAGGCACGAAGCATGTCTTCCAAAGTTTGGATGGTTCGCTCGCTTTGACCATCGGTTTGCGGATGGAATGTTGTGCTTAGATCTAAACGAGATCCAAACGATTCTTGAAAGGATTTCCAAATCCTCGACACAAAGCGACCATCCCGATCCGAGATTATTGAAATAGGCACTCCATGACGTGCTATTATCTCTTTAAGATACAGCTCAGCAAACTTCTCTGTACTGTCTTTTTCACGAATAGGTAAGAAGTGAGCTGACTTGGTTAATCGATCCACGATAACCCAAATCATGTCATGACCTCGAGAGGTCCGTGGGAGTCCTGTAATGAAATCCATTGATATCTGTTCCCAATTACAAACGGGAATCTCGGGTTGTTGTAATAAACCAGATGGATTTTAATATTCGGCCTTGACTTTCGCACAAGTTAGGCATTTCCCAACATAGGTCGCAATATCTCCTTTGTGATTAGGCCACCAATAATACTCCTTTAGATCCTGATACATCTTATCAGATCCTGGGTGTATTGAATATTTGGACTTGTGTGCTTCATCCAGCGCTAAGTCTCGTAGGCCACCAAAATAAGGAATCCAGATTCTTCCCATGAAATACAAAGTGTCATCCTTGTTCTTTTCCATTTGTTTCTCTAATCCTCGCAAGGATTCTGATTGAATGTTCTCCGGCTTTAGAGCTTCTAGTTGTACCTCGTGCACATGCGTAGTAAAGTTTTTCTGAATTGTCAACCCTAAAGCTCGTACTCGTAATGGTTTGACTCCTTCCTTCAGGCTCAAAGCATCTGCCACGACATTTGCTTTGCCCGGATGATACTTAATTTCGCAGTCATAGTCGTTTAACAATTCTACCTATCGCCGTTGGCGCATGTTTAATTCCTTTTGATTGAATATATGTTGAAGACTTTTATGATCGGTGAATATGGTACACCTAGTACCATACAGATAGTGACGCCAAATCTTTAAAGTGAACACCACCGCTCCTAACTGCAGGTTGTGAGTGGTATAGTTTTTCTCATGAACTTTCAATTGTCGTGACGCGTACGCGATGACTTTTTCACATTGCATTAACACGCAACCCAAGCCTTGGTGCGATACATCACAATACACCACAAAGTCATCGGTACCGTCCGGGAGTGATAAGATTAGCGCTTGACATAGTTTATCTTTGAGTAGTTGAAATGCCATTTATGGTCTTTCACCCCAATCGAACTTTTTATCCCTTTTAGTGAGCGAGGTTAGCGGTTGAGAAATTTTAGAAAAAATCTCAGTGTCTACGATAGTATCCCGCTAAGCCTAGAAATTGTCTTACCTTCGTTGGGGTCTTTGGGGCATTCCAGTTCTTTATGGCTTATATCTAAGCTGGGTCAACATGTATTCCGTTCTCGTTCACCACATGACAGAGAAATTGCACCTCGCGAATCCAAAATTTGCATTTTGAGAATTTGGCATGCAATTGTTCTTTCTTAAGTAGCTCCAGTATAGTTCTCAAGTGTTGTTCATGTTTCGCCTCGGTTCGTGAGTATATTAAGATGTCATTAATGAATACGATCACGAACTCGTCGAGATATGGCTTACATACTCGGTTCATCAAATCCATGAATACGGCGGGAGCGTTTGTTAAGCCGAATGGCATAAAAAGGAACTCATAATTCCCATAGCGAGTCCTAAACGCTGTCTTAGGAATGCTTTCCTCCTGAATTCTCAGCCAATGATATCTGGATCTTAAATCAATCTTGGAATAAAAGTTGGAACCTTGTAATTGATCGAATAAGTCGTCGATCCTCGGTAAAGAATACTGATTCTTTGATAGTCAGTTGGTTTAGTCCTCTATAGTCAATGCACATCCGAGGGGTTTCGTCCTTTTTCTTGACAAATAGCGTCGGAGCTCCCCAAGGTGAGAAACTCGGTCTAATGAATCCTTCGTCAAGTAGTTCCTGAAGTTGAGTAGATAATTTCCTGCATCTCCGAGGGCGCCAGTCGATATGGAGCTTTCGCCACCGATGCAGCTCCTAGCACTAGGTCGATATGGGATTCAACTTGTCGTTGTGGAGGCAGTCTCGGCAAGTCTTCTGGAAAGACTTCGGGATATTCCCTTACTAAGGGTATGTCCTCCACCTTGCGCTCCTCGGCCTTCTTATCAACCACGTGGGCAAGAAAAGCGAAGCATCCTTTTCTCAGACTCTTTCGAGCTTTCATGCAATTAATAATTCGTAGTAGCGTGTCTTGATTCTCCTAGTGCACTAAGAGATGTTCTCTCGTCGGACAGGGGGATGCAAATGATCTTCTCGTGACATATGATTTCGGCTCGATTATCGGATAACTAGTCTATGTCAAAAACTACGTCGTAACAATCCAATTGAATGAGTGAAAGGTCGATATAAAATTTTCGTGCTCGAAGTTCGAGTGTGCATCCGTTAATGTCTTCTCCAGACTCAACTAATTTATCGTCGACCAATCCTATGGAATGAGGGGACGTCTAGTTACTTGATCTAGGCCAAATATATTTTGAATTATATGGGGATGCAACTAATACCGACACTGGTATCGAACAAAACGAATGCTACAGGTCGGTTAATAGGAAATGTATCAGTGACCCTTAATGACTTCACATGACTCCGCTAATTCCCCATTAGCTAACTTGATAGAGTAAGACATGTCTAACCTACATGACTCTATTTCGTGTATATGCTTAGTAGCTAAAGACACTAAGTTAAGCCGACGTTGGTATCCAAAGAATTGATACATACTGGTTGTAGAGTAGAACGTACCCATGGCAATAATGGGGTTTTAGGGAGTATTCATAGTTCTATCCATACACTTGCTTATTCACTTTCTTGATTCGTCCTTAGACATCCATGCTTGTAGTGATCTCTTTGCCACAGTTAAAACCTCCTCGTTCATTCTTGGGTATAACTAACTCATTAGTTTCCGTTTTGTGCCCAGTCTCACCACACTGTTACTCTTGGCACTTTTGCAAGTGCCCTCATGGTGAGAGTTTCACTTATCTCACTCGGAATTTTTGGCAAGTTATTAGCGTACTCCTTGGTGCCAGCTTCATATCTAAGGGCTAAACCCCAAATGTAGCACTCAGCGCATTTGGATTTGGGCGTTATCTAGTATGCAACAATCTTTTAGAGATCGTACAGGCGTCGGGGGGTAACCAGCTACGTTCGCTCTAATCATAACCGAGTTCTAGAGTTCGGTTCCCAACCTTGGAAGTTACCACTAGCGAGCAATACTATTCTTGCGTAAGATCCTTGAGTTCTTCCCACAGTAACCTCTTTGTTGTATTACTCCCTATAGTTTGCACTTGGAGATTCCACCAAGTTATCGTCTCCCTCAAAAGATGACTATTCGTTTACCAAATCGTTTACTTAGGAGTACATTTACTAACACGGTTAACTGACTTCATTGTCTTTATTTAGTGGACACAACTTACCACACCTCTCGTATCGATGAGGTCTCGCGGCTTGTAATCCGGAGATGCCTTAGAATTAAAATCTGGTGTGATTGCATCTCCAAGTGTGGTATTGCCACTTGTTCTCGTCTCATCGGAATTTGAATCACTTGAACTACCGGTACCATCAGTACCATCACTAGTGTCGACTCAGTAACCTCATGTTGTGCAATTTTCGCGACCTCATGTCGTTCCATAAAAACTTGAGTTCAACTTTAATAATAGGGCGCTGGTTAACTGACCCCTTTTGGGCGTAGATTTTCCTTTCGACATCATGTTATTTTTGATACATAGTATCAAAGGGTCTAGACTTGTATTTGGACAGATATAGCCTGCCATGCGCCTAAGAAGTAAGAATGTAATTGGTCATGTAAACCTCAAGACCGCATTGTTCATGCATGTTTGAACAATGATAACATGAATAAATGCAACCCAAAATGCGCAGTACCCCTTGTGTGTATTGGCCATATGCCTAAATGGAAAAAGAGGTAATTCGTTGAGGAGGAGAAACGAAATGGTCGTCTCCATCCTTACAATATGTATTCTCTACCTCATGGACCTCATTCGTCCCAAGTAGGAAAGTCCTTCGTTGCGCTAACCTGTGTGACGAATACATTGATATCCCTTGAGCTCCACGAGCTGCAAACAAATTGTTAATTTCCATTGATGTCGAATAAAATACAATGAAGGGGTTGTAGCATGGCCCATGCCATATCATCCCTTGGAATAAGACAAATGTCAAACGACGGAGTTTAATGTAATCATTTCCAATAACTAAGATAAGGTAAGGTGTCATAGACACCAAAGAACCAGCCCATGTACGAGAATTCTGAGAATGTTGAGGAAAATCCTCCATGAGTGGCCAACAAGTTTTGTTTGCTTTCGATGACTAGTCTCAAACGACTCGTGTTATAGATCAAATGCTAAGTACGAATAATACGTGTGGTCTTCCTGTATCGTAGAGTGTTATAGTAACCATTCTGGTTAGCGTTATACTAGATAGGAACATGAACAACTTAGGAATTTCATATGACTAGTGATCATTAGCTTGACCCGCAGAGCCCACCAGGATTTCCATACACTACAAGTTGTTATTACGTGGGCCCCCGTAATAATAAATTATCTTGCATGGTCACCCTAGCATTCTCTCGTTCAAAGCAGACGATTAGTCAAAGAGAGGACACTCTTGTCTATATACCTTCAACATGGGGGGACCTTCATGATGGCCCACATGCTAACGCCCGTTGTCATCATTCGTGATAGGGCACAATGTTAGACGAAGTATAAGTAGAGAGAATCCTCCATGATAGCAGCTAGAGGGGCACCTTTAAGATGAGTACTTCATCTTCCTTGTCTGGACGAGAGTGTCATCAATCACGATTAGTATGAGCCTCAAGGACCTCGTCCCGCTAGTAGAGTTATTGTCCAAGGCCGCCACCACCGCCTCGTCGCCACTACTGAAGCCAGACTTATAACCATCCGAGGGAAAATAACCATCTTCCACGGGATCAATGCCTTAGGGTCTCTCTTAGGGACCACGTCCGCCATAAGCTTCGTAATAGACGCGAGGTCATCATTCTCATCACGTGACTCAAGTGTAATAATAGACTTCATAGTCGAAGGTATTTTCGTCATGGCAAAATATTACGTACAACACATATATAAATACATTATATATATAATCACTAAATCTCATGATGTTTTTGTTTCTCGTGGTTCACATGTAATCTCTAATGTTTCAAGTCTAATCTTTATAGACTAACCATGTATTGATCCTTGTTCGCCACTTATGGCTGAGCTCGCGTGATAGATCCTCATGTTATCGTGACACAATGAAAACCTTTTGTCTTTTGTCATACTTTTCAAAACACTTTTGTAATGTTATCAAGTTTGTTTTCATGTGAGAGCCCTTTGGTGATTGTAGACCAAACTTTATAAAAGTTTTTCCCCGGTTCACTACAATCGGAGCTCTGGTACCAATTTGTCACACCCTGCTAGTAGCGGAAGCGTATTGTGTGTGACGTAAGAAAGGTAATCATTGCTTCCAAACGAGTAAACATAATAAACCACAATGATGCCATAGATATATTGTTTTCAACAAAAGATTACAAGTTTTCCAACATAGTTTCAAAGTTTCAACGACGTTTGACATATCATAGTTATAAGTCATTTTACACATATCAAAAGATAGTTTTTGACATAAAACATAGTGAGGTTTTGTCCCCTATATACCCATACGAAGTTGGGATATAAAAGATAAACCCTCCAAAAGTGGCCATCGTTGTCATTGACTTTCCCATTTCCCGTAGTGTATCACCGGCTCAAGACATGTTTCCTAAAATACATGTAGTTTTAAAAAGTCAACACAAGTTGAGCGAGTTCATGCAGTTATTGTTATCATATGAAATCTTTGCATTCTTGTAAGGAAATCCCGGTATGTTAATAGCATATATGGAGTTTAAGGATCTATCAGTGGGTAGCGAGCCCCCTGACATAATGTACCATAAGTACGCAACCAACCCGAGACAACTTTGACATTTTTGGGATCACAAAAGCACTCTAGGGTATACCAACCAGGAGTGGAGCGTGTCTCAAGCTCAATAGATCTACACCTTTTGCACCTTGTTCACTAAGTGATTAATGGTTACTATGTCATCATCCTACTTATGTACATTGATCGTGTTATCATCTAAACCCATAGCTAACATACCCATAGTTTTAACATGTATTTCCCCTCGATTGTTTTAAAAAACAAAACATTGAAATCATTGAAAGGAGGGACATGAACTCACATATTTGCGTTCCGTATTATGTAATACCGTAGGTGAGCGTCCGTACGCGTGAATAACCTACATGTGCACTAACCTGATTAGACACTAGGTCTTATCGGACCTCGTACAAGTTGTTCATCTTGAATTCTTTATTATGTTATCGCTTGTCATCTTTGGAACAACTTTACATTTTTAGAGCGTTGGTAGTTTACTCGCTCGATTGTTATATGTATTGAATTCAAAAGTGTATTCATGTATTCTATGTGTATTGAATTATGTGTGAACGGGCTTCGCCCTTCACATGTCCTCGTGCCGCGCACGCATGTCATTGAGCCTTTGCTCATGTCGTTGGGCCAAGCCCATGATTTATTGTTATTGGGCTCTAGCCCATGATTTATTGTTATTGGGCCCTTGCCCATGAATTAACATTATTGGGCTCTAGCCCAGGATTTATTGTTATTAGGCCCTTGCCCATGAATTCTTGCTATTGGGCTCTAGCCCATGATTTATTGTTATTGGGCCATGCCCATAATCAGTTTTGTGAGTCCATTAATAATCTTGAATTTTTATCCAAATTTTACTAAGTATAGGACTTTTAAAATGTTCATTTTTTATATGAAAATATTTGTTAATTTTTATAGTTTTGGACTTTCCGGATTCTTGTTATCGGCCTCATAGATTTGTGTTCGTTAAGTGTCTAAAAAAGTGTTATTTTTAGACTCGATATCTCAGTAATTTTCCTCGCGATGTCTATACGCCCAATTGTCGTCGTCGAGTCTTATGTATTAGTGTTTCGACCATTTCGTTTATTCGTCCGTTTAATAGCATTTCATTGGAACATGTAGGAAACATGTATATGTATTTTTGGTGTCTTTTTATACTTTTCACATACAAGTATTTCTTGTAATTATGAGTGTATTATTTTGATCACCCTAAAGGTATCTAAGTACATACACATAGCACAAAATGTTGGAAGTTTAGTGTGAATGAAAGTCTCAAGTTGGTAATTCACCTTGTCCCACATCGGTGTGGGAGTGAAAAGATAGGCTATTTATAAGGTGAAACCTTAATGAAGCCTTTGAAGTCTTATGACATGTTTTACCACAAGTCCTACCCGCGCGCGCAGGGGGGGTGCAAAAAATGGAACCGGATTTAGTTGAACTCGCGTGTGCCCGCACGTCCTGCGGACACGAATGCAGCTCCGAAAACCCGGGCCCGCGTGAGGCAGTTTTTTGCACTCAAGACTAATAACCGTTTTATTTTTATGAGATTTAAAACAGAAACTGACGTTTTATTTTAATGAGATTTAGAACAGAAACTGATGTGGTCTTTGAAAGGTTATTATTATCAGTTTCGAAACTGATGTAGTAATGATGTTTATTCAGTTTCAATCTCTGCAATGATACGTTTATTCAGTTTTAATCTCTTCAATGATGGCTGGAATTCGGTTATAATTTTTTGCCTATAAAATCAGATCATTCTGATCAGTTTAGACACACAGAAACACAGCTTCTTCCTCTCTCTCGCAATCTCTGCAAATAGCATCTCTCCGGTTTATTTTTAGGCAAGTGTTCAAGTCCGGCAGTGCGCGGTGCTACTTCGAACCGGCGTACCCTGGGAACAGACGACGAATCTGTTTAAGGGAATTGTGTTAAACACAAGCCCGGTTCACTCGTTAACTATTTCTTTGTTTTATTATTTCTGTTTTCAGATTAATTTTGTAGTTCTTATCAGGAGCGGATTTGTAACAAACTTAAACAGGTTATATTATTACTGATTTGTTCCTGCATTATGTTTATTTTCAGAATGGAATCCCAGCCGATGACTACTGCTGTTTCTGCTGTCATGACCAGTGCTGTTTCTGCGGTCATGACTTCCGCTGTTTCTGTCACTACCGGTCTGGTTGCACCGCTGCCTAATGCAGTTTCGCATGCTGAAAAACCAGAGAAATTCAATGGTGTGAATTTCAAACAGTGGCAGCAAAAGATGTTCTTTTATCTGACCACGTTGAATCTGGCAAGGTTCTTGACTGAACCTAAACCCCATGTTGATGAAGGGGAAATGGATGCTCAAAATGTGAGCGCGATGCATGCTTGGAATCATTCGGATTTCCTGTGCCGCAACTTTATCTTGAATGGTTTGGTGGACACATTGTATAATGTGTATTGCAAAGCCAAGACTGCCAAAGAATTATGGGAGTCGTTGGATCGCAAATACGAAACAGAAGATGCGGGCACTAAGAAATTCGTGGTGGCTAAGTTCTTGGACTTTAAAATGATAGATGCTAAAACTGTCATGAGCCAAGTCCAAGAATTGCAAGTTATTCTTCATGATATTCATGCGGAAGGAATGGTCCTCAGCGAGACATTCCAAGTTGCGGCAATGATTGAAAAACTGCCACCAAGTTGGGTTGATTTCAAGAACTATCTCAAGCATAAGCGAAAGGAGATGACCATTGAAGATCTCGTTGTTCGTCTTCGTATTGAAGAAGATAACAAGTTGGCTTTGAAACGGATTGATGGTCCTGAAACTGTGAAGGCCAATCTTGTTGAACATGGGCAATCTTCGAAGGGAAAAAACAGTGGAAATGGCGGAAAGAAAAGTCATGGGAAACGCTCCAACCTTGGTCCTAAGGGGGGAGTTGGGAAAAAGAAGTTCCTTGGAACTTGTTACAATTGTCAAAAGCAAGGCCACAAGGCTAGCGAATGCAAGCTTCCCAAGAAGAAGGAAAATGCTCAACAAGTGAACATGGTAGATGAAGTCGATAAGCTTGTTGCCATGGTCACGGACCTCTCGATTTTGGTCACGGAAGTGAACATAGTTGGGCAAAATAACAAGGATTGGTGGGTCGATACGGGGGCTACTCGACATGTGTGCTTTGACAAAAGCCTTTTCAACACCTTCAAGGAGGTGACTAATGGAGAAAAGGTTTTCATGGGAAATTCTGCCACGGCGGAAATAAAAGGCGAGGGTAACGTTGTTTTGAAGATGACTTCTGGAAAAGAACTCACATTGTCCAATGTGTTGTATGTTCCAGAAATTCGTAAGAACCTTGTTTCGGGGTGGCAATTGAACAAGTTTGGGTTCAAAATGGTGATTGAGTCGGATAAGGTCGTGTTGACCAAAAATGGTGTGTATGTTGGTAAGGGCTATGCCCTAAATGGAATGTTTAAACTCAATGTAATTGTCGTGAATGCAATGAAAGAAAACGCTACTAGTTCTACTTACTTGATTGAGTCTTCTAATTTGTGGCATGGTAGACTAGGTCACGTAAATTATAATTCCATTTGTCGTTTAATCAAACTTGATTGCATACCAACATTCGATATCGACTCAATTAATAAATGTGAAACTTGCGTAGAAGCAAAACAAACGAAATCGTCATTCAAAAAGGTGGAGCGAAACACCGAACCCCTCGAGATGATCCATACTGATGTGTGTGATCTAAAAGCAATTCCTACTCGTGGTGGGAATAAGTACTTCATCACGTTCATTGATGATAGTACAAGGTATTGCTATGTGTACTTACTTAAGAGTAAGGACGAGGCTATTGACAAGTTTATCTTGTTCAAAGCCGAAGTTGAGAATCAACTAAATCGGAAAATCAAAATTGTAAGGAGCGACCGAGGAGGTGAATATGTTTCACCTTTTATTGACGTATGTGCAAAAAGTGGAATCATCCACGAACTCACAGCTCCTTACTCCCCTCAATCAAATGGCATAGCGGAACGGAAAAACCGTACCTTGAAAGAAATGATGAATGCCATGATGATAAGCTCCGGTGTAAACCAAAACATGTGGGGGGAAGCAATCTTATCAGCAAATTATGTGTTGAACATGATACCCAATAAGAAAAAGGATGTAACGCCTTACGAATTATGGACGGGAAAGAAAGCACCATATAAATCCTTGAAAGTGTGGGGGTGTCTAGCTAAGGTGGTGGTCACACCACCTAAGCGGCTACTAATAGGTCCCAAAACGGTGGATTGTGTATTTATAGGATACACCCGTCCTTATGGTCCTTATCGTTTTATTGTGCATGATTCCAAGAACCCTGGAATATGCAAAGGCACCATAATCGAATCTAAGGATGCATCATGGTTTGAACATGTGTTCCCATGCTTAGATAAAAGTGAACCGAGTTCTTCTAGACCGGTTGAGGAAATTGTTCCCGAGGGTGAAGTTGAAAACGATGAACCTCGAGAACAATCTAAGACTGAGGAAGTTGAAATCAGGAAAAGTAAACGACAAAGGACTGAAAAATCCTTTGGACCTGAGTTTCTTACCTATATGGTAGAAGATGAACCTCAAACGTACCAACAAGCGGTACATTCCTCAGAAGGACCTCAGTGGAGGGAGGCAATCAAAAGTGAGATAGACTCTATCTTACAGAACCATACTTGGGAACTAGTGGATCTTCCTCAAGGATGTAAACCACTAGGATATCGATGGATCTTCAAGAAGAAGATGAAACCAGAGGGAACCATCGATAAATACAAAGCAAGGTTGGTGATCAAAGGATATAAACATCGAGAAGGTTTAGATTACTTTGATACATATTCACCAGTTACGCGAATAACATCCATCAGGTTGGTGCTTGCCATTTCCGCCATTATAAATTTGGAAGTTCACCAAATGGATGTGAAAACAGCTTTCTTGAATGGAATTCTAGAGGAAGAAATCTACATGGAGCAACCCGAAGGCTTTACAGCTATTGGACAAGAAAAGAAAGTGTGTAAACTTGTGAAATCCTTGTATGGATTGAAACAAGCTCCAAAACAATGGCATCAAAAGTTTGATCATGTCATGCTTGATGCTGGGTTCAAAATCAATGAATGTGATAAGTGTGTGTATGTGAAGGACACATCTGATGGATATGTCATTCTGTGTCTATATGTAGATGATATGCTCATTGCTGGAAGCGATGGCAAAATCATAAAATCTACAAAGAACATGCTAAAAGCAAGATTTGACATGAAAGATATGGGTCTTGCGGATGTGATTTTGGGGGTCAAAATCACGCGAACCCAAAGTGGACTCGTTTTAAGTCAATCCCACTATGTGGACAAAATTCTTGAGAAGTTCAATGCAAATGACTCTAATGAAGCTAGAACTCCACTTGACACAAGTCAACATCTAGCCAAGAATAGAGGTGAACCCGTAAACCAATTGGAATACTCAAGAATTATTGGTAGCTTGATGTATCTTATGAGTTGTACTAGGCCAGACATAGCATTTGTTGTGAGCAAGCTAAATAGATACACAAGCAACCCAAGTTCAATGCATTGGAACTGTATCACTCGGTTACTTCGCTACTTAAGATACACTCGGGAATATGGGTTACATTATAACAGATATCCAGCAGTTATAGAAGGACACTGCGATGCAAATTGGATATCTGACACGAATGATTCCAGAGCAACAAGTGGGTATGTATTCACACTTGGAGGTGCAGCGATATCGTGGAAATCATCAAAACAAACGGTTATTGCTAGATCCACGATGGAATCTGAGTTCATCGCTTTAGATAAATCAGGTGAAGAGGCAGAATGGCTACGTCAATTTGTTGAGGATATACCAAGATGGCCTAAGCCGGCAACGGCCATTTGTATACATTGTGATAGCCAATCGGCACTTGGCAGAGCTCGTAGCACAATGTATAATGGTAGGAACAGACATATCAGACGTAGACATAATACGATACGACAACTAATCTCTACAGGAATTATCATTGTTGACTACGTGAGGTCAAAGGATAATATTGCGGATCCGCTGACAAAAGGCCTAAGTAGAGAGTTAGTACAGACGTCGTCCATGGGAATGGGACTGAAGCCCTTGAAAAATGAAGTTCATATGATGGAAACCTAACTCAATAGACTGGAGATCCCAAGAATTGAGTTCAATAGGAAAACCTAATTGTATGAATAAGCAAGGTCACTGTGGGGGGATAACCCTACGCATTTAATAAGGTAGTTTATTATAAAGATTTATAAACTTCCTAGTCCATTCCTAAAAGTGACAAGTGTGAGGCTAAGCCTATGGCTTTTAATGATTCGACTAAAGTAAACATACATAGTGAATCACCTATGTGAGAGAGAAGTGGGGTCGCTTCGAAGGGTATTGTTGGGGCACAATACTTAATGACTCTCGCAGAACCAGGCATCATGTTCATGACCATAACGAACATAACTATGAGGACTTGACTTTGTCAGGGAGAGTCTTGTATGAAGTGCATTGTCGCCTACACAAACGGCAGACGAGTTCAAAGACATCGAGTTCTACTCAGAGCTAGTGGGCTAAGTGCATTTCATGAGCGAAGGTTCAAAGGGTAACACCTACCTATCGTATGCAAAACTCAACTGCTGAAATGTAACAAGGAATTATGTTGTTTCTGAGATCGACCTCCATTCATGTGGGGGATTGTTGGAAGTTTAGTGTGAATGAAAGTCTCAAGTTGGTAATTCACCTTGTCCCGCATCGGTGTGGGAGTGAAAAGATAGGCTATTTATAAGGTGAAACCTTAATGAAGCCTTTGAAGTCTTATGACATGTTTTACCACAAGTCCTACCCGCGCGCGCGCAGGGGGGGTGCAAAAAATGGAACCGGATTTAGTTGAACTCGCGTGTGCCCGCACGTCCTGCGGACACGAATGCAGCTCCGAAAACCCGGGCCCGCGTGAGGCAGTTTTTTGCACTCAAGACTAATAACCGTTTTATTTTTATGAGATTTAAAACAGAAACTGACGTTTTATTTTAATGAGATTTAGAACAGAAACTGATGTGGTCTTTGAAAGGTTATTATTATCAGTTTCGAAACTGATGTAGTAATGATGTTTATTCAGTTTCAATCTCTGCAATGATACGTTTATTCAGTTTTAATCTCTTCAATGATGGCTGGAATTCGGTTATAATTTTGTGCCTATAAAATCAGATCATTCTGATCAGTTTAGACACACAGAAACACAGCTTCTTCCTCTCTCTCGCAATCTCTGCAAACAGCATCTCTCCGGTTTATTTTCAGGCAAGTGTTCAAGTCCGGCAGTGCGCGGTGCTGCTTCGAACCGGCGTACCCTGGGAACAGACGACGAATCTGTTTAAGGGAATTGTGTTAAACACAAGCCCGGTTCACTCGTTAACTGTTTCTTTGTTTTATTATTTCTGTTTTCAGATTAATTTTGTAGTTCTTATCAGGAGCGGATTTATAACACAAAATACATATACTTGATAAGTTTCCAAAATATATAAATTTTGTTGCCAAAAATTATACATATACATGGTTATTATTTTTACCCTTTATTTTTGTAAAAATATATTTTCAAGTTCACAAGAACTCTTGAGTATTTAGGACTTAGCCATTTTCATCAAAGCTTCCATAATGACGTTTAAGACCACTAATCGCATTTAACTTTGTTAATCACCCTTTAACCCCATTTTTAATCACGGTTAGATTTTTAGAAAAATTCGCCATAGTTTCCCCTACAACTATGGCGTTTTCCACGTTATAAAAACGTAGTTAAACCATGTTTAAACCCATAATCATAATCAATTTCCAAATCAATTTTCATTACACTAACTTTGCATGCATGATTTATGCACTTTTCCTCCTTATTTCCATGAACTTTTATAAGTATATTTTTAACAACTTGGTTAAAAATAATGAAATCTTCACATATTTATTAGGACTTTAAAGACACCATTTTCATTATATTTTCTAATCAAAATCTCCTCTTTAAACCACTTATTTTACTAAATATTTAGGATGATCATAATAAAAGTCATGGTGGTTATTCTTTATAAAAGTCACATATATGTAATAAATCATTTTTAAGTTGTAGTAAAGTTCATGGATCATGAGGTTGATGATCTTGTTTAGATTTAAACTTTACCATGTTTAAAATCATCATTTATATAATTAATCATACAAGATCACCCACTTAAAACAACTTACTCTAACATAATCAACATAAATTATGCTAACTAGTTTTTTTCGACGTCGTACGTTGCGACGAAACCGAGTAAATGATAATAGAAAACAAACATGATTTGAAAATAAAAAATGTTGTTTAAAAAGCCAAACCATTAGATCAATTTAGTTTATCATCGTACCGTTTTATGATACCAAATAAATACTTTATCTTGAGTACAACTTCGTTTTTAACAAAACTTATAACAGAATGCCAGGAATAAAAATTAAGCACGACTACGTACTTAAATTTTAGAAAAAAGTTATAAACGTAAATTATTAAAGAAGTATCAAATTAATCGACAAATTAATATATGTTCTAAAAAAGAAAAAAACAATTTTTAGAAAATGGTAAAGAAAATATATGTTTTTTAAAAAAGAAAAAAAAATAAAAATATGTCATTAAAACTAATTATAATAATAAACAATTGTAATATATTAAATAATAAATAATAAAAAGCTATATATTATTATTAAAAAAAAGTTACTATTCATCAACCCTCGTTAACAAGATATATATAACTAGCTATCACAAATCTAATAAATCAACACATAATATAGTTATATTTAGTGTTTATTAGCTTTTAGATTAGGGTTTTTGGTGTGATTTTTATTAATTTTTTTCATGATCAACTTGTACTTCCATAATCTATACATAAATCATAATAATGAACTTAAATAGAGTGTTTAGGAGCCTTACAACTTTGCACAAGCCAAGTAAGAAGATTAGAAGAAGTTTAAGCTCCAAGAAAGCTTCTAATGATCATCCATGCTTAATCCATGTATAAGTGATTTTTTTAATGGCTAGAACATCTAATGATCATCCATGCTTAAACCATGTATAAGTGATTTTTTTAATGGCTAGAACATGAGTAAATTAGGGTGTTTATGGATTTTTTTTTTTGTGGGTTTAGGGTGTAAAGTGGCTGCCGAAAATTTAAGGGGAAAGAAAAGCTTGTGCTTGATTTCTTGGAAGGAAGATATTTATGGGAATGGTGATGTTATGATGTATGATCTTCAAGTACTATTTTTTTTTCAACACCAAATTTTAATACCATACTCTATCCATCATAATTTCCATTCAAGCAAGTAAGTGGTGTCCATGGGGACCCACTTGAACGTCAAAGGCAAGGGGGGAAAGGTTATGTGTAATTTTTTTTATCAACTCAATAGACATGTGAGAATATTTGTTAATTTGCTAGATATTTTAGTCATTAGTTTAATTAGGGTAATTAGGGTTTAATGGTAGTTTAGGATTTTAAATAAAGCCTAACTAGTCTATTAGTTTAGTGGGTATTGATTTTGGATGGCAAAAATGTCACTAGTTCGCTCGTCGATTCGATACCGGGTGATATATGGAAGGTATAATATAATACCGGGAGTTATGGTTTTAATTTATCATCGATGCTATGACGTTTATTTAGGGTTCTTACGACGCCAAAATATGGTTAACTAGTTCGCTAGACTAGTGTAAGTTGTATTTTGATACCTTAAATGTTTTTCGTTTAGGCGCCGGCTAGTTAACGACACTTTCATTTCGTACCGACGAAGGTTTGCCGCAAGTTGTTATCCCGCAACCAAATGATGTATGAAGTGATTTCGAGTTCCAAATTAAGCTTAACTAGTTCGCCATGTCTTCCGTTTGGTTGTTTTGGCGTCGGGAATGTTATTTACTAGCTTGTCGGTTAAAAAACGGACAAGTTGTGGGGGTTGCAACGCAGCACCGAAAGCTTATGTTTCGGACACCCCATTAATATCCTCATATTGTTTTCATGTGTTTATCATCATTTGTCATAATTCTGGAGTCTCGAAAATGCTAAATTAGTAGTTCGGATGAGTTAAAATTGTAATATTTTTAACCGAACGGACGATTTAGTGATTAGAGCGTTGTACCGGAAAGTCTTGTATTATTGCAAGATATTTTTTCATATTAGTGTTTTCTTATGTATATGGACTCAGTCGTGTTGTTTGTGTGACGTTTTTCATTGTTCCGTTCTGTTTTCACGGTTTAGCTGGCATGAATAGTGTAACCGTGAATAGTGCGCACAACGGTTTCTACCAACACTTTTAGGACATTGTTTGACTGGTTTCGAAATATGACGAAAACCAGCATACGTTTTAGCATTTTTTTTTTCTTGTTCTAACCTTGTTATCTATTTCACGACACTGTTACGTAATTAAATTATGCTAAATGCATGAGATTAAGAGATAAAAATAGTGATTAGTTTGTACGGAATTACCGGTTATTTGCCAGTTGTCACACCTACCTCGCGCATCGAGGCCTCTTCAAACCACGAGTCGTTCGCTTCCACGTTGCTCACAATTTTTAGAAACAAACGTTTCGACATACGGAAGCTATGCCGAAAAATATCTTCGTTGTATTTCGGGTCTTCGACAAAATAATCCGCCATGAGTGTCTCATGCCCCACCTCACGTTGACGTTCAATATATCTCCTTCGGTTAGATATGCCCGTGTCTTGAAGTTCGGCTTCTTCGACGAGGTTTTGGAAAAAAAAAAAAAGAATCCTACTATCGGATGAATCGTCGCTACTATCGGGTGGAAAAAACAACGGGAGTTCATCCGCCATTTTGTTTTGGAATGATTGGGTAAATGTTTGGTATTTTTTTGGTTTGGTTGGGGTATAAATTTGAATGTGTTTGGGTAGAATTATGTTTGGTATTTATAGTTAAATTTAAAAAGAAATTTGTTTTAAACGGCTATATAGCCGTTGAGCATCACCCCAACGGTAACCTCTTTCTCTTTGTCGATCGGTAACAGTTCACCGATGATCAAACATCGGAAAATGAGATTTTGGAAAAATTCGTTCAAAAGTAATGTGTGGTAAAGGGGGTTGGCGGCGGTGTTATCGCGCGGTAAATGAGTTTACCGCGCACTCCGTTCACCCTTAAAACTTGTTTTCTTTTGAACAATTTTTTTACTCCTATAACCCACATCACATTTATATCGCAATTTAAATCACAATGCACTAGAGCACAAGTTAACCGAGAATTAAAACTTGAGTCGTTACGTACAAAGATTTGTGTGGTTTAGATATAGTTAAAAGCCCAGTGGTTGGGGGCCGGTTTGTCCTCCTAGAGGTCACCGGTTCGACTTCCGCTTGTGGCGAAAGGGGGTAGGACACCCGTGCGCAATGATGGTGAAAAACCTACCGAGGAGGGTTTGATCCTGAGCGTCACTCCGGTTTTCATCCGACTGTTACTCTAGCGAGGCAACTCGTGTAGAGGCAGTACGGTTTCCGGGGGAAAGTCTTCGACCCAAGACTGGTTAACCCAGCGCTGGCCTTGCTATCTGGACCCACGTTCTTAGCGAGGGTCCGCGATTTGCGGATGTGACAATGGTCACCATTAAGAAGTTCACCTAAAGATATAGTTAAAAGCGAGCGAATTGGTTGAAAGTAGATGACAAAAATAAGCATGTGAAATAAAAAAGAAAAAAAAAAAAAACCAGTTACTGTCACGGCATCTTGGCTTTAATGCGCGTCTCTTTTCCCCAAACCCCCATTAAAACACATTCAACAATGGCGGATTCTGAAACCCTAATCCTCATCTCCATTACCTACACTCGCATCAACCATTTCCACTTCAAATCATCCGTCTAATCGCTCATATCTCCACTCAATTTCATCATCAATCATCAACCACAAAGGTAATTCATCTCTACTTGTATCAATAATATTCAATTTCATCATCAATCATCAACCACTGCTTCAGTCATTCTCTTATCCATCTTCAACTTCAATACTTTGATTTTATATCTAATTTTCCATCTTATTTTCTAGAAACAAGTGTTCAATTCAACGGCTCAATCTCAGTTTTCCACGGTGAACAGTTTTGGATTCCGATTCGAGGTTAGAACAGTTTCTTCTTCTTCTTCTTCTGATGAATTTGATATTGATAATTTTGTCGATATCTTCGTTCTAAATCATGAAGCTTTCTGGATCACATGTTTTTGTTCACGATTATCATCTTATCTTCTAATTCCTAAATTTTGCATCAGATGATTCGAATCTTCTAGTTTTTAGCGATAACATATAAATTAAATTATAACAACGAACTTCAAAAATTTTGGAATCATTTACGCATTATTATACCGCTTTTTGTATCATTATAATTATTATTATTATTATTATTATTATAATTTCTTTTTCACTTTTTGGCTTTTTGTTAGATTGTTTTTTCTGATTATAAATTCGTTTTTATTATAATAAATTCATTGTCGCCTAATGGATTTCACTGTACGAATACAAAATTTGAATTTGAAATTCAAATAGCTGTACTGGTTACACAATCTCGAAACGATAATCACATCAAATTTGTCGGTGCTTTTTTTAAATCAAATTGAAAACTATATATTTATTATTGCTTAATTAAAATAATAATAATAATAATAATAATAATAATATTATAATAATATGAATTATGAAACCGCGTAGCTGGAATAAGCGTTGCCGGTGGTTGTTTATATCATTCACGATTCATGAGTCATGACCCTCCGGCATGATATTTCTTTTGCTGATTTTTACTCATTGTAAGCTACTCGCGGTTCTGAGCGCGTGTTTTCCACACCTGTTTCAGCAGCGTGTTGGTGTTTTTAGTGGTCAGTGTGTGGGTGACACGTTTCATGAGGCCTGCAATATTGGTTTTGGAATCTTGTAGGATTAATAATAATTTTTATAATTTATTTTTTTGTTTGTTTATGATACTAGATAACCATAGGAAGATTTTCAAAACTTATGATATATAAATGTAGTATATATAATGGGTTAAAGTATGCACCGAGGTCTAATATTATCACTCTGTTGTCACATTTGAAGGTATTTACTATTTAGAGTTTAGACATGCAACTAATATTTTTAGTACTTTTGTTACAACATATGTGTATGATATTTGTTTTATTTTTGGCAAATTAAGTGAAGATACAAGTGACTTTATCAACTTTTCTATTTGAGCCGGTTAGGGGTGACATGGTTGGTTTAGTTTGTTTTACTTGCTTAATCAGGTAGACATGTACAAATCGGGTTTTTTTTTTAAAAGGAACCGGTTTTTTGGGCAACCGATTAGTTTTAGCTATAAATAGTGTTGTAGTAGTCGCTGCTACTTGGGCGGTAGGGTGGAGACTAGCGATTAATCCGGATTAGTCGGAATTAATCAAAATTAATCGGCGTCTAGTCAGGATTTTTACAACCATGCCTATAAACAGTTAACTGTAACTCCGGGGTTGGACGTTGGTTGATTCAAACAAATTTCTATTAATAAGTCCTTTTATGTATTTTGTCATATAAAATTTTAACAGCTAATATGTTATCCATAAAAAATATAGCAAAGCTTTTCTAGAGCATCTTATTTATACGAAGATTATATAAAGGTTGATTTTAATGACGATTCGGTTGATTTAACTTTGTTATTTATATACATATAACCATAACCGAGCCATAAAAATTGGTTATTAGAAAAATCATATATGAAAGGCCGGTTCTCAACTGATTTGATTATTCCATTTTTTCTCACCCATAATTGAAGTAATCCAATTATTTTATGTTTCATATATTTTTGGGTAACTAGCTTTTGATTTTCAACTTTTGTCAAGGTAACCAACTCCATTAAAATTTTTGCTAAAGCTTAATAAATAATAAATTTATACTTATATTTTTGTCAAGGTAATCCAATTATTTTATGTTTCATATATTTTTGGTCAGTTTATTACGTTTTTTGTGGAATTTGCCTTTAATTTAAAGTTTGCAAATAATAAATTTGTATTGAAGTTACACGTATTATAGTTTTAATGTATATTGCTGTCACGTATTATAGTTTTAATAATGTATATTGCTGTCAATGTATTCCATACGGAGTTGAAAAGGTCCTTAATTAATAATTCCTTAATGGACGGACTAATGGTTGCTTTATAATGAATACAAGTTATAAATGTTGACCATTACATTACTATACCAAAGAAAAAATCTTGCACGTATGACTTTTCTTATCTTAAACTTCATTTGATCCCCTACGTCCCTATACTTGAACAAGAATTATATGAATAACTTGAACCTAAATTCAACCATAATTTCGGATTTATCTTTTTCTCACATGCATCATAGACTTGTACTATACTATATATTTTACTTATATGCATGTGAGACAAAGGTAAGACAGAGAAAGTAGAACAATGGATCTAAGCTTCAACAAAATACTCTTTAACTGTACTTTAGAACCAAAATTATGTCTTTTTCTTATAATTACTGTCTTTAGTGTTGTAAGAATTGCTAGATACGGACTAGCAATTAATCGGATTGAGATTTTTACAGGTAATCTTCATTTTTATATATATTCGCACACAATTTGTGTGTAATTTTTCTAGCAATACAAGTTTAACCCCTCATCGTCTCATTTTTTTTAAGTAGACAAGATTAATAACCAAAATTTACAAGGTTTGACCGGAAAATGGTCGGAGTTTGCCAAAACCGTCGATTTTTGGCTGATTAGGACTGCCTAGGGTCGTCGTTGACCGTCTAGCGATTAATTGGCCGATTAGAGGAAATTTACTAGGTGAACCTCCGACTAGCGATTAATCGGATGCTAGTCGGGATTTTTACAACCATGACTATCTTGATGGATTTCTGTGTTTTATTCTTTCTTTTCTATTTTGGGATTTTCAGGTTATCTTACTAGGGACGAATAAGCAAGATGGCATCGTTTTTGGTAAGTCGACCATTGTGTGAACTTTATATTGCGTTGATCGTCTTTTGCTAGTCTGATCATTTTCTCTAGCTTAAAGCAGTCGTTGCAAAAAAAGAAGTAATCGTGCGGTGTATGATGTTTTATATTTTTTCGGTTTTCAGGCTAAGTCAAATAAAGGTTATAGGAGGTCAGAATCAAGAAATAAACATTCATGGTGGTGGGATAGCCACATCAGTCCCAAAAACTCCAAATGGCTAGCCGAAAATGTCGAAGGTAAGCTACTAACACGCACTTCTACATGACGCTCACGGTGTTTCTTAAAAACACCAGTAAATTATACTAAAATTCAAATGTTTCTTTCATCAAGTCAGATTAGCTGATTGAGTGTGATCATCTATAAAGTATAAACATCACAACACTAATGCATATTGAAAGAAATTTACCTACAAATATCCCTTCTTATGATTTCCTTTATTCTTATATCACCATAAAAAGGTTCTTAATGATACACATGTATCTAGGGATGGTAGAAAAACCTTAGCCCGGTGGAAATCTCAGAACCCGAAACATTTGGGACGAGTAATCATTGTTGGGAAAGTGTAGGATTACTTATAAAAGTTTTCACGGGTTTCAGACGTATATGATGTTAGGTGATACCAACCCGATCACCATCGAACCCGAATATACTAATATATTCTCTAATTCTAAAATTTATGATAAATAGAATTTTGAAGTTGTTAGAAACCTAAAATTATTAAAGAAAATTTATTGGAAGTGTAACTGTATATTTGAAATTTTTAAGTGGATTTTTTTGGTTTAACAAGATTTTTTCTTTAACAAATAATCGAATAATTCTTTTAAAACAATGTTTCAAATCATGTTTGCCATGTTTCATGGCATTACAATTTACACGCTCCCTCATGACTAGGGTCCCATGTTCCTTCCTCATTTTTAAAACAAAACTCAAAATTAAAACACCTTTTTGCCTTTTTTTTTATTATTTATCCATGAAAAAAAGTAAGATTTGCACCATTTAATTGCAAGTATTACCGACTATTCTAATAGTCAAACACCACTCATAATAAACAAATACTTTTTTTATTCCTTCTCATTGAAGTTGATCATATGTCCCACTATTGGTTCCTTAGTGGCTGTCATAGTTGTTCCTACACTTTCTACTGATCTAATCAATTTGGGTCCTACTAAAATACTAAATATCTCTTTAATTCAAATAATAACAATTCACAACAATCAATCTAAACCTTTACCAAATAATTCCAATGGCCAAAATTCTCAACACTAGACTCACTAAAGAGTTCTTGATTGCAGAAATGGACCAAAGCGTCAAACGCATGCTAAAACTCATCGAAGAAGAAGGCGATTCGTTCGCCAAAAAAGCCGAAATGTATTACCAGAAACGACCCGAACTCGTATCACACGTTGAAGAGTTTTACAGAATGTATCGGTCGTTAGCCGAAAGATACGATAATGTCACTGGCGAGTTGAGAAAAAACATCCCCTCGGATCTCCAATCTCAAGGCTCGGGGATTTCAGATGTCGGGTCTGAACCACCTGTGAATTATTCTAACCCGCAGGCCCGGACGGGTACCCGGGCTGCGGGTTTCGATGTTTTTCTGAAAAGCAGAGGGAGTAGTTCGGATTTGGGAACCAAAGAGGGTGACGAAACGTCTACGTTGGATTCGGAGTCGGAATCAGACGATTCGTCGGTTAATAACTACTCGAGTGTGTCGACGAACAGTGATCATAAAGGGTTGCGTAAGAGAATTGCGGAGTTGGAAAGTGAGCTTCAGATGTTTCAGATGCAACAAGAAAACAAGATCAAGAACGATGACATTGTCAAAGAATTACGCGTTCGAAATGAGAAACTAGAAATCGAGCTACGAAAGTATGAGTCGATGGAACCGCGGTCTGATGACGTTAAAGAGGAAAGAATCCGGGCTCTCGAAGTTGATCTGAAAACAATGAGGGATAAGGTTAATGATTCGGAGGAAGAAGTGAAAAGATTAAGATATGAACTCGAGAACAACGGGCCTTCGAGTAATCATTTACAAGAAAAAGTTGTGGCGGCACAGAAGGAAATCGCGAGCTGGAAATCGAAACTCGAGAAAGAAAAACGGGAAGTGTTGAAGCTTCAAGATCGAATCTCGAGATACAAAACGAATTTATCGGAACGTGATCGGGAAATCCGGGCTATGAGAGAAACATTATCGAATGCGAACAAAACATTATCGGAAGAGAATATGCAGCTTCAAGAACAAGTTACAAAGCTTTTAAAAGAACGCGCGCTTTTAGACGATACGTTAAAAGAATGGGATCTGCGGTGTCAAAATTCGGATGAGGAACTCAGAAGGATGAAGATTGTAAAAGTCGAAATGGAAGGTGAGATCGAGAAGCTGAAGTTCGAGAAAAACGAGCTTTTGGTCAAAGTCAACAAGCTCGAGCAAGAGTTGACTTCAAAAGACCATCAAATCGACAGGTTAAGCCAGCATCTGGACCAACTACATTTAGAACATGTGGAGTTAGTTGACCGGATTTCAAAGTCAAACAAGTCAATAGATGAGTTGACTTCTAGAAGCGAAGAACTCGAGAAAGAAATATCGAGGCAAAGGGAAGTGATTAAAGAAGGAGCGGAGGAGAAACGTGAAGTGATACGACAACTGTGTTTTTCACTCGAGCATTATAGAGACGGTTATCAAATGATGAGACAAGCTTTCCTGGGTCATAATAAACGACACCCGGTGATGGCATCTTAGGATTAAACGAGTCGGTGCAAGATGATCATCGGGTTTTAATAGCTAATAAACGACACTGGTCGTTTACGTAAGTTAATAATCATCTGGTGGTGGTCTTTTCTTGGGTTTTGCTTCCGTTGGTATTGTTTTGAGTGTGTAAGTAAAGGCTTGAATGTATTGGTAGATTTGTGGTCTGTCAATGCTTAATCTTTAATATATGCTTTTGTTTTGTCAATGCTTTTGTTTTATTGGTGATTGTTATTATTATAAACACGGTTTGGTTTACGGTTTATACTAAAAACTGGCTTTTCAAGACCAGTGTTTGATTTATCAGAACACACTTCCATGTGTACAGTGTAGATCAGTTTGATTTAAGGTTTATTATTAGAAGAAAAAAAACTTGTAGTGAAACGGTTTATTAGAAGAAAAAAAAAGGAACTGGTAGTGAAAAGCTGAAAAGGTAATAGTTGCTTATAAAGTAACAATTCTTTACACTACCAACAAGCAATCTAAATATTACCCTTCAAAACCATTGGTAAATCATGAAAATTAATACACTTTACGCATTATTATTAAAATTGTTAGAATATTAAAAAGTTTGTATTCCTGTTTTTCAAATTGATTTTCGTGAATTTACATCGAGATAGTTGGTAAATTGGCAACAAGTTGCGTCACTACCCTTTTTTGAATAGCAAAACTAAGTCTTTTAACAACTACGTCCATAGATCTAGAGGTCATAACATTACTATGCATGACCCTCTGAAATAAAGTTGTTTAATTATACCGGACAAATACCGGAAGTATCTTTAGAAAAAAGAATTGAATGGACTAAATCAAAATCCCATCATAAAAGACCCATTAATGGATTTATTCTCTCCCATATAACGGTTTAACTTAGAAGGGTTAGGTTATGTTACAAATAGGTTTTAACATACAAATTGGTTTTACGTGAGAAGTGAAGGAGGGAATTTTTATTTTATTTTTATATTTAAAAAAAAATCTCTATCTTATTAAGCACGTATTTTAGTTCCAGAATCTTTAAAAAAATATGTATTTACACTAGTAGAGTAGAGTAATTATAATTCCTTTACAATAATTAATAATTATACTACTAGTGTAAAATCAAGATTCTTTTTTATGTTTTGCAATACTTAAGTAGATAAAAAAAAATATTCACAAAAGAAGTTTCATTCATTTCTTATGTTAAAGTCATTTTGTATGTTAATACGTATTTGTATTTAATAATTACACTTAACTTAAAAACCCTCTAAACCGAACAAAAGAATCTAAGTTTAACAGAGAGTATCTTACCCAAAAAAAAAAAAAAATCTTACAAGTTTTTGTATGGGACTGGACGAAAAAAAAGAAGATGACTAGAGAAAGAACAAAGCCTAATAATGACGTTGCATGTAACTGGCCATTTGAACAAAAATAAATATTTTTTTATTAGAGGTAAGAGTGAGTCGTTTATGCTTTAACTCACATTCTGTCCTTACAAAAAGATCCTACAAACAGTGCATTAAACCATGCTATATCTTATTGTTTTGATTAAAACGACTTTTGAGAGTGTAATATACAAAAAGGTTAATTTTATTTGTCACACTTCTTTTACAACTACTTCAAGCCACACTGTTTTATAATGGTGTTTGCAAGAGTGACCTTTCTTCTATATAACGATGTTGCACTTTTTACAGGAATAAACCACCTTTGATTTTAGTTTATTTCTCGATCGTTATTTGCTTTTGGTGATTTTACCATGACATAACCTAAATCAACTCATTCATCAAAGGCCCGGAAACATCACCACCGCCTTTCTTTGAGGAGGAACCCCAAACTCAGCCTCCTATAAAACGTTACACGCGTCACAATATAATCTCTTGACCATAACAGATTCGATTTCAGCGTGTCAAAAGAGTAACATCGCCATATAAGCTTGTGTATCATAATCTTTTAAAGGCTATTATTTCACACGCTTATTTCAAAATGCAATAAACAGAGTTTAAATAAGAAATTGTCACCAATGAGCAACCTCGCCATATAAGCTCATGTTTGGGATTGCTTATCAAAAAACGCTTATCAGAATCTTTTAAACCCTACTATTTCACGCGCGCTTATTTTACAATACAATAAACAGATAAATAGTTTAATAAGCAATTCCTGCTATATAAAAAACAAAAGTGAAAAGAGACTGAATTATATTCTAAAAATAACAATTTAATCCAAATTATACACAACCTAGAGTCTCATCTCATCTACCAGCCTGTACATTTTATTTTTATCATATTTGAATAATAAGACCAAAAACATATTTCCTTTTGTTTATAATTTTTTTTTTGGAAGTGTTAGGGGTATGGGTTTAAAGTCAAACCTTTTGTAGCGTTTTAATCATCCCAAGCATCATCAGCAGAACCCTCTTTTTTGATCATTGCAGGGGCAATCATGTACTTGTACTTATCCTCGACATTTATCGATGTTGGTGGAAGCTTTGATTGTGCAATCCTTGCTTCTTTCTGTGCAGCTGCCGCTTCCCTCT
This sequence comes from Helianthus tuberosus, assembly GCA_030545235.1. Lineage (NCBI taxonomy): Eukaryota > Viridiplantae > Streptophyta > Magnoliopsida > Asterales > Asteraceae > Helianthus > Helianthus tuberosus. The sequence goes on along the minus strand of CM060354.1, from coordinate 169,092,163 downwards.
CCTTCCTTCTAGCAACCTATACATATAGTATATTTATATGTGCTTAGGTTTTTATCTCTAACAAGTCAAACATGCAAAATCAAAATACTAATTGACCCATTTATTGATAAACAGGTCGAATTGTCACTTCTATGCACTACAAAGGTCTAGAATGACTAATCAAAATATATATAAAAAAAGAAGTACCTTGCCGGTGGCAAAAGCCACAGTATTCCCAGATTGAACATCTGCTATTGCTTTCCTTATTTGTGATACAAGGAACTGAAAGAGATATTTATCGGCAAGCAAGAGCAGGCATCAGTAACGAGTAAATTACTAAAAGGGCAATAAGCTTCACTAAGAACTGTAGGTTCCGGGTCAAAACGAGTCGCCTTTTAGTACGGGTTGGTTCGTGTTGGCCCGCAAACGTTTTTGGTCCATTTCTTAAAATTCTTCATAAATAGTGGTATAAAGTACACGGATGGTCCCTGTGGTTTACCAAAGTTTTGGATTTGGTCCCTAGCTTTCTAAAAGTACACAAATGGTCCCCGGTGGTTTGCACTTAGTAACGTATTTAGTCCCCAACTTTGCCAAAAGTCACATGGATGGTCCGTGTGGTTTGCACTTTGTAACACATTTAGTCCCTAACTTGGACCTGCTAACACCTTTAGATTTGTTGGCTGGGGACTAAATGTGTTACAAAGTGCAAACCAGAGGGACCATCCGTGTACTTTTGAAAAGCTAGGGACCAAATCCAAAATTTTAGTAAACCACAGGGACCAATGACCATCCATGTACTTTACTCTAAATAATGGATATGTTAACTATAAAAACAAAAATGTTGCTATGATAAGAAAAACTAAATAACTTGGATAAAACGTTTTTAGGAGATTGTATGCATTAAAATAGACTTTGAACGAACTCTGGCACGCTTTGCTCATTCCTCTTTAAATAAAGGTTTCAATTTGATCTCATGGCAAAACTAAAAGAAAAGATGAGATAGAAAATATCGAGGCTATGTGTCAAACACTGTATGTGGTAGGCATATTTTTAGGTTGATGTTTTAGGCATATGAATCATTAGTTTTGAGATAAAACATGTCCCAACTTGATTTATTAGTAATTAAATCAGTAGAAATTGCCACCCAATTAACTAATGATACCATCATGATTCCACATGTCCCACATTTTGTTTTTGGTTAGCAGACAAAACATTTGTCTCGAAACTTTACGTTTGGTCAAATGTTGAAATATTAACGGGTCAGATGGGTTAAGTAATGGGATAAAAGAAAAAGGTTAAGAAAAAAAGAAACCATATCACGATCCGTATAAAATGAAGTAGCTCGGCCCGTTGATCCTGCGCGACCTGTCCTTCCAATTCTATGCACATAGTCCTCCATTGTCTGAGATCAAAACAATAAGAAAAGATACAAAGGAAAAAAGGTCAATTGAAAATTTTCCAAATTTTGATATTGTAAGAAGATTTTTAAACACACAAAAATGCTATTTTCCATAGTCCAATGGCACTTTATTAGCTTTTAATGTTTGGATAAACACAGATCATCTAATAATTCAGGGGTCAAGTAGTCAGTTTCTTAGTAAAATAGAATCAAGTATATATTTTTAAACCTAATTTGACAGGACTTCCCCATGTCACACCTATTTTTCACAAAAATGTACTCTTATGTCATTTTATCTATTAATTTCCTAAACAGTTGGAATTTACCAAACACTCAAACAATATATTCAGGAAACCGCTACATTATATTAATTCTGGTTATTTAATAACATCGCGTATAGGACTGCAAACGAACCGAACACTCAGCGAATAGTTCGTAAACCGTTCGGCAAAAAGTTCGTTTGTGTTCATTCGTTTATTAAACAAACGAACACACAAAAAATTTTGTTCATTTGTGTTTGATAGCTTCTTAGTGTTTTTAGTTTTATATTTTATTTAAATACTTCAAAATTCTGACATATAAAATATTTAATAAGTATTAGTGTATTATATATTTTGTTCTGAACACTTGTTTGTGTTCGTTTGTTTCCATTTGTGTTCATAAACTTTCATTTGTGTGTGTTGCCTAAAATTAACAAACGAACACGAACATAAAATCTAAGTTCGGTAAGTGTTCATGAACAATTTGTGAACACATATATTTTCCTTAACAAATGAGCACGAACAAGGTCATGTTTGTGTTCGTTAGGTTCGTTTGCAGCCCTAATCACGTAATCAAAATTCCCACACATATATCACAACATTGTCAAGACTTTTACTTCACATCTCAAGTTATATAGTAAAAGTACCTTTGGAAGGTCCAGGTTAACTACATGAGCAACTCCTGTAACATCTAGGCCCCGAGATGCAACATCAGTAGCAACCTGAAAATATACCATAAAATCAAAATTGGGGGGAAATAACATGTGACTTGCATGTGCAAGACGGGAAGAAAATTCAATATTTTAAGTTTCAAATACTTTAGTTAAATATAACAAGCTTTCTGACATACCAAGATATTAGTGGGACCGTGTCTAAAATCACGCAGGGCACCTTCTCTTTCACTTTGAGTTCGACCTCCATGGAGAGCAACCGCATTTAGACCTTGAGCCACCAAAGCTTCAGCAACTTCATCACACCTTGTCTACGTGAACAATATTGATTAAAATTGTAAGGTGTTAAGTTGCAGACTTAAGTTTTAATTTGAAAAAAGAAAAATATGCGTTTACGGTTTACCACAGTTAATAACTGCCGGTGTTATTTAGATAAATGAAATTAAATATAAGAAATATATTATGTAAAGAATATATGGATACCTTTCGTTCCACAAATACAATTGTTAAGGGAAAACGGTGACCTAAGTTTTCAGCTAGTGCAGCCTCCTCAACAAGTAATGATAGCAGTTGATCAATCTGAAAAAAAATGATATATATTGAAATTATCAGGAAATTAATATAACCAGTAAAAATAAACACCAGAAAGGATGACTGTCTAATTCAGGTAATACAATTATGAAGTAAATAAATAAAGGAATACATAAAATCTTAAACCACAGAAATTTGTAAAGCTGAAGTAACTTCTGGCATACCTTTTCGTTTTCGGTAATTTTCTCTAAGGTTTGGGATACGTTCTCTGTAGGGCTGCTAACCTTTCCAACCTTCACTTGTACTGGATTTGTCAAATATTCCTAAAGTTGTATAACATAAGAAAAAATTATATTCATTTACACAATATTAGAATATTTTGTAACTCAAATGTAGCTGTCAAGTGCTAGCTCTGAGAAAATATAAGATAAATCGCAATACCTAGAAAAGTAACAATTTTAAATTCATTGTATCGATGATTTTTGTTAGAACAAAAAATCCGATGTTATCTTGATTAATAAGATAAATCCCAATTATGACATTAGTAACAAAAGAATATGAAATGAGATAAACCTGTGCTAGTGCTTCAATCTCCACTGGCATAGTAGCACTGAACAACAGTGTTTGATGCTTTTCTGGAAGATTATGCATAACCTAAAATAGATGAAAAGCAAACACAAGGTGGATTAATTTAACAGCTTGCATGAATATGAAAATGCACATAATCTTGACATTATTTAGCTATTAATCATAAGCAAAACCATACGAAATGTATATATGTATATATCTGCATGTATTTGTATATTTTTAATGCTATACATTAGTTTTAGAAAAAAAACATTAGTACTTATTCCACCAAAAGAAGGAACTTCACGATAGTGCATATATACACACATCCAAATTCGCATAATTAGAAGCATGTTCACTAAACTTTAAAAACCAAATAATAATAAGAGTAAATTACAAAAACCTAATTTATGTTTGCAAACCCTTGCACATTATGTCCTTTGTCCCTAACTCAGTTAGTTTTCATGGTTAAATCTGACCAAGTGGACATTAGTATTTGTAGTAAAATGACCAAAATACCCTCATGTGGACATAACTGAGTTAGAGTTAAAGGACATAAGGTGCAACGGTTTGCAAACATAAAGTAGGTTTTCTGTAATTATTGAAGGTAAAGGACATATTTTGCAATCTGGAGTAAACATAAAGGACGTTTTTTAGTAATTTACTCTAGTAATAATACACTGATTATTGGAATTTAGCATTGGCATAAAAAAAAAAACAATTTACCTCTCTTATTTGAGGTTCAAAACCCATATCAAGCATTCTATCTGCTTCATCCAGAACAACATATGAAATCCGTTAAAGAGAGGTGTTTCCTTGTTGTAAATGATCGATAAATCTTCCAGGAGTAGCAACCACAATTTCAACTCCAGCCCGAAGCTCAGACCTCTGTTAGCCATACATAAAACAAAACATAAAATATTAACTTATGTTATACCTATCAAAACCAACAATTGCCCTCTTGATGAAACATCGATTCATTATCAACCACCTGCTCAGAAATGTTTGTTCCACCAACAACGATTGCAGTTCTGAAATTCACCAAGGACTGACTGAAAGCCTTCACCTGTGATGATCCCATGAAACACGTGAACCTCATGTATTGAATATGAATATAATATTATCATGGCTATACATCTCACTATCTCAGATAATACAACTTTAATATTAACAATCGACTCGGTGTATATAAAGTTTTGCAATCCCATATGAAGAGTTATAAAATTGACATAGTTCATGATGAAAAGAGTGTAATATGCATGTTAACATATTGTACAATCTTGGTTTTAAAATACGCGATGCGCTACGATGTGTTTTGATCCCAAAAGCCGATGTGTGATATGTGCGCATCACGTATGCGAGGCGTTTGTTATTTAAAAAGATATCTATAGATAATATTTTAATTTGTTAACTTTAAACACTAAAAATTTTGAGATTAAAATAAATAAATACAGCAAAATAGCTCTAGTACCATGAAAGAAGTTCACTATAACCAAAATAAGCCTTGAACTCTTAAGTGTACAAGTAGTCTATGCAAAAGGTACAAGTAATCTATATAGGAACTCATTTAACAACTTCAAATCATACACGTCAAAACAAAAGTGTGAATAGTAGTCACATTGAATACTTCAAATCATACACGTGTAAAATACATATTGGCTGTAAACGGAACAATGAAAAACATTACCTCTTTCTCAATCTGTTGTGCAAGCTCTCTAGTGGGAGCCAGCACTAGTGCCAACGGACCATCTCCACGTCGAACAGAAGGCTGAGCTATACAATGCTGGAGACGTTAAAAAAGTAAACATATAAGAACTTATGAAAAGGTAACAAATTAGAGTGTTTTGTATAACTATATGAGCGTATTACATGAATCAGTACCTGTATCATGGGTATTGTGAAAGCAGCAGTTTTGCCACTGCCTGTTTCTGCACAGCCTAAAAGATCCCTTCCGCTTAAAGCAACAGGCATCGCCTGTGCCTGAATAGAAGTAGGTGTCGTGTATTCATGAATTGCAATATCCTTCATAATGCTCGAGTCCAAGCACTGCACGTGTTGAAGAAATTGCATTGAACAATTCGGTAGCGATTAACCATTAACCCAGTAATCCGTCATACGTAACAGAAAAGTATGTCGGGTACAAAATGCGGTTACCATGTCTGTAAACGATTCGATTGGTGCAGGTGCGGGAGGAGAGTCAGAAGTGACAGCAACATCAACATTGAGACGTAATCTGACCTCTTCTATCTGTAGGTAATGGAAACACATTATAATAAACTGATAGGCAAACTTTATTTGTTTCACCTTAGTTATATTCGAATAGATGTTTAAAAAACGGTATTATCCATATATGATAAAACCTCATAAGCTTTTACTATGATGAGAATGTTAAGATTATTTTAGATTTGTCCTTAAGTTCTCAGGTTTATTATTTAGCAATGTTGTAACAAAAGCTACAACTAGTGCGTTTGATGAGAATGTTAAGATTTTGTGATTTATCTCACGAGACTGGACCTATAAATGAAGAAATCGTTGCAAGCCTGGTTAATAAGCCAGATAATTAAATCAGAAGCTTCAAAGTATGCATCCTATGAAACCTAATTACACGATTCAACTACACATGTGTCTCATATCTAATGCCCTAGAAATTCAAATAAAACCTAAACAACAAACAGCTATGCGCTAACAATCCTTTCATCTGCAAACGTTCACTAAATCAACATTCAATCAATCTCATAAACAAAACAGTTCCATAACCAGTATACAGAAGTACAGAACCAAAATTTCAATAAAAAACAACATAAACATTACCATAAACAGTTAACAGAACCAAAATTTCCATAAAATCAACATAAAACACAAAACCTGCTCCATTTATCCCTAAAAACTAAAACAAAAACCTACGCACGAAGCAGCTATACGCTAGCAATCCTTTCACCTTCAAACAACTACTAGTTCGACATTCAATCAATCTCACAAACAAAAACAGTTCGCACAACCAAAATTTCCATAAAAACAACGTAAAACACATAACCTGCTACATTTAGCCCTAAAAACTCAAACAAAAACCTAAACACAAGACGGCTACGCACTAACAACCTTTCATCTTCAAACGATCACTACTTCAACATTCAATCAATCTCACAAACAAAAACAGTTCCATAAACAGTCCACGCAACCAAAATTTCAACAAAATCAAAGTAGAACACATAACCTGCTCTTTTTGGCCCTAGGAATTCAAACAATAATGAATAACCTAAACTTGGAGAACTCGCTAGTCGGCCGGTGAGGTGGGGACTAGCGACTACTCGGTATTAATCGGATAGGTTTTTTTATATGTAATTTTCAGTTTTATGTATACATTTTTATAGGTAAATATTTGTCGACAGGTTTTAACTCTTCCTCAACTCATTTTTTAAGTATACAAGATTAATTGTTGGAATTCACATGGTTTGGTTGGAAACTGGCTAATATAAAGATTTTGGCCGGAATATACATGTTCTTTGCCGGAATCTGGCCGGAATCGTCGATTTTTGGCTGGCCGACTAGGCCCGACTAGCGATTAATGGACTAATTAACGAAAAATTACTCAGTTACTGGCCGACTAGTCGGCGACCAATTGCGATTTTTACAACACTACACGAAACAGCTATGCGCTAACAATCTTATCATCTTCAAACAATCACTAGTTCGACACTTAATCAATCTCACAAACAAAAACAGTTCCATAAACAGTTCACACAACCAAAATTTCAATAAAACCAACGTCAAACACATAAACTGCTCCGTTCAGCCCTAAAAACTCAAACAAAAGCCTAAATATGAAACAGCTATGAACTAACAATCCTTTCATCTTAAAAAAATCACTAGTTTTACATTCAATCAATCTCACAAACAAAAACAGTTCCACAAACAGTTAACAGAACCAAAATTTCAATAAATCATCGTAAACCACATAACCTATTCAAATAAAAACCTAAACACGAAACAGCTATGCACTAACAATCCTTTCATCTTCAAACAATCACTAGTTCTACATTCAATCAACCTCAAAAACAAAAACAGTTCCATAAACAGTCCACACAACCAAAATTTCAACAAAAACAACGTCAAACACATAACCTACTCCGTTTGGCCCTAAATTAACAAAAACCTAAACACGAAACAGCTATGCGCTAGCAATCACTAGTTCTACATTCGATCAATCTCAAAAACAGAAACAGTTCCACAAACAGTTTGCACAACCAAAATTTCAACAAAATCAACGTAAAACACAAAACCTAATCAGATAAAAACCTGAACACGAAACAGCTATGCGCTAAGCCGCTAACAATCCTTTCATCTTCAAACAACCACTAGTAACTAGTTCAACATTCAATCAATCTCACAAACAAAAACAGTTCCATAAACAGTTCGCACAACCAAAATATGAACAAAATCAACGTAAAACACATAACCTGCTCAGTTTGGCCCTAAACACGAAACAGCTACGCGCTAACAATCACTACTTCAAATTTCAATCAAATTCATAAAAAAAACAGTAAACAGGACCAAATTTCAACAAAATGAACGTAAAACACAAAACCTGCTCCGGTTTAAGACGAAGAACGCGTTCGGAAGGCTTCCACGGCGGAAACACGTCACGCGGCGGTTGGAGGAGGTTGTTGGAAGAGGTCCGGCGAGGAGGAGCTGCATTGGAGAAGGCATTGGTGGCGGATTTAGAGGTGAGCTTGTGGTGGTTTGTGGTGGTGGTGTCTAGGGTTGTTGAGGTGGTTTTGGTGGTGGAGTTACGGAGGTGTGGAGGTACGTAAGAAGAAGAAGAAGACATTGGATGAGTGTGTGTAAATAGTGTGTGAAAATGAGTGATGCGGTTGTTGTTCAATTGTGCAAGAATGTTAACGAAGTAAACATGATAATGATATTGCCGTTGAGGATTATTGTTAAAAAGAAATATTGAAATTAGGGTTTATTTTTTTTAACAAATTTGGCATTTGGGGCAATTCGATTATATTATTATTTTGTTTAAAACCTTTTTATTATACGTGAAGGAAAAATTGTTGGTTAAACTTGTAATATATGAATTAATAGGAATTATATTGACAGGGGTGTTTGTTTGTTCAGATATGTTATTGGTTTAACATTTAATGGTTCATATAGTTTGTTTCGCGAGTAGATGTTAAGCATTATACTGACTTTTAATGGTTCAGATATCTTATTGGTTCATCACTTAATCATTCATAAGTTACCAAACAGCCCCTTACTTTTTATATTCTTTACTTTACATGTTAATAAAGATATCATTTCCAGTTGAAAACAAAGAAAAAAAGTTCAAAAAGGTGTAAGAGCTAACAAGAAAAGATGTCGAACGGTGATTACGTGTTTACAAACCCAAATGGGCTATACTTAGTCGATCGGCACGGGCAATGAAGCAACATATGATAATGAATGTGCATGTATCATATTGCACGATGACTTTAAAGGATGACGGGAATGCAATATCACTGGAGTACGTTGTTGACTCATTGACCAATACAGTCGTTGCTCAAGATATCATTTTAGAGTTGCGGGATCAAGATACACACTTTAGACTTCGAACAGATCTTGTGGAACATCTTGCTAACCTACCAAACTTGAACATTTCCGATTTGGACAACAATTAGTTCAATTTAATATTTAGTTATTTGTCATTTTTTTCAACTTTATTTATGTATTTTTTATTTTTTCTTTAACGAAAATGTGCTTTAATTTATATGATTAGTTTATTTAATTTTAAATTTAAAAAAATGTGAGTACTTATGGTTTGAAAGTTGGGTGTCCCCTCCTACCTAGGTTAAATTGGGTTGTATTAGGTTAAATGGAGTGGCACAGTCTTATTCGCTAATGGTGTAGGTACTTGTGGATCAATGACGGATCTTGAACTTAGTTCTTGATAAAGCAGGGGGATCGAACTCTCAAAATCCAATATTTTACACTACATAAAAAAGTTCGGTAAAATTTACACTATGAAGTGAAAAAACAGGGGACCGGGGACCTGTCTAGCCCTCACTAACAACCGCCACTGTTGTGGGTTGTGGATTGTGGGTTCAATGCCTATCTCCACCCTTATAAGCATCATCATTTCAAGATAAAAGTAAGTAGTTGTTAATTTACATCTAATACGTCAAATGATTATAACATGCTTCAGTGTTTGAGCAAGCATCAATTATTTATGCAGACGAGCCGAGAGTGAAGATATAAGCGAGTTAAGTTTCTCGTGAGTTATTCAAGATCGGTTGACTAAAAGTTTGAATTAAAGCGAGCTTATACGAATTTGAGTCCAGACTCCAACCTAAATTGAAGTTTTGTGTAACAACTCGCACGTTCGTGCGTTATTACTACTCGTTACGCCTGGCACCAGAGATTCGGATCATAATGTAGCTATATCGCATACATCGCTATTTCGCAGTATTTTCGCATATTACGCATACTTTATCGCTATAACACATCACAATCGCACGTACTAACACTCACGATGACGTCGAGTGAGGACCTATTCTACCCTCCTTGATAGCTGTGATGTGTCGCAACGCAACGCATATTCGAAACACGTAACTCGATTATTGCAACACAGACTTTGAAATATGGATAATTATACGACCCTTTGTGTGGCTAATTATAATAAATATATGAATATGGGAATGAAAAGGTGTGACCAAATTATCGCAACGCTTAACGATCGAAACGAAAACGCCAAAACTCAATTCGCCGGAGGCATTTGATCAAATGACACTTCGATCGAATGGCCATCCGATCGGATTGCCACCCGATCGGATTGCCACCCGATCTGTTGCACTTCATCACCTTTCCCCCCTCATCACCTATAAATAGCCCTTGTCACATCACTGTTCAAGTGATGTGACAGCTCTCACTCGACCACCACTCTTTGGGGGCTATTTCCTCTCGATTCTTCGCGATTCTTGTAAGTTTTCAACTTAAATCTTGTACTTCTTTGATCTACACACACTTCTTCATCTTTTTCACCTTTGAACCTCAACTTTCAACCGTGAAATCAACATATGTGAGGTGTTCTAGGATGATGTCATCATGGAGTTCTTATGAACTTCAAGCTTTGGCCTCATTCCACCAAGAACAACTCAGATCTGAAGGATTTCCACAAGATTAAACAATGTTTTCGCATAGATCTACACATATTCATGGTTAAAAGGATTGAAAGAATGGTTTTCCAGCTTTCTTTCAACTCTTTTACACTCAATGCCTCAAAACCAATAGAATCGGAGCTCGTTTTGGTCTTCTACTCTTTCTTAGTGTTGTGTCGGTTCAAGATCTGAGTTCTATCAACGAGACAACTGATCTCGGGCTAAACACGAACCATCGTCTCGGACAGCTGACCGACCGGACTAGGGTGATTCCTGCCCAATCGGGTCACCTGAGTGTGGATGGGGTTCTGTTGCTTAGCACGTATCAACTCGTCTCGAATCAACACTACAGACTATCGAAACAACCAAGTGTAAAGACGATCTGGTCAACTGGGACGGATTTCCGTCCGATCGGACTGCCACCCGATCGGACTGCCACCCGATCGGACAGCCACCCGATCGGACAGCCACCCGGGTCCCACACTTAAATTATTTTCAAATTATTTAAAGTTCTGAACGTTGAAACGGATTACCACCCGATCGGATTGCCATCCGATCGAGTGACCACCCGATTGTGTGACATTGGGACTTGGACAAATTTTAACAGGTTCAATACAAACGGATTACCACCCGATCGGATAGCCATCCGATCAAATGACCGTCCTGCTGTGAACCTGTTCTCAATCTAAGAAGTCTCGCCAATCAGATTGCTGCCCGATCGAACGGTCGTTCGATCGACCGACCTGAAAGGTAGAGATACTCCTCTATTTTTAAAATGCTACAACGAAAATTTCAAAAGGCAAACCATCATACACAAACACATCTTCACCAAACGAGGCGACAATCCAATCGAATGGCCATCCGATCGGATGACCATCCGAACGGATTGCCACCCGATCGACTGGCCATCCGATCGGATGGGGATTGCCATCCGACTCTTGGTTAACCGTCACCGTTTGGCGCACTATTCAACGCTTACGCTATCAGTCTGTAATCAGGCTAATCTCAGGCGCGCTCCCTTCAATCCAACCAAGTTGTGTTTGCTTGCGAACACCGACTGTGAGTATACTCGAACCCCTTTTTTCGCGTTTTGTGTGTAACATACGTTGTTATCAAATCAATCTAATCAAATGCTTAAACTATTTATCACTTGCGAATGACTGAATTACATATTTACACGTGATGCTAGTTACATATGTGCTAGGACTTTTACTCGCGAGGTCCCGCCTTAACTAGTATAGTACTATAGCACCCGACGGGGTCTAGTTAGGATGAATAGCAATCGCAATCGCAGCTCGAGTGACTTAGCTGGTAGTATCTGTCTTGTATGTATGTTGGGTGTATCTCGTTTATGTATGTGGTAATTCGCAGCACTTTTTATCTATTTTCGCTACTATCAAAACTTGTATATTCGCCAATACTTTTGTATTGACGTTGTTTTAACGTATGTTGCAGGTTTAGATCGCAGTCTACATCAAATCAAGCTAGGAAGTCTAGAAACTCACCTAAAATCTAGGTTGTCGGATTTGTATTGTTCGAGAGAACAGAAAATCTGTGATAACTTATGTGATTGTACTGTTTGTTAGTATGGGATAACAAATGTAATAAAGATTGTCGCTATTAATTGTTATGGATTCTCTTGAGCAATCTGATTCGGCTAGTGCCGCGCCCCGATGTTTCCGCCATCGGTTAGGGTGTGACATTTGTCTGGTCCAAACTTTATATACCGAGTTATATTAGGCCCTTGAGTATAAAGACGCATATTGGTTATATAAATAATAATTTATATTTATATAAAATATTATTATTTTGTATATAATTATGATAATGATAACTAAATTATATATAATATTTAAATAAATAATAAATAAGTTGAACACAAGCCAATATCGAGTTTAGAACATAATTACTCACGAGGGAAGCTCAAATTTTGGTATAGACTATAGAGTTTGAAATGAGGCAAGCTCGAACATAAACAAGCTTAAGTCTAACTCGTATACACCTCTATTTAATTTTTGTATAATTATAATTTAGACGTGTGTTAATACACTAATAGAGTATTGTATATTTGTATTATTTGTATTGTGCCAATTTGATAATTAAAATCATTTGTAATGGTTTAGTTTTAATTAAAATAAACAAAACTTGTTCATAATGTTGATATATAATAAACTTATATTACGTATAAAAGTTGCATTGTTTAAAATAAAATTTTTTATAGCTGCAATAGGCTGTTTTGGTCTTTTCGACATGCTTTTAAACTATTTTTTACTTTGTATGATGTTTTGAGAGTGAAACAGATGTTACCACAATAAACCATTTTGCTATTTAGGAGTTATTATTATAGGTTTCATGACTTCCTATTTTGTTTAAAAAGTCGGTAATCCAAATTTTAATATGTTAGCTTTTATAAACCTACTAAAAAATTATGTATTCATGAAATTAACGTTGAACATCGTCCACAAACACAATCAATCAATCATCCCATACGTAGAGAGCATGTACGTGATTTTTAGCTGATGAGTATATCACATAAAGTCTTTTTTATTAACATGAAACATTGCTCATTGTATTTACCATTTTTTATGCCAACCATTTTCTTTCAATAATGCATTAAAACATAGACGTTTACAGACTAATGGTAGGTAGATGGGCAACAAGCTGCGCCGCCATTACTTGTTTAAACTATACATGTAACTTAAATAGCATTTTGCACATTAGTTGTTTGGTTATTCACCCATTGTCAATTATCTTTATTTAGTTAGGTAATGAAATCACTTGAATGTGAAGTAAGAAAACTTATGAATATCATGTGAAAGACTTTAAGGGAAGATGGTTTGTCTTCAGGGAAACACCACATGGAAAATAAGGCATGTGATTTGGGTCATGTATTTTTGAACTAACGCTTTATGTAACACCTTTGTTTTCTAAAAATAGTTTATTTTAATAACTTTCTTGTTAACATCCAAAACTATAAACAATTAAACATGAATAATCTAAATACATTTGGTTAAAAAAAACAAAAAGATTGCTCAGGATCGCTTCATAAATCGAAAGATCGAACAGTTGTGATGACCCAACATACAATTTCATTGTAAAAAGAATGCACCAGCCGGGAATCGAACCCGGGTCTGTACCGTGGCAGGGTACTATTCTACCACTAGACCACTGGTGCTTCATGTATATTCATGAAGTGATTATTTTTATGACTTATTGTTTCAAGTTCCAGTTTGTAAATGATATATCATTTTGAGCATGATGCTTCAACATATAATCTATTAATCTGGTGAAATTGCAGTGCAAGGCATTTGGTAAAACACACAAGCTAGAACTTTAGACCATGTTTGGGTTTTAGACTAAACAATTACGGGTTAATTGTTGCTCAAGCGAGCATTACATAGCTAAAGTGCTAAATGAAACATGTTGTGTCAAGCCATCTGGTTCGTAGCAGGTTGGCCCTTTAAGTTAAATAAATTAATTAGGATAGATCGTGTAAAAGTTTTAAGTTGTGGGTATTTTATGCTAAAACAAAACATTAAATTATGGCGCGTGAATAAAGTTTTGGCGTAGTAGGAAAAAAACACTTGAATCGACTTCTCTCTTCAAGTCAATGGCTCACTACATCAATGCTTCTCCAGTCGACTTCCGTCCGTATTTGTCTTCATGTCTGGTTTCACATACAATTTAAGAAGCAAAATTAGTCTTCATGTGTGTCTTCACATACAATTTTTTATTATCAAGTCTTGAAGAACTAATTATGATAATGTGTTTGGGATGCCAAATAAAAAACAGCTAAACGGAAGCTAGTCAAATGGCCAAACGGGTTAATGCAAATAAGTATATATAAGGGAAAATTACGAAAATGCCGGTTGACCAAACCACTTTTCAAATTTGTCACCCTCCTGCGTCGGTGGAGAGGCGCATCAAGCTTGGGATGCGTCTTTCAAGCACAGGATGCGTCTGTAAGCGAAACCCAATAAAAAATGGACACGTGGCCACGGGATGCGTCCGCTAGCTTCTGAAGCGTCCGGTGTGTGTTTCCGGCGAGTTGCAGGTTTCCGGCGAGTTTTTCGGCGAGTTGCAGGTTTCCGGCGAGTTCAACATAAAATATAGGTTTTGGTTTCTGGGAATTCGATACTGATTTCTTGAATTCGTTCTTTGATAATGAACATAAAGATATTCAAGATCTGTTGAGTTCGTCATCTTCTTAAGTGACCACGTGTCCATTTTTTATTGGGTTTCGCTCACAGACGCTTCCCGTGCTTGAAAGACGCATCCCAAGCTTGATGCGCCTCTCCACCGACGCAGGAGGGTGACATTTTTTAAAAATGTTTTGGTCAACTGATATTTTGGTAATTTTCCCTATATATAACTTTAGACAATAACTAACGTAAGAAGTTTCTGTGGTGTAGTGGTTATCACGTTTGCTTTACACGCAAAAGGTCTCCGGTTCGATCCCGGGCAGGAACATTTTATTTTATATTTTTGCTGTTATGAAAAAAGCTACCGCACCCAACTTGAGTTAACAACTGAAGCAGAAACCAAACTACTAAACAAAATATGCAGACAACTGATCTTATGTTATTGCTCACAGATTAAATATATATTTTGAAGATTTCATTTTGAAATTAAGTTTCGGTGAAGACAACGACCAGAGAAGTTGATTGAAAACAAATTTGGAACCATTTATCGATTTGTTTTTGTTATCCTTGTGCACGGCCATGCTAATCTTCTTTGTATCGCTCCGAAGGGACCATAACCATTGCTCGGCTCGGCTATACATAGAAGCTGGAAGTTCATTAAAGAAAGAGATTAGCTTTATGAAAATGATGATGAGATGGTGATCCTCCACTAAAAAAAACACAGATAAAGTTAATGGTGGTTTAGATGACTAATCAGTAGTGATGAAAGATTCTGTTGATGTAAGTTTAGAACCTTAAGTCAATGATGAAGAATAAAAAACGCTCGTTCCGAGACCTCGTGTAAAAATAGGGCGCTGGCAATCGTGTCGATGAAGGATGTGCGCTGGCAACCGTGTCAATGAAGTATGAAACGAGAGAAAACGATTGGGAAAAAAATTTGGACCATTTCTCGATTTGTGCGTGTCATCCTTGCGCAGGGGCCATGCTAATCTTCTCTGTATCGTTCCAATTTTATCGGATGTCCCCGAAGGGACAAAATCCCCTGCTCAGCCTGGTTATACATATTGGCCACAACTTCATCTCTGGGCCGATGTGGGACGAACATAAGGATCTCGTTATATGAACTTAGTAGCTTTGAGAGAAAGGGAAAGAACGGTTTATGACGAAAACTACTAACATGTGTTCTCGAAAGCATAAATGGTTAGAGGTGATCATTGGTCAACACCAACCACAATAGCAACTGAAATCAGAACTGAAAATGTGTTCGCATAAACAGATCCGTTGAAGAAAGTGGACTTAATCAAGGCGCTGGTTGCAGGCGAAGGGAATGACGAGATGGAATTAAGTAATTAACGATTCACTCACTGGCGCTGGTTGCAGTGAATGTCTCAACGGCAATTGGGGCTGGTTGCAGTGAAGTCACAGACGTAGTGTTGATTAATGTCAACAGAACATGTTAAAGTACAAAATAAAAAATTCTTATAAAATATCAGCTCGGAGTTTTGGGTAACGGACATGAATACATTCTAAACGGAAGTAGTTGTTTGTGTCAGCCGGCGATTTATTGTGTATACATTTTTTAAGGGGAAAAAAGGTAAAAAAGAATGCTCAGAATCGCTTCTTAATTCGAAAGATCGAACACTCGTGATGACCCAACATCACAATGAGCGCAGTATCTTCATTGCATTGCAAAGATGCACCAGCCGGGAATCGAACCCGGGTCTGTACCGTGGCAGGGTACTATTCTACCACTAGACCACTGGTGCTTCATGGGCACTGCGTAAATAATCATATAAATCAACATTAACAAGTAAATAAACTCCTGGTGTTGTGAAGGTTTACATTGGGCTTGCACAGTTGCACACTTTTGAATGTAACACATGAAAGCAATAATCTATATTTCTTGCATCTGGGTTATGTTTACTAGTTGCTATAACACTTAAGTAATTGTGGGTGAGAGTTGGTGGTTTTGCTATAATTGATCAGTGTTGTGTTTTTTTTAATTCTAAAAATTACATCCCATAAGAAGATATAAAGTGAATTATGTTTTAACTTCTCTAGACTATTCTAGATTTATTACAGCCTTATAGGTTATTAAACTTAGCGTCTTATGCTCCACAATACGATTAGTAATTGTTCTTTATGTATTGTACATGAAATACAAATGTGTAGTTTGTATACGGTATTGGGTTTTTGACATACGCATGTGTATGGGTTCTCTTATAGTAATTTTATCTTACATCTTGACTTCAAATTCAAGATGCTTAGACGACGCTTGTATATACAAGTAATGCAATTTGATGAAGCAAATACCTATGCAAAAGAACACTTGAAATTCAAAGTACACCATGCATCGCGTCGCTTGATGACTATCAACGACCATAAAATTGCGAGATAAACCAATTAAGGGACATGCTTTGAAACTAATGAACTTTTGCAACTTGCTCTATTTGATGGAAATAAATCAGTTCAAAATTACACAAGGTACCTCATTGCATTTTCTATCAACTCATGTGTATCGTTAATTTTTTTGTTACATGTATATTTGAACTTTTTTTATTAATAAAGTGAATTGCACGCAAATACCAAAGGGTTTGTAGGTTAGGGTTTCAATGTATGTACATAGGTATTCCTCCCCAAGTGGTTGACGGTGTAATTCCATGGTGGACAAAAATGTAGATTTAAAATTACTTGCATATCACATCCTGCTTTTTCATTTGAATACTCAATCCTTTCTTTTGAATCCCTAAGAGACGCTCGACTTTCGGCGGATGAGAAGTCAGCGATAAAACATTTTTTCTCTAAAGTAATGTTGGTAAGGTGGAAGACAAGATACGAGCGCGCAAAAGAAAACCTGGTCGTAACAAGGTAAATAGGCATGTTCAATTTCAAAAGATGTTGAAGAAATGTTACTTTATAATTTATATACATATTTGCACCACTTAAATTAGAGTAAACTTACTCGGTCTTAGAGTGACTAATCCTTAGACCTTTGCCCTCTAAAGCTGCTCGTCATTCTTTTAACCTCCCATTCAGGCTTTATTTAGTATCCGCAAATAACACAATATCATCTGCAAAAACATACGCCACGGAACTACCTTATGAATCGACTTTGACAACTCATCTACAACAACGGCCAAAAGAAAGGAACTCAACGCAAACCCTTGGTTGTATTTAAAAAAAAAAAAACTACTCCTCACAACACCCCCCCCCCCCCCCCCCGGGTCTAATATCCAGAGCATAGACCACCTGGATAAGATGACCATGCGACTTCTTCATTAGATTAACCCCTTGCCTCATTCACCCAACCAATCCTAATATGTTGCAATTATAACATTTGTTAAACTTAAATATCCTAAGATTTTGTTGGAAATTATAGGTTTGACAAAAAGTGCATATGAATGAATATATATGTTATGATGCCAAAGAAAACTCGATTATTTTAATCAGAGTTGTAAAAAAGTGAATATCGTATATATATATATATATATATATATATATATATATATATATATATATATATATATATATATATACACTAGGATTTTGACCCGCCGCGCGTTGCGGCGGCGTCGAAAGTTAAAGTAACTCGTATTCATACTGTATATTTGACCCGACTTTTTACTTAAAAAAATCACATCGCCATCGAATGAAAACGTAGTATATTTGATCCGACTTGCTTTCAAATACAGTTTACGAACGTAGACAAAATAAGTAGAACATATATAAAAAGTATAATAATTTGTCCACGTTGCGGTGTAAAGTCGTAGAAGTCATTTAAACTAAAAGAGGTGTCAAGTTAATAAGTAGAAAATGTTAAGAAGGTTAAAGTTGTTAATTACTGAAAGTTAGAAGTGAATGTGTAACTTACTTAAAGATAAGGGTTAATAGTGTTTCATGTCAAAAAATTAAGGATGTAAAGTAGAAAAACTTGAAAGTGTAAGGGCCTTTTTGTTGATTCAAAGCTTTGAAGAAAAGAAATGAAAAGGTCAAAAAGTTGAGGCTTAAAAGAGAAAGGTCTCCACCGACACCATCCACTACTAGACCATGTATTATGGTAAGTGATAGTGATAGTGAAAATATTGTCACGTAGACAATAGGAGTATCGTTATCACTATTATTAGTGTCACCGTGTAACTTTTACAGCCACTTTTTCAAGGCTTTAGTGCTCTCCAGCTGTCTTCTATTGGGCTTTCACATTATGTTACCTGAAACGCGTTTTAAAAACATTTTGTCAGCAAGAAATACTGGTGAGTGCATCCCAGTTTAATCTAAACAGTTTTATCACTTTAACAGAATTGAGGGCAACCCGCAATTACATTTGCTTAATCTAATCAATTACCCAATCAGTACTGTCAACCCGACTTGTGGGTCATATTACTCATTGGCTAACTCTTTGTCCAATGGTAACGTCTCACAAATTTTGTATACAAAACCCCAACATACCGGCAGTAATTGTAGACTTACAAATACTCAATTACTGTTAAGTATAATTTAAAACAATTGAGATTTTTATAAAAATAGTTTACGAAAAGCAGATGAACTCACAAAAATATTTATAAAAAGAGAATGTACTCACTTTGCAAGTTTAGATTATACTAAGGCTTCCTGAGAATCTCCTGGTTATTATCTAGTAAATCAAATAATGCACACGTGTTAGTAAAATAACCCAATTCAAATTAATCGTACAACTCGAGAAAGAATTCCAATGACTGAGTCGGGCAGAGCCGACATGCATTACGGAATTCTAAATCGATCGTGTAGCGTAATAGCAGGGTTATAGTACTTACAACGAGGCAAAGCTTCGCTAAATAGTGGGTATTATGCTCGGGCAGAAGTTCTACTACTAGAGAATTTAGAGAGAAAATCGGGAAATAAACAACTGAACAAATGAGCCCTGACCCCCCCTATATAGGCTGTTCGAGGGGTCCGTCGCGCACCGCGACATCAAAGGCTTAGGCATTCGCGGCCCGCGAGCTCCTAAAAGGCGGCCATAGCCTTGTCGAGTCAGCATGTAGCCTTGCACGTGGCACCTAACGTGTCCGGATAAGAACCAGGCCGTCGCTTCCCGCGACAGACCAAGGGGTCACTGTCGCGGCCCGCGAGAGACTACCAAACTTGATTTTTACAAGTATAGGGTCATTCCGGGTCCGGTTCTCACGTACGGGCAGTGGCGGACCCAGGATTTTGGAACGATGGGGTCCAATTTTTCCGGTGTTCAAATTTTTCAGGTTTAAAAAAAACAACACAAAAAAATGAAACAAACAGGTATCGAACCTAGGATCTTTTGTGTGTAAACAAGGGGTTTTACCACTACACCAGGCTCACTTTCATTGTTATGGAGTCCAACTTAATAATTTTGTGGGGTCCATAGCAAATTTTATATACCGTTTCTACTACTTTTTAAAAAAAGATTGGGGTCCGGGGACCCCGTTCCGCTATACATGGGTCCGCCCCTGCGTACGGGGTATATTTTAGGACATTTCGGGTGTCCAAAATATTTTTAGGAGGGTTGTTATAGAATAGGTGAAAACAATTATATTGGTGCCATGGGAGAGGATCGTTAAGCCAAAATATCAATGTGGATTGGGCATCAAGAGTATTGAGGCGAAAAACATGGCCTTGATTGCTAAATGGTTATGGAAATACAAGACGTGCTCGAATGCTATATGGGTTCATTTCATCGACAGCTCTCATAAAGGTAGAGGTAACACTATAACTTCCTATTGAAAAAACATTAATCGGCGTGTGGGAAAAATTACATCATGTGAAGATCTAAAAACCTTAAATGTAGACCTTTCTATTCTATTTAAATCCTCTGTTGGAAATGGAATGACAACTTTGTTTTGAATAGATAGGAGTGTGGTTGCCGAGCGGGTTTCAAATAGTCCACAAGGTGCAAACTTAATAGGATCTTGGTCAAGGCCTCCGTCAACAGCGGCTAAGATCAGTAATTTGCAGCCGTGTGTGCTTAATGGTGTCTCAAATCAATGGAGATGGTCGGGTGATACAACGAGTCATTTCTCATTCAACTCTCTAACGATTTTAATTGAAAAAGCTTTATTCTTTTTCTTGGAAAACGTGTATGAAAAAAAATTCCAACTAAAGTTGTGTTGGCTAAACGAAATAATTTTGTTCAAGCGTTGGCGTGTAAGGCTTGTGGGATGGCCATTGAATCAGCTAAGCATTTGCTTATTTCTTGTCGGCAAATTGGATTTAAATAATCCCAACTTGCTCAATTTGGCCGATAATAATCCAAACTCAGTTATTGGCCGATAATAATCCGAACTGGTCCACTTTCGGCCGATAATAGTCCGCCGTTAAAAATAGCTTAACGGAGTTAAGCTTTTTTCCGAATTACAAACCGATGTTTTATTGATTTTGATCCGAACGAGGATACGCGTTGATTGATATAAAATTTACCTCGAAATACTGCCCCAAACGACAAAAACGGTGCTTCAATTCGGGTGTTTAAACTTCCAATTAACAAAAATCAAGTCGTTTGAAGCACCGTTTCGAGGTAAGTTTTACATAAATCGAATCGTATCCTCGTTCTGATCAAAATCCATAAAACATCGGTTTGTAATTCAGAAAAAAGCTTAACTCCGTTAAGCTGTGACACCCCAGGAAAACCAGGAAAACCATACAACTTAACTAGCTTCCTCAGTGAGTGCTTACCAAATTTGGGGACGAAATTTCTTTCAACTTGGGGATAATGTGACAACTCGTAATTTTGAACCCTTCTTGGTATCTCGATGTAACACGATTGAACATTATGTAACTAGTTAACATAATAGTTAATTAATGATAAGTAAATGTGATGTGAATATGTACTGTGCTTGCATGTATGCGTGTATTTATATGACCCGATGTCACGGCCCACGACCCGGTTTGACCCGTTTCAGGAGCCGTGGCAGAAAATACTGCGGTATTGATTTAATTGATTTTAACAGCGGAAGCAGGATCGCTTAAAGCTAAAAATTTTTCCCCGATTATTTTATTTCACAATTCGGGATAAAACCCCGATAATTTACAATAGTATGTTTTTACTATAAAAACGTGATATTACAAAATCATTTATTTATTTTATATTGAGCCACTATCAGTCAGCTTGAGATGCTTCCCAGTACTTTTCCTGAATTACAACAGATCACCTGAAACATGTTTGAAAAAGGTTTTGTCAGCGGGAAATACTGAGTGAATCATTCTTTTTACTAAAATGACACATTTGTTATAATATACAGTATTAAGAGCGATTACAATGTTTCTGATATCAAGCCAATTACCCACGGTACTTGCCACTCGACCCATTGGCCCATTCGTCCAATGGTGTCTGTGACTGCGGTCATATCCCCCACTGGCTGCCCCAATGGTGACGATTATCAAGTAATGTATACAAAACCCCACATACCGGCTGTAACTTGGTGATTACAAAGACTTAATCCCCGTAATTATAACTTTAAATAAAACATGATTTTGTAAATAGATTTGATAAAAAGAGAGAATGACTCACATTGCTGATTTAATATGATCAGAGTCTAATCTATGATTTAGCCTTGTTAACCTAATATAGATAATGCATACAAAACTGGGTTAGTAATCAATCCAGCAATTACGATAATTTACGAGATCAAATCATCACAATGAATGTCAAAATGCAATACTTTGTCCATCGAATTAACGATGATCCATTGAATTAACAATGAATGACAATGTATAATACTTTACCCATCGAATTAACGATAATCCGTTGAATTAACAACGAACGATAAAGTATAATACTTTACCTATCGAATTAACGACAATCCGTCAAATTAATGACGAACGATAAAGTATAACCCTAATGTGGGCGGCATTTAAACATGCATTGGATATCTTGATCTTCGGATAATTGAATCGTAGCAGCGATTGTGCTAATACCCTGTTTTGTAGCAGAATTTCGATACCCGGGGGTATAATTTCGGAATAACAGAACGTAAGCAGTGTATTTGTGAGAATTTGGTCGACGTAATAAGTTCAGAAGTCGAGTGCCAATGTCTGCTATTTATAGGTAAAATTTTTCTAGCTTACGGACCGTAAGCTTGTCAACGTTGAGGTCCGTAGAGCACCATACGGACCGTAAGGTTGAGAGTGTTGCGGTCCGTATGGAATCAAAATAGGCTATAGGGTAGCCACGACTGAAACTAGCTTTGCTGAGTTAAAATTTTCAAATTTCAGTAACTTGACAACGAATTTTGAAGATAATTATCAACTAGGGTTTACCCCCTTTGAGTTTTAGGGGCCCTAATCCTGATTCTGAAAATTATGAAAATTTCAGGGTTTGTTCAGAATCACTTGGGTCTCTCAATTAGGTTTTCCTTTTTGACTAATTAATATAATAAGTATGACTTTTGATGAGAGTTGTTACATTCTACCCACCTTAAGAAAAATCTCGTCCTCGAGATTTACTGGAATAAGTGTGGATACTTCTTCTTCATTTCTGACTCTAATTCCCAAGTGTATTCAGCTCCCCTCTTTGAATCCCACTTGACTTTGACTAAAACTAGTCGTTTGTGTTTGAGAAACTTGATCTTTCGATCCTCAATTTGAAGAGGTTTCTCAACAAATTTCAACTTTTCGTTTACCTCTATATCTCGAAGAGGTACTACCAGAGATTCATCTGATAAGCATTTCTTGAGATTGGATACATGAAATACATTATGTACTCCAGATAATTCTTCTGGTAATTGTAAACGATAAGCTACTGGTCCTATACGTTGGATCACTGGAAATGGTCCTACGTACCTGGGACTTAGTTTTCCTTTCTTTCCAAATCTGACTACTCCTTTCCAAGGAGAAACTTTCAACAGTACTCTGTCTCCAACTTGGAATTCTAACGGCTTGCTTCTATTGTCTGCATAACTTTTCTGACGATCTCGAGCCGTTTTCAACCTTTCCTTAATTTGAGTAATCTTATCAGTTGTTTCTTGCACTATTTCAGGTCCTGATAACTGACTTTCTCCTATTTCTGCCCAGCAAACTGGGGTTCTGCACTTTCTTCCATACAGTGCCTCGAATGGAGCGGTTTCAATACTTGAATGATAACTATTGTTATAGGAGAATTCAATTAATGGTAAGTGATCATCCCAACTTCCACCAAAGTCTATTACACATGCTCGGAGCATGTCTTCTAGAGTTTGGATCGTCCTTTCACTTTGTCCGTCTGTTTGTGGATGATATGCAGTGCTTAGGTTTAGTCGAGTTCCCATAGCTTGCTGGAAACTTTTCCAGAAATGGGAAGTAAAACGACTATCTCTATCCGAAACAATGGAGAGTGGAACTCCATGTAAGGATACAACTTCATCTACATATAATTTAGCCAGTCTTTCCATGCTAAAGGTTTCTTTCATAGGTAGAAAGTGAGCTGATTTGGTTAATCGATCCACAATTACCCAAATCGCATCATTACCTTTTCTGGTTTTAGGTAACTTAGTAACAAAATCCATTGTTATAAGCTCCCATTTCCATACTGGCATCTCTAATTGTTGTAGTAATCCTGAAGGTTTCTGATGTTCTGCCTTAACTTGTGAACAAGTAAGACATCTGGAAACATAGCTGGCTATGTCTCTTTTCATTCCTATCCACCAGAAATTCTTCCTTAAATCTTGGTACATCTTATTGTTTCCTGGATGCATAGTGTACCTAGATTTATGAGCTTCTTCTAAAATCTTAGGTCTTAAGTCTCCCTGCTTAGGTACCCAGATTCTACTTTTATGGAATCTCCAAATTCCATCTGCTCCTTGCTCTAATTCCTTGATTCGTCCTTTCATCCCTTCCGCATCATCCTGGATTGCCGTAGTTTGAACATTCTTCAATTGTTCCATTAAATCTATTTGTAGATTTAATCTGAGAGCACGAACCCTTCGTTGTTTCTCATAATACTTACGACTTAAGGCATCTGCAACTACATTCGCCTTTCCTTCGTGATACTGAATATCACAGTCGTAGTCACTTAAAATTTCCATCCATCTCCTTTGCCTCATGTTTAACTCTTTTTGCCCAAAGATATATTTTAAACTCTTATGATCTGTATAGATAGTAAACTTACTTCCATACAGATAATGTCTCCAAATCTTAAGGGCAAAAATTACGGCTCCTAACTCTAAATCATGAGTCGTATAATTCTCTTCGTGCTTTTTCAACTGCCTTGATGCGTACGCGATTACCTTTTTGCGTTGCATAAGCACACATCCATAACCTAATTTTGAAGCATCACAATATACTTCAAAATCTTCAGTTCCTTCTGGTAAGGCTAAGATTGGTGCATGGGTTAGTTTCTGTTTCAAAATCCTAAAGGCTTCTTCCTGTTTAGATCCCCATTCAAACTTAGTGGCTTTACAGGTTAACTTAGTTAATGGTACGGCTATCTTGGAAAAATCCTTAATAAACCGTCTATAATACCCAGCTAAACCTATAAAACTTCTAATTTCCATTGCTGTTTGTGGAACCTTCCACTTGGTAATTGCCTCTATCTTAGCAGGATCTACATGAATACCTTCATGATTCACCATGTGTCCTAAAAATTGCACTTCCTTTAGCCAGAATTCGCATTTCGAGAATTTGGCGTACAACTTTTCTTTTCTTAACAAGGTTAAGAGTGCATGAAGATGTTCACAATGCTCTGTCTGACTTTTGGAATAAATAAGTATATCGTCTATAAAAACAATTACAAATTTATCCAAATACGGTTTACAGATCCTATTCATCATGTCCATGAATGCTGCAGGTGCATTCGTTAACCCGAATGGCATGACTGTAAACTCGTAATGACCATACCTAGTTCTGAAAGCAGTCTTAGGTATGTCTTCTTCTTGTACCTTCAATTGATGATATCCAGAGCGTAAATCTATCTTAGAAAAATATCTAGCCCCCTGAAGTTGATCAAAAAGATCATCAATCCTAGGTAATGGATATCGATTCTTAATTGTAACCTTATTCAATTCCCTATAATCGATACACATTCTCATTGAACCATCCTTTTTCTTCACAAACAACACTGGCGCTCCCCAAGGGGATGAGCTAGGTTGTATGAATCCTTTACTTAGTAATTCATCTAATTGCTTTTTCAACTCTAACATTTCTGTGGGTGCTAACCGATAAGGTGCCTTGGCTATCGGTGTAGTTCCTGGAATTAAATGAATTCTAAATTCTACTTCCCTATCTGGAGGTAATCCTGGTAAATCTTCTGGAAATATATCAGAGTATTCCGATACTACTGGTATTTCCTTTAGATCTTTTCCCTTAGTGCTAATGATTACTGAAATCATATACACTATTCCTTGTTTTCGTTCATAATTAGCAACTTTCATTACTGATATGAACTTCATGGGTTTCCGTGGTTTATCTCCTGTAATCCTAATCACTTCTCCGGAAGGTGTTTGAATTTCTATGGAATTCTGATCACAAAGGATTCTAGCATGGTTGGTTACTAACCAATCCATTCCTAATACAACATCAAATTCAGCTAAATTCATCGGCAATAGTCTTGCAGAGAATTTATGTCCTAAAAGTTCTATGTTTCCTTCCTGTAACACTTTATCTACTTTAACTGAATTTCCGTCTGCTGTTTCAATGGTAAAAATCTGCCTAGTATTTGTTAAAGGTAAACTAAGAGCTTGACAGAATGAAGTATTTATAAAACTTTGGTTTGCACCAGAGTCAAATAATACTTTTGCATATACGTTGTGAACTAGGAACGTACCCGCTATCACATCTGGAATAAGTTCGGCTTCTTGGGTGGTCAGCTGAAATGCCCTAACATTCTTTTTAGTAGTTCCTTCTGTCGTCTTTGGTTTGTTATCTACTGGTTTGACCAATTTAGGACATTCTGTTTTATAATGCCCCGCTTCTCCACAGTTAAAACAGATTACTGTTTTCTTTTTGCAATTCTCTTCACGATGTCCTACAGCTTTGCAAAAATTGCAAGTAATATCGCACCTTCCAAAATGCTTCTTTTTGCATTTCTTGCAGAATGACGGACCTGGAGATTGCCCTGTTCCTTTTCTCTTGAAGCTGTTATTATTACCCACACGAAATCCTTGGGTAATTTTCTGAGCTAGTGCCTTCTTCCTATCTTCATCTCTTGTGCGCACCAATTCATCGGTCAGAGTGTTGGCTAATTCTACCGCATCATCAATAGTGCGAGGTCTCGCAGCTTTAACAATATTGCGGATTTCGCTAATTAGTCCCCAAATATAGCGAGAAATAAGTACCGGTTCTGGCGAAGCCAATGTTGGTACTACTCTTGCATATTCGAAGAATGTCGAGGTATAACCGCGACAATCCACACTCATCATCCGATGATTTAGAAACTTATTCGCCATCTGTTCTTTCTCATACTCGGGACAGAATTTTCTTTCCACCAAACCTTTAAATTCTTCCCAAGTCATAGCATAAGCTATTGCTCTTCCTTTTGATTGTAACACAGTATTCCACCACTCGAGTGCTCCTTCTTTGAACAGATTGGACGAATACATGACTTGATCATCTTTACCACATTTACTTATTGCAATGACTGCTTCGGTTTTCTCTAACCAACGCAGTGATGCAGTTGCTCCTTCATTGCCTGCAAATTCAGTGGGTTTACAAGCAAGGAATTCTTTGAAAGTGCAACCAGGCGTTGCAGTTTTCATTTTCTTGGTCAATGGAGCTTGATGTGGTTCCTTATTATGGTTATCATGCTTATTGCCTCCATTTACACTATTACTGAAATTATCTTCAGTAATCTGTTTGCTCGGAACAAGTTGTTGTGGTTCGGGTGGATTCTTTATAGCAGCGACGAATGCTGGAATAGCATTGGCTATCCCTTGAGCCACAATGTTTTCGATATCTTGCCGAGTCATATATTGATCTCTGGAATGTTGTTCAGAATGATTAACTTCATTAATAGGTTCATCATTACTGTTTGCCATCTGATAATGTATATATATAAATTTTATTAGTAACTGACAAATAATAATTATATACAAATAATCAGAAATTGCATAATACAGATACAGTCAAAACAATCGATATTTCGATTTTATTTATATATATATCTATCATAACATGCATCATTACTCACAGATATCATACAGAGTTTTATTGGGTATTTACAGACAAACTTTATTAGTACTATTTTACAACTACCATTTTAGCATTGTTATCATCTCTCGTTACTTGCTGTTTTTTAAAAACGCATTTCCCTCTCGTCGTATTTCCAAGCAATCTGTCCACCTATCTCCCTCATTCTATTTCCCATATCAAACAACTCTTCGCCAAAGTGGCGAAGTTCGGCCATATTTTCTGTGCTCATGGGTGGATTAGGTAATGGTTCTGGATCGAATTGTGGAAGAAAAGTGTAAGGATCATTGACAATATTTTGAAATTGCCAATCGTTCGTCCACCATTCGTCCATTCCTATGGGTTGGGAATGAACTATTGGATCAGGAATTGCTGCTGGTTCCCAATTCATAGGGAATTGGTTTTCAATAGGGTAGGTAAAAAGATTTGTCTGGACAGGCTGAATTGTCTCACAGTTTTCCAACAGAAAATCTATTTCATCTTGAAAAGTTCTTTCCTGGGTTGGATTGGAACTCTCCCCAATTTCTCTCTGAGCTGGTATAGACCCTTGCCCAACTTCCATTATTACTTCTTTAGTAATTTCCTCCATTTGTATTTCTATCTCCTTACCCTTCTTTTTCTCTCCAGTTTCCATTTCTTGTGATTTGGAATTCTCTCCGGTTATGACTTCTTTTCCCTTTTTCAAAGGATTATTTATTTTGGGCAGTTTCTTGGCTGGCTTCTTCTTACGGATTTTCCTCCATCCTACATAAGTTCTTTTCTTTTGTTTCGGCTTGCTCAAAGGTGGAACCTTGAATTCTACTGGTTGTTCAATATCGGGATAGTAGCTAATATATTCTTTGGAAGCTTCGACAGTTACGGGATACAGATTAAGATTCTGGAAATCTTCGGTTATCTCACTCATGCTGATGTAGCATATATGCAAAATGCATAAAATACTAAGTTAAAATTTACAAATAACTTTGTAATTTATTTCATACTGTGTACTAGTTGATTACAAAGATAACTAACAACATACTCAGTTTTCAAATTTTATTTATCACACAAGGTTTCTAGATTTATGAGAATAGGGTGCTAATCTTTTAAAGATTTATATTTTCTGCTACGGTGGCTAGCATATATAAATTAGCCCATTTCTCATCTAGTTTATCTTCCCAAGGTGATTTATCAATTAATTCTTGAGTTTCCCGTTTAATCCTCTTTTGTCGAATTTGCTCTTTACTTTTCTTAATAATCATCTCCCTCCTTTGAGGAGAAAGTGATTCCTCGTATTGTGCCTTTCGCACAAATATTCCTTCTTCAGGAATTTCAGACTGACTTGAGGATTTGGTTCGGGATGAACTTCCTTTTTCATTAGATGATTTCTCTAATTTAAGATAAATGCTTGACAGCTTTTTCTTACCCATACTGTAACTAACAAATAATCAAATAGTCAGTTAATAATACAAATAATCACATAACAGTAATCAAGAAAAATTAAGTATTTCCAAATACTTAATCAGTTTAACTCAGTGGCTGTAATCAGGAAAAATGGAGCATTTCTAAAATACTTAGTCAGCTTAACCCAGTGGCTCTGATACCACCTTTTTTCTGTCACGGCCCACGACCCGGTTTGACCCGTTTCAGGAGCCGTGGCAGAAAATACTGCGGTATTGATTTAATTGATTTTAACAGCGGAAGCAGGATCGCTTAAAGCTAAAAATTTTTCCCCGATTATTTTATTTCACAATTCGGGATAAAACCCCGATAATTTACAATAGTATGTTTTTACTATAAAAACGTGATATTACAAAATCATTTATTTATTTTATATTGAGCCACTATCAGTCAGCTTGAGATGCTTCCCAGTACTTTTCCTGAATTACAACAGATCACCTGAAACATGTTTGAAAAAGGTTTTGTCAGCGGGAAATACTGAGTGAATCATTCTTTTTACTAAAATGACACATTTGTTATAATATACAGTATTAAGAGCGATTACAATGTTTCTGATATCAAGCCAATTACCCACGGTACTTGCCACTCGACCCATTGGCCCATTCGTCCAATGGTGTCTGTGACTGCGGTCATATCCCCCACTGGCTGCCCCAATGGTGACGATTATCAAGTAATGTATACAAAACCCCACATACCGGCTGTAACTTGGTGATTACAAAGACTTAATCCCCGTAATTATAACTTTAAATAAAACATGATTTTGTAAATAGATTTGATAAAAAGAGAGAATGACTCACATTGCTGATTTAATATGATCAGAGTCTAATCTATGATTTAGCCTTGTTAACCTAATATAGATAATGCATACAAAACTGGGTTAGTAATCAATCCAGCAATTACGATAATTTACGAGATCAAATCATCACAATGAATGTCAAAATGCAATACTTTGTCCATCGAATTAACGATGATCCATTGAATTAACAATGAATGACAATGTATAATACTTTACCCATCGAATTAACGATAATCCGTTGAATTAACAACGAACGATAAAGTATAATACTTTACCTATCGAATTAACGACAATCCGTCAAATTAATGACGAACGATAAAGTATAACCCTAATGTGGGCGGCATTTAAACATGCATTGGATATCTTGATCTTCGGATAATTGAATCGTAGCAGCGATTGTGCTAATACCCTGTTTTGTAGCAGAATTTCGATACCCGGGGGTATAATTTCGGAATAACAGAACGTAAGCAGTGTATTTGTGAGAATTTGGTCGACGTAATAAGTTCAGAAGTCGAGTGCCAATGTCTGCTATTTATAGGTAAAATTTTTCTAGCTTACGGACCGTAAGCTTGTCAACGTTGAGGTCCGTAGAGCACCATACGGACCGTAAGGTTGAGAGTGTTGCGGTCCGTATGGAATCAAAATAGGCTATAGGGTAGCCACGACTGAAACTAGCTTTGCTGAGTTAAAATTTTCAAATTTCAGTAACTTGACAACGAATTTTGAAGATAATTATCAACTAGGGTTTACCCCCTTTGAGTTTTAGGGGCCCTAATCCTGATTCTGAAAATTATGAAAATTTCAGGGTTTGTTCAGAATCACTTGGGTCTCTCAATTAGGTTTTCCTTTTTGACTAATTAATATAATAAGTATGACTTTTGATGAGAGTTGTTACATTCTACCCACCTTAAGAAAAATCTCGTCCTCGAGATTTACTGGAATAAGTGTGGATACTTCTTCTTCATTTCTGACTCTAATTCCCAAGTGTATTCAGCTCCCCTCTTTGAATCCCACTTGACTTTGACTAAAACTAGTCGTTTGTGTTTGAGAAACTTGATCTTTCGATCCTCAATTTGAAGAGGTTTCTCAACAAATTTCAACTTTTCGTTTACCTCTATATCTCGAAGAGGTACTACCAGAGATTCATCTGATAAGCATTTCTTGAGATTGGATACATGAAATACATTATGTACTCCAGATAATTCTTCTGGTAATTGTAAACGATAAGCTACTGGTCCTATACGTTGGATCACTGGAAATGGTCCTACGTACCTGGGACTTAGTTTTCCTTTCTTTCCAAATCTGACTACTCCTTTCCAAGGAGAAACTTTCAACAGTACTCTGTCTCCAACTTGGAATTCTAACGGCTTGCTTCTATTGTCTGCATAACTTTTCTGACGATCTCGAGCCGTTTTCAACCTTTCCTTAATTTGAGTAATCTTATCAGTTGTTTCTTGCACTATTTCAGGTCCTGATAACTGACTTTCTCCTATTTCTGCCCAGCAAACTGGGGTTCTGCACTTTCTTCCATACAGTGCCTCGAATGGAGCGGTTTCAATACTTGAATGATAACTATTGTTATAGGAGAATTCAATTAATGGTAAGTGATCATCCCAACTTCCACCAAAGTCTATTACACATGCTCGGAGCATGTCTTCTAGAGTTTGGATCGTCCTTTCACTTTGTCCGTCTGTTTGTGGATGATATGCAGTGCTTAGGTTTAGTCGAGTTCCCATAGCTTGCTGGAAACTTTTCCAGAAATGGGAAGTAAAACGACTATCTCTATCCGAAACAATGGAGAGTGGAACTCCATGTAAGGATACAACTTCATCTACATATAATTTAGCCAGTCTTTCCATGCTAAAGGTTTCTTTCATAGGTAGAAAGTGAGCTGATTTGGTTAATCGATCCACAATTACCCAAATCGCATCATTACCTTTTCTGGTTTTAGGTAACTTAGTAACAAAATCCATTGTTATAAGCTCCCATTTCCATACTGGCATCTCTAATTGTTGTAGTAATCCTGAAGGTTTCTGATGTTCTGCCTTAACTTGTGAACAAGTAAGACATCTGGAAACATAGCTGGCTATGTCTCTTTTCATTCCTATCCACCAGAAATTCTTCCTTAAATCTTGGTACATCTTATTGTTTCCTGGATGCATAGTGTACCTAGATTTATGAGCTTCTTCTAAAATCTTAGGTCTTAAGTCTCCCTGCTTAGGTACCCAGATTCTACTTTTATGGAATCTCCAAATTCCATCTGCTCCTTGCTCTAATTCCTTGATTCGTCCTTTCATCCCTTCCGCATCATCCTGGATTGCCGTAGTTTGAACATTCTTCAATTGTTCCATTAAATCTATTTGTAGATTTAATCTGAGAGCACGAACCCTTCGTTGTTTCTCATAATACTTACGACTTAAGGCATCTGCAACTACATTCGCCTTTCCTTCGTGATACTGAATATCACAGTCGTAGTCACTTAAAATTTCCATCCATCTCCTTTGCCTCATGTTTAACTCTTTTTGCCCAAAGATATATTTTAAACTCTTATGATCTGTATAGATAGTAAACTTACTTCCATACAGATAATGTCTCCAAATCTTAAGGGCAAAAATTACGGCTCCTAACTCTAAATCATGAGTCGTATAATTCTCTTCGTGCTTTTTCAACTGCCTTGATGCGTACGCGATTACCTTTTTGCGTTGCATAAGCACACATCCATAACCTAATTTTGAAGCATCACAATATACTTCAAAATCTTCAGTTCCTTCTGGTAAGGCTAAGATTGGTGCATGGGTTAGTTTCTGTTTCAAAATCCTAAAGGCTTCTTCCTGTTTAGATCCCCATTCAAACTTAGTGGCTTTACAGGTTAACTTAGTTAATGGTACGGCTATCTTGGAAAAATCCTTAATAAACCGTCTATAATACCCAGCTAAACCTATAAAACTTCTAATTTCCATTGCTGTTTGTGGAACCTTCCACTTGGTAATTGCCTCTATCTTAGCAGGATCTACATGAATACCTTCATGATTCACCATGTGTCCTAAAAATTGCACTTCCTTTAGCCAGAATTCGCATTTCGAGAATTTGGCGTACAACTTTTCTTTTCTTAACAAGGTTAAGAGTGCATGAAGATGTTCACAATGCTCTGTCTGACTTTTGGAATAAATAAGTATATCGTCTATAAAAACAATTACAAATTTATCCAAATACGGTTTACAGATCCTATTCATCATGTCCATGAATGCTGCAGGTGCATTCGTTAACCCGAATGGCATGACTGTAAACTCGTAATGACCATACCTAGTTCTGAAAGCAGTCTTAGGTATGTCTTCTTCTTGTACCTTCAATTGATGATATCCAGAGCGTAAATCTATCTTAGAAAAATATCTAGCCCCCTGAAGTTGATCAAAAAGATCATCAATCCTAGGTAATGGATATCGATTCTTAATTGTAACCTTATTCAATTCCCTATAATCGATACACATTCTCATTGAACCATCCTTTTTCTTCACAAACAACACTGGCGCTCCCCAAGGGGATGAGCTAGGTTGTATGAATCCTTTACTTAGTAATTCATCTAATTGCTTTTTCAACTCTAACATTTCTGTGGGTGCTAACCGATAAGGTGCCTTGGCTATCGGTGTAGTTCCTGGAATTAAATGAATTCTAAATTCTACTTCCCTATCTGGAGGTAATCCTGGTAAATCTTCTGGAAATATATCAGAGTATTCCGATACTACTGGTATTTCCTTTAGATCTTTTCCCTTAGTGCTAATGATTACTGAAATCATATACACTATTCCTTGTTTTCGTTCATAATTAGCAACTTTCATTACTGATATGAACTTCATGGGTTTCCGTGGTTTATCTCCTGTAATCCTAATCACTTCTCCGGAAGGTGTTTGAATTTCTATGGAATTCTGATCACAAAGGATTCTAGCATGGTTGGTTACTAACCAATCCATTCCTAATACAACATCAAATTCAGCTAAATTCATCGGCAATAGTCTTGCAGAGAATTTATGTCCTAAAAGTTCTATGTTTCCTTCCTGTAACACTTTATCTACTTTAACTGAATTTCCGTCTGCTGTTTCAATGGTAAAAATCTGCCTAGTATTTGTTAAAGGTAAACTAAGAGCTTGACAGAATGAAGTATTTATAAAACTTTGGTTTGCACCAGAGTCAAATAATACTTTTGCATATACGTTGTGAACTAGGAACGTACCCGCTATCACATCTGGAATAAGTTCGGCTTCTTGGGTGGTCAGCTGAAATGCCCTAACATTCTTTTTAGTAGTTCCTTCTGTCGTCTTTGGTTTGTTATCTACTGGTTTGACCAATTTAGGACATTCTGTTTTATAATGCCCCGCTTCTCCACAGTTAAAACAGATTACTGTTTTCTTTTTGCAATTCTCTTCACGATGTCCTACAGCTTTGCAAAAATTGCAAGTAATATCGCACCTTCCAAAATGCTTCTTTTTGCATTTCTTGCAGAATGACGGACCTGGAGATTGCCCTGTTCCTTTTCTCTTGAAGCTGTTATTATTACCCACACGAAATCCTTGGGTAATTTTCTGAGCTAGTGCCTTCTTCCTATCTTCATCTCTTGTGCGCACCAATTCATCGGTCAGAGTGTTGGCTAATTCTACCGCATCATCAATAGTGCGAGGTCTCGCAGCTTTAACAATATTGCGGATTTCGCTAATTAGTCCCCAAATATAGCGAGAAATAAGTACCGGTTCTGGCGAAGCCAATGTTGGTACTACTCTTGCATATTCGAAGAATGTCGAGGTATAACCGCGACAATCCACACTCATCATCCGATGATTTAGAAACTTATTCGCCATCTGTTCTTTCTCATACTCGGGACAGAATTTTCTTTCCACCAAACCTTTAAATTCTTCCCAAGTCATAGCATAAGCTATTGCTCTTCCTTTTGATTGTAACACAGTATTCCACCACTCGAGTGCTCCTTCTTTGAACAGATTGGACGAATACATGACTTGATCATCTTTACCACATTTACTTATTGCAATGACT
The DNA here is from genome assembly GCA_030545235.1 of Helianthus tuberosus. Classification (NCBI taxonomy): domain Eukaryota; kingdom Viridiplantae; phylum Streptophyta; class Magnoliopsida; order Asterales; family Asteraceae; genus Helianthus; species Helianthus tuberosus. Next base: position 169,057,101 of record CM060354.1, on the reverse strand, counting down.
GCTTCGGTTTTCTCTAACCAACGCAGTGATGCAGTTGCTCCTTCATTGCCTGCAAATTCAGTGGGTTTACAAGCAAGGAATTCTTTGAAAGTGCAACCAGGCGTTGCAGTTTTCATTTTCTTGGTCAATGGAGCTTGATGTGGTTCCTTATTATGGTTATCATGCTTATTGCCTCCATTTACACTATTACTGAAATTATCTTCAGTAATCTGTTTGCTCGGAACAAGTTGTTGTGGTTCGGGTGGATTCTTTATAGCAGCGACGAATGCTGGAATAGCATTGGCTATCCCTTGAGCCACAATGTTTTCGATATCTTGCCGAGTCATATATTGATCTCTGGAATGTTGTTCAGAATGATTAACTTCATTAATAGGTTCATCATTACTGTTTGCCATCTGATAATGTATATATATAAATTTTATTAGTAACTGACAAATAATAATTATATACAAATAATCAGAAATTGCATAATACAGATACAGTCAAAACAATCGATATTTCGATTTTATTTATATATATATCTATCATAACATGCATCATTACTCACAGATATCATACAGAGTTTTATTGGGTATTTACAGACAAACTTTATTAGTACTATTTTACAACTACCATTTTAGCATTGTTATCATCTCTCGTTACTTGCTGTTTTTTAAAAACGCATTTCCCTCTCGTCGTATTTCCAAGCAATCTGTCCACCTATCTCCCTCATTCTATTTCCCATATCAAACAACTCTTCGCCAAAGTGGCGAAGTTCGGCCATATTTTCTGTGCTCATGGGTGGATTAGGTAATGGTTCTGGATCGAATTGTGGAAGAAAAGTGTAAGGATCATTGACAATATTTTGAAATTGCCAATCGTTCGTCCACCATTCGTCCATTCCTATGGGTTGGGAATGAACTATTGGATCAGGAATTGCTGCTGGTTCCCAATTCATAGGGAATTGGTTTTCAATAGGGTAGGTAAAAAGATTTGTCTGGACAGGCTGAATTGTCTCACAGTTTTCCAACAGAAAATCTATTTCATCTTGAAAAGTTCTTTCCTGGGTTGGATTGGAACTCTCCCCAATTTCTCTCTGAGCTGGTATAGACCCTTGCCCAACTTCCATTATTACTTCTTTAGTAATTTCCTCCATTTGTATTTCTATCTCCTTACCCTTCTTTTTCTCTCCAGTTTCCATTTCTTGTGATTTGGAATTCTCTCCGGTTATGACTTCTTTTCCCTTTTTCAAAGGATTATTTATTTTGGGCAGTTTCTTGGCTGGCTTCTTCTTACGGATTTTCCTCCATCCTACATAAGTTCTTTTCTTTTGTTTCGGCTTGCTCAAAGGTGGAACCTTGAATTCTACTGGTTGTTCAATATCGGGATAGTAGCTAATATATTCTTTGGAAGCTTCGACAGTTACGGGATACAGATTAAGATTCTGGAAATCTTCGGTTATCTCACTCATGCTGATGTAGCATATATGCAAAATGCATAAAATACTAAGTTAAAATTTACAAATAACTTTGTAATTTATTTCATACTGTGTACTAGTTGATTACAAAGATAACTAACAACATACTCAGTTTTCAAATTTTATTTATCACACAAGGTTTCTAGATTTATGAGAATAGGGTGCTAATCTTTTAAAGATTTATATTTTCTGCTACGGTGGCTAGCATATATAAATTAGCCCATTTCTCATCTAGTTTATCTTCCCAAGGTGATTTATCAATTAATTCTTGAGTTTCCCGTTTAATCCTCTTTTGTCGAATTTGCTCTTTACTTTTCTTAATAATCATCTCCCTCCTTTGAGGAGAAAGTGATTCCTCGTATTGTGCCTTTCGCACAAATATTCCTTCTTCAGGAATTTCAGACTGACTTGAGGATTTGGTTCGGGATGAACTTCCTTTTTCATTAGATGATTTCTCTAATTTAAGATAAATGCTTGACAGCTTTTTCTTACCCATACTGTAACTAACAAATAATCAAATAGTCAGTTAATAATACAAATAATCACATAACAGTAATCAAGAAAAATTAAGTATTTCCAAATACTTAATCAGTTTAACTCAGTGGCTGTAATCAGGAAAAATGGAGCATTTCTAAAATACTTAGTCAGCTTAACCCAGTGGCTCTGATACCACCTTTTTTCTGTCACGGCCCACGACCCGGTTTGACCCGTTTCAGGAGCCGTGGCAGAAAATACTGCGGTATTGATTTAATTGATTTTAACAGCGGAAGCAGGATCGCTTAAAGCTAAAAATTTTTCCCCGATTATTTTATTTCACAATTCGGGATAAAACCCCGATAATTTACAATAGTATGTTTTTACTATAAAAACGTGATATTACAAAATCATTTATTTATTTTATATTGAGCCACTATCAGTCAGCTTGAGATGCTTCCCAGTACTTTTCCTGAATTACAACAGATCACCTGAAACATGTTTGAAAAAGGTTTTGTCAGCGGGAAATACTGAGTGAATCATTCTTTTTACTAAAATGACACATTTGTTATAATATACAGTATTAAGAGCGATTACAATGTTTCTGATATCAAGCCAATTACCCACGGTACTTGCCACTCGACCCATTGGCCCATTCGTCCAATGGTGTCTGTGACTGCGGTCATATCCCCCACTGGCTGCCCCAATGGTGACGATTATCAAGTAATGTATACAAAACCCCACATACCGGCTGTAACTTGGTGATTACAAAGACTTAATCCCCGTAATTATAACTTTAAATAAAACATGATTTTGTAAATAGATTTGATAAAAAGAGAGAATGACTCACATTGCTGATTTAATATGATCAGAGTCTAATCTATGATTTAGCCTTGTTAACCTAATATAGATAATGCATACAAAACTGGGTTAGTAATCAATCCAGCAATTACGATAATTTACGAGATCAAATCATCACAATGAATGTCAAAATGCAATACTTTGTCCATCGAATTAACGATGATCCATTGAATTAACAATGAATGACAATGTATAATACTTTACCCATCGAATTAACGATAATCCGTTGAATTAACAACGAACGATAAAGTATAATACTTTACCTATCGAATTAACGACAATCCGTCAAATTAATGACGAACGATAAAGTATAACCCTAATGTGGGCGGCATTTAAACATGCATTGGATATCTTGATCTTCGGATAATTGAATCGTAGCAGCGATTGTGCTAATACCCTGTTTTGTAGCAGAATTTCGATACCCGGGGGTATAATTTCGGAATAACAGAACGTAAGCAGTGTATTTGTGAGAATTTGGTCGACGTAATAAGTTCAGAAGTCGAGTGCCAATGTCTGCTATTTATAGGTAAAATTTTTCTAGCTTACGGACCGTAAGCTTGTCAACGTTGAGGTCCGTAGAGCACCATACGGACCGTAAGGTTGAGAGTGTTGCGGTCCGTATGGAATCAAAATAGGCTATAGGGTAGCCACGACTGAAACTAGCTTTGCTGAGTTAAAATTTTCGAATTTCAGTAACTTGACAACGAATTTTGAAGATAATTATCAACTAGGGTTTACCCCCTTTGAGTTTTAGGGGCCCTAATCCTGATTCTGAAAATTATGAAAATTTCAGGGTTTGTTCAGAATCACTTGGGTCTCTCAATTAGGTTTTCCTTTTTGACTAATTAATATAATAAGTATGACTTTTGATGAGAGTTGTTACACCCGAGACACAAGGACCCGACTCGAGACCATGCGGTCTCGAGTGAACAGTGCAACAGTTGGGCCGGTTGGGCCACGCACCTCCTTTAATCCATCCGGAACCCATTAGGGTGCACCAACTTGGAACGAGTATATAACCTTGGTTAATAGCCAACCTTGCCATTTTTGGGCAACCTACACACACTCTCCTACACACACACTCCTACATTCTCTCTCACTAAAACCCTAGAACCACAAAACCTCCTCTCCTTCCTCTCGGATCAATCGGCAACAAGGAAACCCTCGGATCAAGCTCGAGATCACCACTCGGAAGTTGGTTCATTGATTCTTCATACCCTCAACATCTAGCCGATTAGTACCTTGTAATTGTTTGGTTAAAACAAATGATGAGTTATGAGTATATACCAACCGATTAGTGTTTTTAGATGTTCATTAGGTGTTTTGTGTATAATGATGTGACTTGCTTTGAATGATTAAATGATGGGTGATATGTGTGAACCCTTGTATGATAATGAGTCAATAAGATACTTGAATGATGAATGTATAGAAAGCTTATGATCATCCGACTTATGTTAGAAGTTACAGGACAAAGGTTGTTTTGATGATAATATGCAAAGTTGTCATATAGATCGTATGAATACATGTTCTTGTTTTGAGTTAAACGCATGCCAGAACTAAGATTTAAATGATCATGTTTGCAAAGTGATGAAAACCCTAGATGAAGAACTTGTTGAATGTGAAATGAAGATTTGAAATTTGCTATGTTTGATCCATTTCGGTAAATTGTTAGACAAGAAAACATGTTTGTGTGGTTTAATTGGATAGTACACAATCTCATGAAAATGCCACACTATTGGATAGTATATCAAGGTTCTAGAAGGATTTTGTTACCAGGAACACAAGTCGAGACCCTCTGTCTCGACTCGAGACCATATATGTGACAACTCGAGAACACGGTTGCGACACAGGTTGCGAGTCGAATACCCCTAGTCTCGACTCGAGACCACACATTACCAGCGCATAAACAACATGACCCGAGACCGCCTAGTTTCGAGTGATGAACATATGACCCGAGACCTCCTCAGTTGCGACTCGAGAACTTGTAGACTACAACTCGAGACCGCACAGTCTCGACTCGGGACCTCTAGTCTCGACTCGAGACCATATACACGTGCACACTGTCTTGGACTTGCATGCTATTACGAGCCCAACTATTTGGGCCGCATACTTGGACTTTGCTTATTTACGTAGATGAGGCTATTGGATGTGTTGAGCCCTGTTGATTAACTGAAGTATTTATACGTGTGTGCCATGATCAGTACGTGTATGCAAATGTGTGTAGAAAACATACGTGCACTACCTAAATACGAACCTGACTTGTGTGGTACAACTATGTTAGGACGTGGTTGACCACAATATAGCTTGATTGACCTTTCTGTGTATCTGCCGAGCAAACCAAGGTGAGTTCACACCCTCTACAAAGCATGGGATTCCCAGGGGTTGGGAATGGGGTTAAGGAACATGGATTCCTCGTCCTTTCTTGGGTAGGACAGTATTGGTTCAGGAATATGATTCCTCGTCCTCATGGACAGATAACTCGTACTAGACCAAAACTCTATCACGAAGTCCCTCATTTTTATATCGACTTAATCGCCGGGCCAATGGCTAGCGGGTCATTAGTTAGATAGCGCTATTTAGGTCTGACAAGCCTCACACCGTGCCGCAGAGGACGGGCGTGAACTAATGGATCTGGGCACGTCAATGATGATAGACATTGACAGTTCAGGGCACATAAACATGACTACAGTCAGCAGTCGATATGGTAACGAGTCTAGTGTATACATGGGGTAGCCCCCACGACCGAAATGCCAGATAACTAACATGGGGAAGCCCCCACGGCTGTATTGCCAGAATCAATGGGTAAACAAATCACGTTTTCAACTATGGGGTGACCCCCACGGCAGGATGCCAGTTAAAGGAAACTGTTTTTGGAACAACTTAAAAATGAACACCCAACCGTGAACTCACTCAACTTGTTGTTGACTCGTTACTACATGCTTTGCAGGTCAATAGGTACTTAGCTGGAGCTGGCATGGGGGAGAGTCGTTGTGGGACATGGACAGCGGTGTGCCATGTTAAACTTTGAAACGTTTAAACTTATGTTTTGGATTTGAACCTTATGCTTCCGCTTGCAACTTAAACTATGTTTGTTTGGATACCAATGGTGTTGGTTAAACTTTTATAATTGTCAACTTGCGTATTCAATATGATTGGTGGCTGGATCCTGGTCAGTCACGCCTCCAAGCGGTAGTACTCCGCAGGTGGATTTTGGGGGTGTGACAGATTGGTATCAGAGCCATTGGTTATAGTGAACTTGGTTTTAATAAAGGAAAAACGTTTTTGTTAAAACCAGACTATAACATGTACAGTGCTCAACGGTCCACAACGACGCTTCACTCCACATGCAAGGCTCGACATTCTAGGTGATATGATCTGTGTATATATTGCCTACTTGTTAGTTACATAGTACATTGCTCATGGTATGCTTGGTTAGTAAAACTACTGTTGCTTGAACACGTGTGTGTTTACTCCCTTCTGTCATCGCATTTTCGCGAACCTCTCTCACTCATGTTTCCCTCTTATATGAAGATCATGAGTGGACGCGTTAACCTGAATCATGCCCAGTTGACGGCTCTGATTAACGAACGAGTTGCTGCGGCACTTGCAGCTGCACACGCAGGAGGTATATCCTGCAGTCCAAACTCATTCTAGGATCTTTAGTTCCTACTCTCGTGAACCAACATTTGTGTTAAACTCTGTCCTTTCTTTGACCCACAACAGGTCAACACGCTCAGCCACCTGTGTGCACCTTTAAAACCTTTATGGACTGCCGACCCACTACTTTCAGCGGCACTGAAGGAGCCGTAGGTCTTCTCCACTGGTTTGAGAAACTAGAATCTGTGTTCGAAATGTGTGAATGCCCTGAGGCGCGCAGGGTGAAGTATGCTACCGGTACTCTCGAGGGTTTAGCCCTCACATGGTGGAACGCTCAGGTTCAAATGCTGGGGTTGGTTGCTGCCAACGCCACCCCATGGGAAACCTTTAAAGAGATGATCAAGGAGGAATACTGCAGTCGTGATGACATTCATAAGCTGGAAGTCGAGTTCTACAACCTCAAGATGACGGGGTCAGAAATTGAGGCGTATTCAATATGATTGGTGGCTGGATCCTGGTCAGTCACGCCTCCAAGCGGTAGTACTCCGCATGTGGATTTTGGGGGTGTGACATAAGCTATTTTTAACGGCGGACTATTATCGGCCAAAAGTGGACCAGTTCGGATTATTATCGGCCAATAACTGAGTTGGAATTATTATCGGCCAAATTGAGCAAGTTGGGATTTTTTAAATCCAATTTGCCTTTCTGTTGCAGAGAATACATGGAATTTGTTGACGCAATGGTGCAATATGGATATTGTTCAATGAGACTCAAGTTTGCTCAGTTTGGAATGATTTGTATGTTAGCTTTTCGTTGTGACTTGTAAGTTGTAACTCTCGCTAGCATCTTGCAAGTGTTCTCTAATAGAACTAAATTTGTCGTAAAAAGAAAACCAATTAAACTCTTAAAATAAATATTACAATAAAACAAAAAACAACTGCCGAGATTCAAGGATTTCTTTAGCACACTTTTTTTGATTGTTTTGAAGAAGGGGCACGAATGCACGATAAGACACAATGATTTGAGATGTTATACACGATAAAAGACTTATTGATACATAATCCTAAATATATGTTAATCCTTAGAAATTTAAAACAAAAATATTTAAAAGTCAAATCATAATATCCATTAGACTCAGCGTTGTCGGTTAACGGGCAGAACATCGCGTTGCTCCGTTAACTGGCTTCGTTAATGGGGTGGTCCTGAACACATTGGCGACGCTAAAAGGAAGAAGACGGCAGGACGGTGGGGCCTATGGGTGTGGGAACCAATCACATGCCGCTATCATTTTCTTTTTTTCTTTTTTAGTTAACTCATATTGGGTGTTTAGTTAACCTACAATGCATTGTTAACAGGTGACAATGACATGACGATGATGTGACAATAGGTTTAGTTAACCCATAACACTTAATCTTATAAATATAAACATGGCGCCAACAGGTTAAAAATGTTTTTAACCGGTTTAGACATGAATTTTATTGGGTCACAAACGTGTCGACCTGCTTAAAAAAGAAAGATGTTAAGCCCAACACGAAACTTGTTAAGAGCATATCATTTACACTATGTTCCCGAGTCTCATTTAACAAAGTGAGGGGAAGGAAAATTTTCTCTCTTAATCTCTCCAATTTGGAAGGATGAATATATGGTCATATTTTCTTTCCTTTTACCTCCGAAAACATGGTTTTTCATATTTTTATCTCTTTTTCCTCCCTCACCCTATTAAATAAGACTTGGGAACAGAGTGTTAGTGTCATGTCAAGCCTAAAATTCTCTACCCTACTTTGAAGTAGATTTCCTCACGAGAGTGAGGGCAACCATGCTACCCCCTTCTCGTGTTCACTCGGGTGCGATGCGGTGACACCATAATATATGGTCTTACAATTATTGTTCTCTTAAATCTTTGTTTATTGGTTGGGAGATTTTCCACTAAGTAGTTTCCTCCTAAAGAGGTCTTAGGTTCAATTTTTAGTAAGTGCAAATTATGTACAACTTTGGAAGAGATTCAAAGTTAGAGTGAGGGGTTTAAACATCATATGATGGCCTGTTAGAGTAAACTCGTTATCAAAATATTCAAATCGTAAACATCGTTTCGAAGGTATTAGGTGTTGTATAGAATCATATACTATTCATTCTTTAAAGAGAACTCATGACGCCGACGATAAAATCATGAGCCTAAAAAAGCAACACAGTTGTTTAATGTTAATCCGTTGTATACAATACTTTATGTCATTTATTTTCATTTGCAATTACATTTTTTAAATCATTGTTCATTACTCTTCAATTCACTTTCCGGGTACAAATGTACAATGTTACACAATTTCAGCCTCAAAAAATTAAATCTTCAATTAAACTAATAAAAATAATGAAATCTAGAAAAGAAATATAGCTTCGTTTACTGAACCTTATCCGTCATAGAAAAAAATCAAGAGGTTCACCCAATAACGATGCCCACTCTATTTCCCTGACGTTTACGGGAGACCGATTCACAAGGCAATCGATCCCTGCTTTTATACATCAGGTTATTCAATTTAATAACTTAATTACGTAACAAATAAATAAATAAAAAAAAGGGAAGTGTAGGTCTAATCCAGGCCCCCAAATCAGAGAAATTCAGAGGGGGCAGACATGACGACCTTAATCAATCTCCGTGCACATTACCATGCTTCCTTCATTACTTATTTATATTATCCAGAGCATCGGCTTATTGTACACGAATCGAATCATTCTTCGATGAAATAAACAAACAAAATAAAACTCAAAATAAACGGTAATTAGAACGAGATCTGAAATCGGCACAAAGAGGAGAGATGTTGAATGTTGGAAGAAATGGAGGCTTGAATATATATAAGGATGATGATGATGATGTGTAATTAGGGTTTGTTATATTCGAGCAGAAAACAGTATTTGATGGGCTTTGGTGGTTTTATAGTGCAAGCCCATAATATATATTTTTAGTTTGGCCCATAAATTTAAAAATTCAATGTAAGCGAAAAAGACATATATGCAGGTAATAACGTAGTTTACAACCGAGACTTTTGGAGTCGGTTGGCAAGTTCAGTTTTTTTTTTTTGAGTTAAATGTCATTTTAGTCCATGATTTTAACTATTTTGTTAGTTTAGTCTAAATGTTTCAACTTTTTACATGTGGGTCCAAAAAGGTTTCATTGTTGCCATTTTAGTCCACTGATTCAACTTTATCAATTATTTCTGTTAACGAGAATGACGATTCGGTCATTTTATATGGTCGAATTTCATTTCTAGTTAACAAAATTACATATAAAATGACCGAATTGCCCTTTTGGTTAACAGAAAAAATGAATGAAGTTAACTCAGTTGACTAAAATGGCAATAGTGAAATCTTTTTGGACCCATATGAGGAAAATGAAACATTTGGACTAAACTAAAAAAATGGCCTAAACCACAGTGTCTAAAATGACATTTAACTCTTTTTTTTTTTTTTTGGAAGAGCAAATGTTACACATTTACACTAATAATACTAAATTATTTTCATTTGGCTAGTTTTGAACCTGAAACCTCTCCTTTAAAAAGAATGTACATCTACCAAGTGGACTACTCCACATCAAGAAGTTCAACTTGTTTTACCGATGGTGTAAGCTGAAGTGACCATTTAATTTTGTTCATTTGTTTATTTTGTCAACGTGTAAATTATGTCATAAAGCGCTTTTACTATTTAACAAAACAATACAACGGAGGTTAAAACCCGGTTCAAAGCAACAGACTTTTTAAATCAACTTCTTTGACTGCTATATAAAATTTGAACAATTCGGTTTGTCATTTTTTAAAACCCTAATTAATGATTTAGCCTGTAATTTGTGGAAAAAAAACAGTACAACCCATATTGTTTTGACAAAGGTTTGGTTTAATTAGATTGATTCGACAATAACCAGATATCTTATTCTTCATAATCAACTGAGAATAAAACCACACATGTCATCATCATCACCACTAAAACAAAACACATTTTACAAGTAGCCTTTTTATAAACATTGCTTATATGTACATGGAGTAGACAAAGAAGCATGAAAATGGGTGTAGGTGGAACCTCTTTTGTGACCAAACTCAAGAAAAAACACTGCTTCTATTTTAAATTGATGGTTTTGTGAACAAACATAAGAACAATCAATGCTTCTATTTTGTAACCATCTATGATACAATTTGTAAAGAAAATATGTTTGTATAAAAAAATAGAAAGTAAACATGGAACAGTAAAAAACAATGAAATTAACGAACCATTGATTTGTTACGGGCTATATGAATAACTTAAATTACTCTTTACATTGTTCACCTAATGAAAAAAATGATCCGTAGCGAAGCGTGAGGTCATCAACTAGTTTATACTTTAATATACAGTGAATAATGAACGAAATAATTGTATCATATGAATTAGCATGTTCAGGAGTCATCACAATCTCCAATGGATGTAGCCACATTGTCAAGAGCATTGTTGCAGTAGGAGACCATATCAGCCTTGAGCTTTAATAAGTATGCCTTTAGCCGGAGACAAACCGGTCGAGAAACATGACTCCGAAACAAGGGACATGTTGGATGGTCCTTTAACCATGACTCAACGCACCCATCATGGAACTGGACTCCATGCTCACAGTTGGTGAGCCTTTTGGACCCACTATCTTCTGGTGCTACTTCACAAAGACATACCACACATTCATATGGAATCGGCTCACGAGCATCACAATTATCATCGACGTCCGACACATCGTTTTTTTGTGACAACACCGTCACTATGTTGTCATCTCGGTTGTTTAACAACCTTGATTTAGCATGCGACAACCAGTTCAAGTGTAGGCGGGAACACCACTTTGCTGAGGTCAAACCACCGAAGACCACAACCATGGTAAGTTTTTTTATCATTAGAAGTTATTTGTAGTTCTGCCATTTAACCACAAAACTTTCTTAATCTCTTCACCTAATGCTAGACTTTTGTTTTAGTATAAATGGTGAAGGTCATATTGTGTATATATATTTAGTTATATAGTGATGTATGTGACAAAATATAGATTCTTCACTGTTGATCTTGATAGAAGTGTATCTTCATGTTCAAAATTTGATCTTGATAGAAGTGTATATCTTCATGTTCAAAGTTTGGCTTTTGACTAAACTTCTACTTATGTGGAATTTGGATGCTTCTTATTATTTTTTATAAAATAATTACAATACTTGTTTGAGATACGTTTAATAGATTCTTTTTTGGCAAATGAAGTATTAAAACTTTTCACATGTCACCGTCTGTACCAATTTTAAAAGTTGCATTATGTAATAAACTTGTAAAATTTTCGGCGCGTTGCGCTACAAATTCAGTTGGTACTCGTTTGATTCATTATGGTATTGATACTCGTTTACTATGGTACCGACACTCGTTATAGTAACCAAACGAGAAAACCTAAAAAATAAAGTTGTGATATGCCAAAAATATATCGACACTTGTTATAATATCGATACCGTTATGGTATCAACATCTGTATAGAATAAAGTCATGATACGTCGTACATGGTTGCTTTTGAAAAAAATTCTTGCCATGCGGATATAAGTTTTATTTGAAAAAGATTTGTTTTCGAAATATCGGTATGGAGCCGAACCGGGTTGATATAGTGATATTTACAATGTTTTTTTACATAAAAGTTGTGTGATGTAACTCAAAAATTAAAGTTGTGTTTTACATCGATAGAAAACCATAAAAGCGAATACCGATACCGAATCCGATATCGGTATGAAAGTTGTTCGGTCCGTGCCGACTCAGTTCGTCACCGCACCATTATTTCGAATACAACTCCGCTGTTAATAAGATTTATTTCGGAATGTCGAGAAAAATTTTTAGCGCAACCGTGTACTTTGTTTTTATTTAAAAAAATTAACAAACGAAAGTTATAAAAAAATTAAAACTATTGGGTTAATTGAAACTTAAGAATTAGAAATGAAAAAAAAAGAAAGCAAGAGAACTGTTAATTGAAACTTTAAAAAAGGCAAGACAAATATGTTCATGTAAATTTTATTTGAAAAAAAAAAGTTGTATTCAAATAATGGTAAGTTGACAAACAAAGTCCATATAGTAATATTTATTTTAGGTTTTATTACACAAAAGTTTTAATATGTAATTAAAAAATAAAGTCGTGTTTTACATGTATTAAAAACTTAGAAAGTAGACACAAAAAAATAAAAATAAAAACACAGATGAACTAATGAACCATTGATTTGTTAGAGACTATATGAATGACCTAAATTCTCTTTACATTGCTCATCCATTGAAAAAAAAGCATGATATGCCACGAAGCGTGAGGTCATCTAACTAGTTTATATTTTAAATTACATTGAATGAATGAAATAATCGTAACATATAAATTAGCGTGGTTAGGAGTCGTCACAGACCCTAATGGAGGTAGCCACATTCTCAAGAGCATTGTTGTAGTAGGAGACCATATCATCCCTGAACTTTAGCAAGTGTGCCTTTAGCTGGAGATGAACCGACCGAGAAAATGACTTCGACACAAGGGACATGTTGGATGGTCCTCTAACCATGACTCACAAAGACACATCACACAATCATATAGAATCGGAACACGAGCATCACAAAAATCACCGGTGTCGGACCCATCATCTTGTTGTTATGGCATTGTCACTATGTTTCGCAACCCCCGACCCCTAGTCACCTTGGGAACGGGCGGTCGCGAGCTCAGAGTCAGTGGTATCATTGTTTATCAGTTTGGCAGCGGAATTTACATCAGGATCGTAGTTAGGAAATATCGTAGTTAGGAAATATTTTATCAGAGTAAAATACCACATTTTTATAATATTAAACACATGGGAAATACCCAAGTTTCCATTACAAACATGTTTATAGGGATAAACCCTAATTTATTGAATTTAAAACATCTTCTTTATTTAGGTAACTTTTATAGCCACATTTTCCAAGCCTTCAGTGCTATCCAGCTGGCTTCTATTTGGCTTTCATATTTTGTTACCTGAAACGTGTTTTAAAAACATTTGTCAGTGGGAAATACTGGTGAGTGAATCCCAGTTTAATCAAAACAGGTTTTATCATTTTACAGTATTGATGGCTATCTCGCAATTATATTTGTTTCCAATTCTTACTTTAATTACCACCCACGGACCTGTCAACCCGACTTGTGGTCATGTTAGTACTCACAGTGTAGTAACAAATTTTGTATACAAAACCCCAACATACCGACGATAATTGTAGAATTACAAATACTCAATCACTGTTCATTATAATGTAAAACATTTGAGGTTTTGTAAAAACAGTTTACAAAAAGAATGATTACTCACATTGCTAATTTAGGTATTTTCCTTGTGATTTCCTGGTTATAATCTATTAATTAAACAATGCACACGCGTTAGTATAATAACCCATTTTACATTAGTCATACCCTCCCCGAGACAGAACTCCAACGACTACGTCGGGCAGAGCCTCGACAGCCGTTACGGAGCACTAGATCAATCGGGCAGCGTATCTAATACGTAACCGGGGGTTAAAATACTTACAACGAGGCAGAACTTCGTTAATTGGGGGTATTATGCCCGGGAATTACTTATACTATCAGAATTTGAGAGAGAATTGTGAGAAATGAACGAGGAACAACTGAATGTCGAAACCTCTATTTATAGTGCTGATTGACCAGACTGTCGCGCCCCGCGGCGCCCTAGGCTAAGCCCATCGCGTGTAACGCCATGCGTTTTCATACTTACTATATTTAGAAACCATTGCTTGAAATTCTATTTTTTGGAAAACTTGTGTTCTTGTAATCATTCTTTCATCGTAATCATTGTAAAATACGGGACTTGAATCATAAATACAACTTGAGTTATACATACTTCTTACATATTCATATGTTTAACTTGTGAAACAAACGACACATATTCGTAATACTTGCAAACGTATGATAATTCTATCAATACGTGACATACACACTTTGTACAATACATACGAGTCTTATGCTTAATCTTATTCATTTTTACACTTATGTAGCCTTTAGAACATGTTTTATATGCTTAAGTACCTTGATTTAACCATAAAACCCGTAATTGACAAATTTTGGACAAGTTAGATGTGACAACCCGAGTTTTCAAGGTCTTTACCCGACTTGATACTTATTTGCATAGTGTGTTGTTATAATTTTTGATATGCAATATACGCGTTGTTTGTAGATTTGTGGTGTGTATATTATGTGTGTATGTGTATACATATCTTGTATTAATATTATGATTAGTATAATTAAAGCATGGAACCTTGGCCGAATACCCTACCCCATGAAATCACACTTAGCTGAAAACACTAGAGTGTTTTCGTCCAAATAATGTCCAGCGAAAACAGGATGGGCTTCGGCCCAGTTATGATTACGTTATAAGTTGTGAGATCGTTAGGTTGAACACTTTTAGAAAAACCCTAAGGTCTCTCTCCCTAATTATCTGTACGACGGCAACCAGTGTCATCATTGTCATTCCCGAAACGCTCCAGCCTATTGCTCGAATCCTTATTACATCTCGGTTAGTTCGTACCGTGGTTTGTTTCGTGTGTAACTTTTGATAGATCATTACATGACTGCATATGTGTATATATCTGATTGGAATGTTTATATGCTTGGTATAATACTGATGATGGTTAGAGTTGAGAATCTAGGGGTTCCGAATCTGATGATTTGCATTGGTTCATGATTTTTATAAATGATAATTGTTCATGCAAAGTCGTATGCTGAAGTATTGTGAGGGGATTAAGGTTGGTGGTTATGTGATCATATGTTACAAGAGTAAATGCCAATGATTCTGTTATGATAATATATTGATTGCAAATTGATTTTTATAAACTGTTATGATTGAACGATTTCTTGTTGAAGCCGTGGAAATTGTTAGAGATGATTAGGGCTTCTGTGTTTGTAACTGTTAATGATGATGTTGATGGTTGATGGACCCGACGAAAACACCACCTCGACGAAAACACTTTGGGATTTCGTTGCCCAAGTGTTTTCGCCAATAAGTGATTTCGGCCACCAAGTGTTTTCGTCACAAGGGTTTTCGCCCAAAATGAGATTTCGTCGCATGTGTTTTAGTCAAGTATTCTGAATAGTAACTCTGTTAGTTTGTAACTCGGTTAGTTTGTAACTCGGTTAGTTTGTAACTCGGTTAGTTTGTTAAACCTGTTAAGTTGTTAACTCCGTTAAGTATGTTAACTAGGTTATGTTAACTATGCTAAGTGTGCCAACTATGTTAAGTATGTTAAGTGGGTTAACTCGTTCAAACATGTTAACTCTGTTAACTCAATTAAGCTTATCATGTCTGTAAGTTGATAATTCATGTTAGATTAGACTGAGAACCCAACTACGTGAAGCATGAGTTGTGTGAAATTGAATGACTGTTTACGTGCTACTTGATGACATATATTGCATGTGAATCGTTACGAACTTGAACTGATTTAATATACGTGCATACTATAGGACTTGATTGATTACTTGCGAGCACATAGTTTAGCATACCGAGCAAACCGAGGTGAGTTCACACTCTTTCCAAGGCATGGGATTCCCAAGGGTTGGGAATGGGTTAATGATTTAAACGGTAACTACAACCATCCTCCTTGGGTAGGATGCCAAGATTACACACTGGACCAAACCTCTATCATGAAGTCCCTCATTTATATCGACTTAATCGCCGAGGCCTATGGCGAGCGGGTTATTAGTTAATAGCACTATTAGGTTTAACAAACCTCACACCGTGCCAGTCGGACGGGCGTGTACTAATGGACTATGGGCAAAGGGCCAATGCTGATAGACATTGACTTAGGGCACCACTTACATTTTCGTAGTAGTCGATACGCATGGTCTAGTAACACATGGGAAGCCCCCACTAATCTTCGCAAACATGTCTGGGAGACTGCGATACGAATTAATACGATACATGGTTTACAAAACGAACATATGATTTACGAAACGAATGCTATAACCAAACAACCAACTGTGAACTCGCTCAACTTTGTTGTTGATTCATTGTTACATGCCTTGCAGGTCGTTAGGTACTCATGGAGCTTGCACAGGGAGGCGCGGTCGTTGTGGGACATGGCAGTATGTGCCATGTTAAAAACATTACTTTATTTCGTACTTAATACTTACATTGGGTTTTACAATTATGCTTCCGCTAAACACTTAACTACGTTTTTGATTTGAAACACCTTTCATATTGTGTGGTTGAATTTTACTTACTTACTTGTTATGTTCAATATGATTGGTGGCTTGATCCTGGTCATGTCACGCCTCCAAGCGGTGATACTCCGCGTGTGGATTTTGGGGGTGTGACAGATTGGTATCAGAGCCATTGGTTATAGTGAACTTGGTTTTAATAAAGGAAAAAGTTTTTTTAAAACCAGACTATAACCTGTACAGTGCTCAAAGATCCACAACGACGCTTCACTCCACGTGCAAGACTCGACATTCTAGGTGATATGATTTATGTTTACATTGCCTACTTGCTAGATTACATAGAACTTTGCTCATGGTATGCTTAGATAAACGTAACAACTATTGTTTGAAAACACGTGTGTGCTTACTCTCTTCTGTCATCGCACTTTCGCGAACCCCTCTCACTCATGTTTCCCTTGATATGAAGATCATGGCTGGACGCGTTAACATGACTCAAGCCCAGTTGACGGCTCTGATTAACCAACAAGTTGCTGCGGCGCTTGCAGCCGCCCTAGCAGGAGGTATATCCTGCAGTCGCAACTCGCTCTAGGATCTTTAGATCCTACACTCCTAAACCAACTCTTGTGTTTAACTTTGTCCTATTCTTGTATACACAACAGGCCAGCATGCTCAGCCTGCATGCACGTTCAAAACTTTCATGGACTGTCGTCCTAGTACTTTTAGTGGCACTGAAGGGGCCGTTGGACTCCTCTACTGGTTCGAGAAGCTCGAGTCAGTCTTCGAAATGTGTGAATGCCCCGAGGCTCGTAGGGTGAAATATGCCACTGGTACTCTCGAAGGCGTTGCATTGACTTGGTGGAACGCACAAGTGCAAATGTTGGGGCTGGTAGCTGCCAATGCCACCCCATGGAATGACTTTAAGGAACTAATCAAACGGGAATACTGTAGTCGTGATGACATCCACAAGTTGGAAGTGGAGTTCTTTAACCTGAAGATGACAGGGTCAGAGATAGAGGCGTATACGAAAAGGTCAAACGAGCTGGCCATCTTGTGTCCAACTATGGTGGATCCTCCCACCAAGCGTATCGAGCTGTATCTCAGGGGTCTTGTACCAGAAATTCAAAGCCATGTGACTTCGGCTAACCTTGCTACCATCCAGGATGTTACTCGTCTTGCTCATCGTCTCACAGACCAGGCAGTGGAACAGAACAGGCTGCCTAAGCGCATCGGTGCTACTACTGCTACCACTTCTGCTACTCCAAGTGACAACAAGCGAAAATGGGATGGAGCCTCCAACAAGGGTTCAACTACAGTTCAGTCTCAGGCACAATAGCGAAAGATCGATGATTACCAGAGCCCCAGTCAGCAGTCTTCTAGTAGTCAAGGGCAGGGTGGATATCGAGGAACTTTCCAAAGTGCAACAAATGCAACAGACACCATAATGGTCAGTGCAACAGGGGTCATTGTCAGAGGTGTCTCAAGATGGGTCATGAAGCTAAGGATTGCAGGAGCTCATGACCTGCGAATCAGAACCATCAACAACAACCACCCGCTCCACAGAACCAGCAGCAGCAACAGCGAGGCAACAGGGGATGCTTTCAGTGTGGTGCTGAAGGCCATTTCAAGTGGGACTGCCCCCAGTTAAATCAAAATCAGAACAACAACAACAACAATAATCAGGGCAACGGGAATAACAACGGGGGTAATAACGAAGGCAATGGTGCCAGGGGTCGAGTGTTCGTGATCGGTCAGGGTGACACAAGAAATGATCCTAATGTGGTGATGGGTAAGTTTCTTCTCGACGACTTTTATGTTACTATTTTATTTGATTCGGGTGCCGATACCAGTTATGTGTCTCTAAAAGTTAGTCAAATGCTCAAGCGCACACCAACACTTTTGAACACCAAGCATGTCATAGAGTTAGCAAACGGTAAGAGTGTAGAAGCCACACACATAGTTAAGAGTTGTAATCTCGTCTTAGCTGGTCAGACTTTCTCTATCGATCTCATTCCTATAGTTCTGGGTAGTTTCAACATCGTCATTGGGATGGATTGGTTAGGCTTAAAAACAAGGTTGAGACATACAACCCATCTATTGGTTGGTTAGGCTTAAAAACAAGGTTGAGACATACAACATCAGAGGTTAAACCTCAAATAATTTCTGTTTTGTTTAGGGTTTTAACCCACAAGTCATGTTCAAGCTTCAAACTTGATATATGAGTGATTATGGAACAACTTGGGTTGTCCAACATGAAATTCCCACAAGACTTGATGATTTCTCATAGTTAGATGTTTACATACTTGTAATAATCTTAGTTCATGACCCTCCTTGTTTGTTGTTACAACAAGTGTAGTGGTGAACATATACGAGGTGCCTAAATGGAAGCTTGTTCTTCCTACCTCCTACATGACTTCTATGACACATTTTGAGGTACCTAAATGAAGATGTAATCTTCTACCTCATGCTTGAAATACTTGAACATTTGGACTTAATAAAATATACTATACAACCTAAATAATATTTATGTACACTCGAACCTTTGATGTTGAATTCATGTTCATTTGTCAAAGTAATAGAACATCATCTAAAGACCTAAACCTTGTTATGATTCTTATGGGTGTTCAACTCATGAAATCATTATAACCCTTGTGGTTACCAAGTGTCATACAAGTGTTACGTGTTGAAGATGATTATTTTCACATGTTATTCTCATATGTTATTTTCATGTTGTTTTATTCCGAATCTCGACTCTAAACATACTTGAACTTTAACCCTTATACATTCGGACTCCAAATCCCTACTCGTCAACAATTGGATAATCGGAAAGCATATGCAAACTTAGTGAGTACACTCGACCCATTTACATTTTAAACCACTTTTGGGTTGTAACATGTTACCATACAACAATTACACTTACACACACTTAAACTTACTTTGCGAACTCAATCCGATATACATGCTACTTGTTATGCTAGATAATACATGCTTTATGCCATTACTATGTTATACCCTCGCTTAACAATTATAGCGCTATAGGAGTAGCACACCACCCGATGGGAGTTTGTTAAGTCAATATACTATACGGTCTCGTCACTTTTGTGGCGAGGGATGCTAAATACTAGTGGACACTTTGGGTTTAGACGTAATGTTATGCATGCTAGTTACCTTGTATACAAATTGCCATGTGGATTCGAGTAAAATGCTTTATACTTATGCTATACTATTCAAACCTTGTGTACTTGCCTTTGCTTTTGCATTGAATTTTATTTTAACATGTTACAGGTTGATGATGATGATGCTATGAAATGAAGTAGCGTTGATGCCTAGATACACATATAGACGTTTAGGTTTAAATGTTGTATCAATTTTGATTATGTTGTTATGTACTTCTTTTGAATTTGTTGTTATTTGAATTTCCTTGTATCGTTGACAATTTAGTTTATGAAATGAAATCGGTTTATTAAATATTGACGCAAATAGTGTTATGAAGTCTCTAGCAATCTTCACACTTCGTCTCATCCCGATGTTTCCGCCATTGGTTGGGGTGTGACAGATTGGTATCAGAGCCATAACTATAGGGAATTAGGAAAAGTAGGAATGCTTTTACCTAGTCTATAGTTTTAGAGCTTTATTCTTATGTTTTGTTTGGAACTTCATGCATTCCACCTTATGTGTTTCTTATACATTCTCCTTGAGCCTTTTAAACATATATGTCATTCATCCTTATGTAACATACTTGACATGCTATTCTTATGTGTTAATACATGTTTTATTATGTGTTAATAATTGCTTTAATATGTCATCCTTTATGTGCCATTCTTGACATGTTTATACTCGTTTGTGTAATATTCAACATACGCTTTTTCTCATACATTTTATTCGACTATTCTAAATTCACAAACCACTCGTAATAGACAAACGAGACGACTTCACCAAAATAGGCGTGAAACCCACAATTTGGGGAATGACTCTCAATCCTTCTATTATTCTCTTCTTACACGAAATTCACCATCAAGTTAGGAGTGAAATCCTCACCTTGGTGGGGAAATTCAAATTTCAAATTCTAGTGGACCCTCGTCATAGTGTTGAAATTAAATTTTGACCCGACGAGTACCAACCACACTTAGGATACGAAATCACCAAGTTAGGGGTGAAACCCGCACCTTGTCGACTAGTTCCATTCGTTGATTTTTCATAATCCCGCCAAGTCTCAAAATTTCGATTGATTTAGGACATGTAGTAACCGGAAGGGTAGATACCGTTAACCGACTTGTCGGCGAGAGTATTCCACCTATTAGGCCAAAGCATGCTCCTCAAATTCGAAAGACTTTTCGACCACTTTGGTTAGTCAAAGTTCCGTTTTGGAACCATCCAAATTTTAATCAAACATATGTTCTACTATTTATTTTATACGATGCAATCTTTCAAATTCGAATTTACTTTCGATATTTACTCCTCACACACATACACAACATACTAAATCCTTTTCATACATTTATACATATGCATGATTTCATATAATTTAAATTCATACTCCTTGTAACGACAAGTGGAGACATATCATCGAGATAGGAGTGATTTCCTTACCTTGACGATTAACTCCACTCCCCTTTTCTTAAAACGACCCCACCAACGAGTTAGGGGTGATTCCCTTACCTAGGTGATTGTTACCAAAACGCTTCTTCAAAATATCTTATTATGCAAACTCGACCATATTTTATACCTAAATCGCTTATCATTTATCGAAATACCTACCTATATTAAATTCAAAATTACATTGTTTTATCAAACGTACTTCTTATCCTACAACCTACTTTCACTTAACTCATATACACGAGATTCTTAATCATGTCTTAAACGTTTTACTACACGAATTTCCAAACCTTACGAAATGCTACCTATCGATTTAATCGGTCCAATG
This sequence comes from Helianthus tuberosus, assembly GCA_030545235.1. NCBI lineage: Eukaryota > Viridiplantae > Streptophyta > Magnoliopsida > Asterales > Asteraceae > Helianthus > Helianthus tuberosus. Next base: position 169,035,615 of record CM060354.1, on the reverse strand, counting down.
AATCTCTTGCCCATGAACTTCATATTCGACTTAATCACTAAAACATGCTCACATTATATCGATATACTAAAGACTTCCATTCTTAATTGAAACCAAACCAACCTTTCTCAATTACTTATAGGATCTTATAGATATTATAAGATTGTGTTACCAAAGACTCTCTTTTCATCATCAACGAATCATTTGTCAAAACCCTTTACAATGAACACTAAGTCCTTTTGCTAAATTTCTTTTCTGAGGATCGACGTTTTCACAAGAACCTTCAAAATTCAAACTTTCTTGTTTCGATGCAAATGAAACAAACGCGTTATTTTCAAAAAAAAACAAAAAAACCTTTTTCTACACCGCTTAATTCGTCATTCAAATTTCAAAAAACGTGGGCAAGGAGACTACATGGGGACCGACAATCTTCAACATACGTAAATTATTTTTTTTAAACAAAAGTAGCATTTCCATTCATTACAAAATACATTATGCTTAACCAATGAGCACTTTATATCCTCTTACATATGCAAACTATATTCTACCTTTCAAACCAAGCTCAATCTTATTTTGATTCGATAAACTCAACGTTTCGTTTAAACAACTATACATGCATATCATCATACACGTTTTAGTCGTTGCATCACGAAAATTTCATTTATATCGTTCGTACTTACATGCTCAACCTCTTGAGCACTTTTACATGCTTAACTTTGTTTTGTGTCAGTAAGTACTATATACGCAATCATTAGTATTCGTACTCACACCCACACTCATATTCATAACAATACATTTTATGCTCACACCTATGATCGTATTCATACTTATACTCATGTGTTTTATGCTTATACTCATATTTATACGTTTCATGCTTATACGTATACTCATACTACTCGTACGTTTTATGTTGATACTCATACTTACGTGCATATTCATACTTAAACTGATACTTATGCTCGTACTTTCATTCATACCCATGATTCATACATTCGTACCTGTACCTGTACGTGAGCGTAATCTGAGGGATTCGCTTGCGTGGGTCTCATACATACTTAAGCATGGACTTGCTTATATACTATATTCTTATACGAACACATCCTTATCCTTTTATGTATACCCTGATTCATACACAACTAGTACAAGCTATGCGGATCATGCGACGATCAAAATAATCGCGGGTGCACACGGGGTTATAGTGATAGGCGCATGAGAACCCTAGAGTGTACTACTGTGTATGGTAAGACACGGAATGTAACATGACACCGAATACGAAACGGACGTAACATGGTCAAAACATGGTGGATACGCCGCTGATACTTCCTATATATAAGTGTTTTCGTCATGTTACAAAACTTTCGTAAAACGTGTCATGAGAAATTCAGTGTTTTGCAGACCTATTAGACATAATACAACTGTAGACAACTCACAAACACATTATATCCGATTATCCACGACGAGACTTCATTCTTAACTCACTACGTTCATCTATCCAACACTTATGCCATTCTTATGCTTGCATTCTTTAAGAGTCAATCGTTCACTTCTATACTCGTATTATTCTCCATTATCCCTTTCGTTATTTCAAACCTCGTTCACAATCAAGCTTGTTTAAACTTTCGAATCCTAACTTATCTTATTACCTTTAGAACCGTCTTTCTATTCTTTATTCTTGTGTAAACATATTTAGTAGGTCATTAATACTTTATTTTACCAAACTTTCTCGTTCCACTCGAAAAGCAATTTTTATGAATAAATGGTCTTATACTACCTTTAAAACTTCCTATGCGACCTACCTCACTCTTATTGATTACAAACCATTTTATAAAGACCTCCTTCGTAAATAGATTACATTGGTAAAGCAACTCCAAATTTAGCTATTCAAAATCGTTTTACCTATGCACGTTTCACTCGTGCTTAAGCCTCTAAACTATTTTAGCCAAACAAATCATTTTACAAACCTATTATGACTATTCTCCCAAGATTTCGTACCTTTCAAAACGTTTCAAAATTTCAAGTCTCAAACTTTTACCAAAACTCTTTAAGTCTACCTCTTGAATAAATTTCGGGACAAAATTTCCTAAAGGAGGGGAGACTGTAACGCCCTGCGTTTTCATACTTACTATATTTAGAAACCATTGCTTGAAATTCTATTTTTTGGAAAACTTGTGTTCTTGTAATCATTCTTTCATCGTAATCATTGTAAAATACGGGACTTGAATCATAAATACAACTTGAGTTATACATACTTCTTACATATTCATATGTTTAACTTGTGAAACAAATGACACATATTCGTAATACTTGCAAACGTATGATAACTCTACCAATACGTGACATACACACTTTGTACAATACATACGAGTCTTATGCTTAATCTTATTCATTTTTACACTTATGTAACCTTTAGAACATGTTTTATATGCTTAAGTACCTTGATTTAACCATAAAACCCGTAATTGACAACTTTTGGACAAGTTAGAAATCAATAAAACATAAAATAAAAATTTTTGTGCTTCTGTCTGGGCTTTACGGACCGTAAGCACCCCCTTACGGTCCGTAAGGGGGTCTGGCGGGACAGCAGCTTGAAATCTCCGCGATTTTGCACGAAATCCCAACACTTCTTCACCTCTAATCACCATTAAAACACCTCCAATCAACCCTAACTCTCTCCCCTATAAATACACACCCTCTCCAAGCCATTTTACACTTTCACAACTCTCTAATCTCTCCAAAATCACTCTCAAAGTTCTTACAAATCAAAAATTCGGGCAGATTCATACTTCCTTACAAAAGTGAGCATAACTTGCTCAAAACTCAACCAAATCACTTGATTCTTCTTTCTAATTGCTTGGATAATCTTTGGGTTTGATTCCTTGATCTCTCCTTGGAGAAATCAGACCTGGAATTGCCCTAAAAATGTCCATAAACTTTCTGTTGTGTTTTAAACTCTTTCAAAACCTGTTTAAACTTATCAAACTTGAGTCTAACTCATCTCAAACCTATGTCCTAATGCTTACAACCTATCTAATGGTTGGTTAGGCTTAAAAACAAGGTTGAGACATACAACATCAGAGGTTAAACCTCAAATAATTTCTGTTTTGTTTAGGGTTTTAACCCACAAGTCATGTTCAAGCTTCAAACTTGATATAGGAGTGATTATGGAACAACTTGGGTTGTCCAACATGAAATCCCCACAAGACTTGATGATTTCTCATAGTTAGATGTTTACATACTTGTAATAATTCTTCGGGGAAAATGATGCGTGTGAAGTGTGTATATAAGTTTAAATATATTTTAAGCCCTTTTTACACTTTTTTTAGCCAAGTTTTAAATTTATAAAACACGATATTTACTAACACTAAACACACATATGGGCAAGTGCACCCATCGTGAGCGTAGTATAGTGTTGGTAAGATACCGAGGTCGTCCAAGGACACAAGAGCTTTTAGTACCGGTTTATCCTCAACGTCTAATCAAATCAAAAAGTTAGAAAAAGGTTTTAAACTAAGAAAAATAAAACTAACTAAAATGCTGAAAATAAAATAAAAAGAAAAGCAGATAGACAAGATGAATCACTTGGCTCCGACTCGTGTATAGTGTAACCTTTGATTATTTCCGCACTTTTGCACTTTTTAAGAGATTATCTTAGTTATTGTAGTAGGCCCCTCTTTTGAAGGTGACGTTACCCTCAACCCAGTAGTTTGAGTCAGCAAGGATACAATCCTAAAGGGTCGGATTATTGAAAGATAATTAATTAAGTTATTAATGCATATTATGGTAGGCCCCTCTTTTGAAGGTGACGTTACCCTCGGCTAAGTAGTCTGAGTCAGCAGGGATACAGTCCTAAGTAGCCGGGTTAAAGTATTAATAGTAGCTTACATATGAGGGGATCAAAGAGTTTGGACCCCCGCCATCCAATACCGTTAAGTATTGAAGGAGGTCCTACTAAATTTGACCCAGGTCCTTGCAGGATCTATACACTGAACAAGGCAAGACTTTTACCAAACCGTTCCCTTAACCCCCGACCAGGTAGCCAACATACCTCCATATAGACCGTGGAGATATGAATGGTGAAAATCTTTTATTTTATATAGACAGTAAAATAATGCCAAGACACCACGGACAAACGATAAGGAAAAATCACCTTCAACATAAGAAACTAGTTATTAAAGTCATTAATACATAACCAAGTAAAAAGTGCGAAAAGATTAAAAATAAAAAGTATTACACTAGACACTTTGTCTTCACCAAGTGATGTAAGAGACTTAGGCAAACATGGCCTTGATTGTCAAGAACTCTTACGATCAATCTTGGATCCCGAGACGACTCACACACTCTATGATGGACAATGGATGATGGTGGTGGATGATGGTGTTATGGTGGTGGGTGGGTGGTGGGTGAAGTGTGAGAGAGGTGGTGTGCCAAGGGATGGTTTGAACTTGAGCCAAGCACTCCTATTTATAGGCTTAACAGAAGCTCGGGCACGGCCCCGTGTCCATCCTCTTCTCTGTCTTCATTAATTGCACTTTATCTGCATTAGTTGACCACGCCCCCGTGTCCGCTGGGCACGGCCCCGTGTGCAGAAGCATATCTGTACTATCAAGATTTTCCTGGATTCTGCGAATCTTATAGTTGACCACGGCCCCGTGTCCGCTGAGCACGGCCCCGTGGTGGGCGATAGAAGCTTCTACAGCTTTGTCTTTTCTGCTGGGACTTGGGCACGCCCCCGTGTTCACTGAGCACGGGGCGTGTTCAGCCTTCTGTTTTCTTGTTTTGCTTGGGAAGATGCTGTCGTGGGGTCGGGCATGTCACGTTTGTTCCTTTTCTTGTATTTATGTTAGATTTAGCTGTCTTTTTGCTTCTTTTGTTAATTTGAGCTCATTTAATCCTGAAAATACAAAAGGAAGACAAAAGCACACTTTTTCCAACATTAGTACTAAAAAAGGGTTAGTTTTATGCCACAATTGATGTAATTTATATGTTGCATTTTGCACACATCAGAAAACATCTGAGAATTGAGATACTACAAGAATATCTTTCAATTCTTTTCCTTTAGCGTTAATAATTATGGAAATCATATACACTAGGGATCCTTTCCTTACACAACTTGCAGTTTTCATCACAGAGATGAATTTCGTGGATCTAGATAGGTTATTTCCTTTAATTGTGATCTTTTCACCCTTTGGTGAATTTACTCGGATTGACTTTTGATCACATAGAATACTGGCTTTATTGGCTACTAACCAATCCATTCCTAATACGATATCAAATCCTGCCATATTCATTGGGTAAAGATTTGCAATAAAATTATGTTTTGAAATTTCTATTCTTGCTCCCTGCAAGATTTCAGTGATCTTAATGGATTCTCCATTTACTGTCTCTACTAGACATTCTTGTGGAAGTTTAGTTAATGGTTGATTGAGAATTTTGCAAAAGGAAGTATTAATAAAACTTTGGTTCGCACCAGAGTCAAATAATACTTTAGCAAAAACATCATTAACTAAAAACGTACTGGTGATCACATCCGGAATCATCTTTGCTTCTTCGGCTGTCAGAACAAATGCTCTAGCATTCTTAGTAGTCTTGTTGGTCACGGCTAGAGCTAGTTTCGGACAGTTCGGATTGATATGTCCCTTTTCTCCACAATTGAAGCATACTCCATTGCTAGGTTTCTTCCTGCAGTCTTCCTCTTTATGTCCTGGTATCTTGCAGAAGTTGCAGTAGGTGGAGCATTTTCCTGAATGCTTCTTCTTGCAGGCCTTACAGTAAGGTGCAGAAGTAGAACCTACACTTTTCCCACGGTTGGAATTTCCATAGCGAAATTCCTGGGTAAGTTTCTGAACTAGGTTCTTCCTCTAGTTTTCTTCTTGTGTAAGTACCAGCTCATCAGTCAAGGTATTTGCTAGTTCTACAACTTCTTCTATGGTTGGTGGTCTAGTTGCCTTGACTACGTGTCTTATCTCACTGATTAATCCCTAAATATAACGGGAGATTAATACCGGTTTAGGTGAAGCTAGGGTTTGCACAATTCTAGCATATTTGAAGAATACGGTAGTGTAACCCTTACAATCTACTCCAGTCATTCTTAGGTTTAAGAATTTATTAGCACTCTGTTCCTTTTCGTTGGGAGGACAGAATTTCCTTTCAACCATATTCTTAAACTCAGTCCATTCCATATCATAGGCCCTGTCACTTCCCCTAGACTGGAGAATAGTGTTCCACCATTCTAGTGCAACATTCTTAAACAGATTGGAAGCAAACATGATTTTGTCTTCCTCTGCACAGTTACTTATTTTTAAGACAGCCTCTGTCTTTTCTAACCAGCGTAGAGCTGCAATGGCTCCTTCATTGCCTGAGAATTCTATTGGTTTGCAAGACCAGAATTCTTTGTAAGAACAACCATAAGACATGGTTCTTCTTCTTTTTGGAATTGGCAATCGAAGTAATGCTCCATTGCTTACGCTATGATCGGGTTCAGTAGGTGGTCGTTTACTTCCGCTATTACATTTATTATTTTCAGCTTCTCTAACAGCTTGGATGATATTAGGCATAACATCTATGATTCCTTGTGCTACTATATGTTGGATGGCACTGTTATCTAATTGGTTTTCATTATTCTCGTTATTCTGGTTTTCCTGATTTGCTGCATTGTCCATCTGGATTATAAACATTTACCAAATATTAATATCACAGAGCAAAGTTTAATGCGAACAATCACACAACAAGCATATTGATCAAAATCATCGTACATTGCGACATTTACTCTATTTTATATATTATGCATCTAATACAAACCATAAATGGAATTTAAAATACAATATTAGTTATGCATCAGTACTATTGGATTATCTATCTAGTTTAAAAAAAAATTTCAAGTTACACACACACACATATATTATTATTATTATTATTATTATTATTATTATTATTATTATTATTATTATTATTATTATTATTAGTGGGGGTCCATCCAATACTGCATGTTACGCTCGTCGTACTTCCAAACGAGCCTCTCCCCTATTTGTCTTATCTTTTCACTTTCATCTAATAACTCCTCACCAAAGGTGCGAAGTTCTTGCATGTTCTCGGTGCTCATGGGTGGTGCGGGTGCTGGTATTGGGTCAGGGTACTGTGGCATTGGTTCTTCGTATGGGTATGGGTAGGGTGCTACTGGGTTTGGCACGGGTTCCTCTTGTGGATGGAATTCTGGGTAATCCCTGTGATCGTCAAACCATGGGTCATAACCTAGAGGAGTTGGGGCTGGGACTCTAGGGATTTCGTTTGGGTCGAAGGCAGGTGCGGGAATTTGGTCTCCTGGGTTTGGTTCTATTTCCATGGGTTGTGTTGGAAATAAGGGTAGTGGCTGAGGTGCTATGATTTGTTCAATGTGTCACACCCCGACCACGTAAAACAACAAAACGTGGCGGAATCGTCAGGGAGTGTTGTAACAGAATCATTGTTTCAAAACACATGGAAATTTGAAATTTTGTTTTATTGATTAAAAGAGTACAATGTCTTAACAACAAAGAAACACAACATAATTAACTAGTCTTGCATCTTTTAATGTCACTAAGGCCCAAGTCTGCCTACGTGTATCTTGATCAATCCTATGCATCATTTCCTGAAACACATGTGAAAATAGGTACGTCAGCATAAAAATGCCTGTGAGATACATAGGTTTTGTGAAAATAGGATTCATGACTTATAAGTTTAGAAAAGTTGTTTAACAAAAGTCAGTCATGATCCTTGTAAAATGTTTTGTTTTATAAATCATTTGAAAATCGATGATAAAGTAGATGATATGTAAAAGAGTAATGTAAGGTTAAATGAATAACCAAGTAAAATGAGTTTGTATAAAATGAGTTGTTTTGTAAAACAATTGTTTAGTGAAAATATGTCATTTGTGTAAAATGTAATATGTCAAATATTGAAATGATTTAAATAACGCTACGATATGTAATACTATGAAAGAACTTATATATAGGAAGTACCAGCGGCGTATCCACCATGCTTTTATCTTATTACACACGCCTCGTTATTTAAATCACTTAAACAAAACCAACCACCAATGTAAAAATGTCTATGTATAGTCAAATGTCAAATGTTTGTGTGAAAACCATCAAATGTAAATCATGTAATGTGTAAACAAAAGTTATGTATGGTAAGTAAAATGAGACTACTTAAACCACAAGTAAAAAATGTACAAAACAAAGTATTTGAATAAATAAAAAGTTATGCTTTGTAGAATAATGCATGCTTTACTTATACAACATTTATGGGCTAATGTTAAACGCCTACATTCAAGCCTAGAGACAGACGGATAACCTTAGAGTGAAGGTTATCAAAGAAAAATGTTTTCGGATTCGGTCATTCCTTCCACCCAAACAAACCTAGGGTTTTAGGAACGGGATTTGTCAAGTCCTATGGTACCACTACCTACTACCGAGCGGCATGATCGGTGTTAATGAATGTAATTTAGTCCCGTTAAACAAACCAAATGATATACCAAATGTAAGCATGTTTTATGTAAGTAATGTACCTAGTATGCTAAGTGAACATACAAGGTAGAGATATAAAACAATGTGTCCATATGTTACGAGAACATATGCAACAGAGATGCAATGTAAAACAATGTACTAAGTATGCTAAGTTAACATACAAAGCAGAAAAGTCATGTAAAACAATGTGCTAGCATGTTAAGTAAACATACATAGCAAAAGAAATGTAATGTAAAACAATGTGCTAGCATGTTAAGTAAACATACATAGCAAAACATAATGAAATCATGTACTAATAGTGTACTAATGAACATAGCAAGTATATGATATGAAAACATGGAAAGCATGAAAATAACAAGTAGGCACATGTGTTTCACCCCAAAATGTTTGAAAAACAGTAAAAGAAAGGACTATGTACTCACTTGAGGGTGCTTAGAAGTCTTGAACAACAACCAAGCAAAGCTAGAGGGATCACGGAATCAAACGGCACCCTATATAGATAACTACATAAATAACCGGACCTAAATCGGGAGATTGGATAGTAGGAGGTTTCGTAAACCAAATGAGTGTTGGAACTCATATGATATGGTTTAACAAAGCCTACATACTAAAATGAAACTTAACCTAAGTGCTTACGACCCATTACGACCCGTTTAGGTAGCTTATGCTACTTTAACGCGTCGTTCGCGTAAAACGCGCTCGGACCGCTTAACTAGTCCTATGACAAGTAAAATATGCCTTAACATGTCTAATATTGTTGTTAAATCAGTTTAGATGTCAAAAGTTACGTTACATAGGCTTAAAATGAACTTTGGCGTAAAAAGGGCATTTTGGTAATTTTCCTAAGGCATATAAACTACTTATCATACAACTACTTAAACGATGTGACCATAAGGTATAACCTCGGAAGGTTATTCCCTATACAACTATGGTCACCTAAAGTGTTTGGTCGGATCCTAATGATCGACCAAATGGGTCGGGTTTGAATGTATAAGCGATTGTTTAGATCGCTTACCTTACGACCCTATATAAGCACTAAATCTAAAGTGACGAGCTAAACATGCTAAAACATGTTTAGTTAAGTTAGAAAACAGGTTTGGTATCAAAACAAACGGTTTTGATACCTAAAAGTAGTTTGGTTACAAAATACGCGAGAATACACATTTTGGCCGAAACTACGACTCGTCACTAAACCTAGATAACGTGGTAATCAGTAGTCATAGCCACTAGGGACTATAACCATCGTGATCACGCTCACGTTATGAAGTTCACACGAACTTCATGTTGACCATAAACTGGTCAAAGCAGAAAGTCAAACACTGTTTGACTTTCGTGCTAAAACGCATAAAAGAATGAAAGAGGACTTACAAAAGGTCCAAGAATGGAAGTTTTGATTTAAACAACTCAAGTATGGAGCACAAGACCCCAACTTAGAGCTGAATAAATCAAAGGTGTGAGTTCAAGTGAAGTGGGGGTGGACTATTTATAGTTTTTCTAGGACCGTTAAGATCGTTCATCCAATAACATGCCTCGATCTCAACCGTACATGTGT